>CM039677.1:168282883-168798919 GCA_022496015.1 Hordeum marinum
CACAAGCTAAGTCTTCAACAAGCCCAACTATGTTGAAACTGAAGAAAACTGCTGGACTAGGTCAAAGACCAAGTCCTCACACAAGCAAAGCAGTGGTAACTGTACCCTCAGGATCTAAGGATGATGCTGAAGCTGATGATGAAGAATTGGAAGAAATCATCAGACAAAGTCAGCAAAATGCTGCTATAGCCAAGGGCAGCTCTGTTCCTCTCATGCTGGATCCCAAGATGACCCTCAACTTCATTGATATATGGCATGAGGATCCAAGCACCCCACTTTCCTCACTGAACCTGCCTCTTGGTGTGGACCATGTCCTCACTCACTTTATTGCTAAGGAAAAATGGAAAAGAGATCAAGCTCAGAGAGCTAAGAGGAACAGGGCTCAGAAAGAAAAGTTTTTGAGGAATAACGTGATGAATTTGACTCCAAATCAACTCATCACAGTTCAATCTGAAGTTCACTCCCTCACTGAGGAACAAGAAAGGTATGATGTTGAATGGAAGGGCACCAAGGTCAGATTTGTTAGAGAAGCTCAAGTTACTATTAAGGACCACAACACAAGGGTTGTAGCTCGATCGCAACCTCAAATTCCTCAGGCTGATAAAACTGCTCAGCTTGCTGATGAAAATGCTCCTACGGCTGAACAAGCTCAGCCTACTAATAAAAATGCTCCTACACTTGAAGAAATAGCCAGCGCTACTGAAGAAAGTCAAACCACTAATGAACATGTCAGGACAACCTCCACTGTTGTGCCTAAAGAAACTGACAGGCCAGCTAAAGCTTTTGCTATGCCTGAAGAAACTGAACCCACCAGGACGACTGCATTAGTCATGCCTGAACAAGTTAAGGCTGCCGAGGAAAAGACTCTAAAGAGAAAAGCATCAAGTTCATATTCCTCAACTGTGAAGAAGTTGAAGACTGTGAAAAGTTCTTCAACTGGACCCATTGATGCTACTCCAATCTCCTCTGCACCTGCCTATGAAATTATTGCTGTTGGGGTTAACTATGTCATCCCAGATGAATAAGATGAAGATCATTCTGCTGCTTCAACAGAGCATATTGATGAAGAAATTGAAGTTGAAGAAAATACTTCAACTCCTCAGGTATCATCGCCTCAGCCTCAGTTCACTGCTGAAGAGGCTGGTGTTGAAGAAATTGATGAGGATGTGGATATTGGCAATACAACTCCAATCATGAATGATGAAATGTATTGGGAATCTGCTCACCCAAATTCCCCAATGACCACACCTCTGCCACTAATTCCTCAGTCCCCATCCCAGACTAAAGAAATTCGTGAAGAATCTGATGACATGGGCACCAAAGCCACTGAAGAAATTCCAGCTGCATCAACTGATGACCTTGCTGCTCCAACTGTCACTAAGGAACCTATACTTCAATTTCCTCAGACTGAAGAAGTTCCTCCCATGCCAAAAGAGATCAAGGGCCGCTTCAAGCCAAATCTTCTACCAAAGCCCAGAATGTCGTTTAACATCATTCATGGGATTCCCATCAACCTCCATGATTTATTCATGAGGACATTGGCTAGTGCCGCTTTAGCTCCATTTGAGCAGAAGCCTTATGCACCTTGGATCATGAAATTCATCAGGGCAAAGTCCTCAGTTCCCTTCAAGGCTGATTTCCAGAATCACTTTGGCTTTCTTCCTCCGATCGAAGTCATCAAGAGCACAATTGACTCAGTGGAGGGAAAAGGCAAGGCGGTCATTGATGAAGGCACTCGTCCATTGGATGGACAGTTTCACAAAGCTGCTTCCTTCTCCACCAATGATGACACTGCAACTCAGGACTCAGAAGCAAAAGCCTCTGCTGAAAAACCTGAAGAGTCTGCCCCTCGTGTGATGACTGGTCGCAAGCTTCTAGTAAGTCTTCATCAGAAGGTCGATCGCAATCACAAGTGGGTGAAGCGTCAACTTGGTTACATTGTACAAAACATGACTGTGACGTAGAACACTATGAAGAGGAATCACTACTACGCGCATGAAAACCTCAACCGCACTTGGGCCATATTGTCTCACCTCAAGTCGCCTGAAGAACTGAATGAGCTGGATCTTGAGGAAAATCCTGACTGGGCTCGTCAACCAAACAAGAAATTCAAGAAAGTCCAAGTTCCTCTGATGGTCACAAGTTCATATTATTCATCACGTGAGAGAGATGAAGATGAAGACATTGACAACACTGCGGCAGGCCCTGAATCGACAAACAACCCCGAGAACGCTGGCGCTCCTTCCTCACCAACACGATGAAATTCTTCAAAGGGGCATTAGTCCTCATTTTTTCCTCCCTTTTGGTCTTCGATGACAAAGGGGCAGAAAATTTGAGTTAGTTTTCAAGCGGGTCTCTATATATGGGCTATTTTTGTTTAAGTTACAACTCTCGCTCTTCAGAAGCTTTTGTTGATTGAGTTGTAAACTTAAGTCCGATGGTCGTCTAACACTTTTGAACTATTTCCTTGCATGTTTATTTCCTCAAGTACCTTAATGCATACATGCTGAATTTCGTCAGACACCATTTTCATCACGCATTTCAAATTCTTCATATCATATGTTCAAATGCGTGTAAGAATTACAAGCTATAGGGGGAGTTGTCCATGTTTTAACCTGCCATGTGCATTTGCAGACCAAATCAAATTCCTCAAATATGCACATCTTCAGGGGGAGTTCTTCTATATCTTGCAATCAAATTCCTCAAACTAAGTATTTACACTTCATAGTATTATCCCCGTTGAAAACTTAACCTGTTTGTCATCAATCACGAAAAAGGGGGAGATTGTTAGTGCATCTAGTGCTGCTTAGTGATTTTGGTGTATTCAAAACTTATAGGTTAAGGTACTAATGTGTTTGTGAGTGTACACATGCTCTATAAGTCGATGAGGAGTTTGATATATTTGAAGTTTATCGACTCCTAAAAATGTATGTCTTCAACTAAAGACTTTGGTGAAGACTTTGCTGAAGACTTTGATATTCCCTGAAGACTTTGAAAATGAAGAAGTCGGTGTGACCTTGAAGATATGAACGAGGACTATGAAGCATGAAGACTTTGTTTTCATAGTTTCATTTCCTTTCTTTGAGTCATAGGAAACATCGTACTGTTAAAGGGGGCTAAGGTAATACTAAGGAAAATTTCCAGCTGATGCTCAACTCCAAAATCCTCAACCTATACAATCCTTCGAGTGAAGCCTTTGGAAATCTCTTACGGTTCAGTCAAGTTCTTCAGTGACAGAGACGAAGTTCTTCTAGTCTTTGAGGAAATTGATCTGACTGAGGAGTTAGGATTTCGCCAGTGCGAATTGCCTACAAGTGAGTAACATGATAATCCTGAGGACTTTCATAGTTTGAAATTCCGACCGTTGTTGTGCTTAGCGCCAGATGTCCCCAATCATAACATCCACATAACAGTCATATCATTGGGGGCATTTATGTCTTATCATATCAGGTTGCACCCTAGCTATAAATAGCCACCCCCACAACCACTGGTTGGTCGGCTGCTCCGAGAGAGAACTAACACTTGTCATTTGAGAGCAACCCATCCTCCGAGGACTTTGAGAGAAAATCATTAGTGAGGAAAAACCCACAACCAAACCACCAAACCCAAAGTGATTGAGCATCACTGAAGAAATTCCTGTGTGGAACCGACGCTTGTTACCTTTGAGGACTGTGCATCCTCTAGACGGTTAGGCGTCATGGTGTAGTGCATCCTGTAGTCAATTGGGGATCACGAAGTGACCTTGGTCTAGAGCATCCAGCAGTAAATTGTGGATCGCCAGGTGACCAGTTTGTGAGGGTTTTGGAAGTCTACCCTGAAGACTTACCACGAGTGTTGGGCAAGGACCGTGTGACCTTAGCTCAAGGAGAATACGGTAAGGACTGTGTGTCCTGGGACTGTGTGTCCTCTAGTTTAAATACCAGGCCACTCCAAACCAGACGTATGACTATCACAGCAGTTGGAACTGGGTCATAACACAATTGTCTTCATCGAGCTACCTAGTTCTATTTGCTCAACCCCTCTATTTCTCATATACTAGTTGATGAAATTGATCGTTACTGTTTGAAGAATTTGACTGAAGACTTTCACAATTTCCTCACCTCAAATTCTTCAAGTTACCTTGTTCATCACTTCTTATCCTATGTCACGTTACTTACTATTTGTGCATGTTTCATTTCATCATGATGACTATGCTGTTACTATGTTCCTCGTGCACTTGAGTACTTATTCCACTGCTAGTTATTCATCACATTTCAAATTCCTCAAAGTTGAAATCCCTCAAGTGATGAATTTGTAAAGTCGCCTATTCACCCCCTCTAGTCAATATAACGCACTTTCAGGACCAATCAAGCCCTCCTCCTCGAGGAGGGTGGACTGCGTGAGGTGGTCGATGCGGTTGCGGGCTTCGTTCTTGTTGGGGGGAACACGCGGCCCGATCCGGGCCGAGAGCTCGGGGCGGAACCGTCCATTCCCGCTCGCGTCACGGGGGTGGAGTGTGCCCGTGGCTGCGCTGGCTGCCGGATGCCAATGCTTCTTGGTGGCGATCGCTGCGAGGCGGGTCGTTGGTGCACCAGCTGCTAATAGCTGGCTGCTCGCTCCACGACATCTGGGAGGGCCAGGGGTTGTTTGTTCCGATCTAGCGGCTGGAGACACGAGGGGAGCTGGAGTGCTGAGCCGGCTGACGGCCAGCAGTCCCCATGCCCTCGTGCTCGAGCCGGGTGCCTCCGGTGGCGGTGCCGCCCGACGCGAGCAGGCGCTGCTGCGCGTCGGCAGCGTCAATGAGCTCCTTGATGTGGCGCTCATGAGTGGCACATTCTTCACCCTCCAAGGAGGCCAAATCCACGTAGGCCACCTTGAGGGCTCGCAAGTTCGCTGCGGGGGTGTCGTAGATGGGCATCTAGCTGCCAAGGATCTCGGTGACCACTCGGCCGCGGTCACGCACGGCCCCACGCCGGCTAGGCCCGGTGCCAGCCGGGGTGAGACCGTAGGCGGAAGCATATTCCTGCTGGGCTCCCTCCATGCGGCGCCGCGTGGCCGCAATGGCAGTGGCGTCCTCGAACAGGACACGATGAGCAGCCTCGAGGTCTGCCACGGTGGCATCGGGGTTTGCCGTCGGGGCGATAGGGGTGCTGTTGGAAATATGCCCTAGAGGCAATAATAAAATGGTTATTATTGTATTTCCTTGCTCACGGTGATTGTCTATTGTTCATGCTATAATGTATTAACCGAAAACCGTAATGCATTTGTGAATACATAGACCACAACGTGTCCCTAGTGAGCCTCTAGTTGGCTAGCTCGTTGATCAATAGATGGTCACGGTTTCATGACCATGGACATTGGATGTTGTTGATAACGGGATCACATCATTAGGAGAATGATGTGATGGACAAGACCCAATCCTAAGCATAGCACAAGATCGTGTAGTTCGTCTACTAAAGCTTTTCTAATGTCAAGTATCGTTTCCTTAGACCATGAGATTGTGCAACTCCCGGATACCGTAGGAATACTTTGGGTGTGCCAAACTTCACAATGTAACTGGGTGTCTATAAAGGTACACTACAGGTATCTCCGAAAGTATCTGTTGGGTTGGCACGAATCGAGCCTGAGATTTGTCACTCCGTGTGACGAAGAGGTATCTCTGGGCCCACTCGGTAAGACATCATCATAATGAGCTCAATGTGACTATGGAGTTAGCCACAAGATGATGTGTTATAGAGAGAGTAAAGAGACTTGCCGGTTATTGACCGGAGAGGTGTCTCGGTCATGTCTACGTGCCTCCCGAACCCGTAGGGTCTACACACTTAAGGTTCGATGATGCTAGGGTTATAGGGAAATAGTGTACGTGGTTACCGAAGGTTGTTTGGAATCCCGAATGAGATCCCAGGAGTCATGAGCAGCTCTGGAATGGTCCGGAGGTAAAGATTCATATATAGGAAGAGAGGTTTTGGTCACCGGAAGAGTTTCGGGCATCACCGATAACGTACCGGGACCACCGGAAGGGTTCCGGGGGTCCACCATGTGGGGCCACCGGCAGCAGAGGGCTGCATGGACCGAAGGTGGGAGGGAACCAGCCCCAGGTGGGCTGGTGCGCCTCCACACCCAGCCCAAGGCACAACAAACGTGGGAAGGGGGGGGAACCCTAAGCACAGAAGGGCCCAAGGCCCACCTAGGGCGCCGCCCCCTTCCTCTCTCCCTCTGGCCACTGCGCCACATGGGATCTGGGGCTGCCACCGGCCCTTAGGGTGGGAACCCTAGGGCTGTGCCCTCCCTCCTCCTCCTCCGATAAATAGTGGGGGTTTTGGGGCTGCCAAGAACACAAGTTTCTTCCTCTCTCGGCACAGCCCTACCCCTCCTCCTCCTCGTCCTCCGTAGTGCTTGGCGAAGCCCTGCCGGAGTACCACACAACTCCACCGTCACCACGCCATCGTGATGCTGGAGCTCTTCCTCAACCTCTCCTTCCTCCTTGCTAGATCAAGCCGTAGGAGACTTCATCGGACTGCACGTGTGTTGAACGCGGAGGCGCCGTTGTTCGGCACTTAGATCGGAATCCACCGCGATCTGAATCGCTGTGAGTACGACTCCAACAACCGCGTTCTAGTAATGCTTCCGCTTTGTGATCTTCAAAGGTATGAAGATGCACTCTCCCCACTCATTGCTGGTTTCTCCATAGATAGTTCTTGGTGACACGTAGGATTTTTTTGATTTACTACTACGTCTCCCAACAGTGGTATCAGAGCCAGGTTTATGCATAGAATCTATGCACGAGTAGAACACAAGTTGTTGTGGGCGTCGATCTTGTTAATTTGTTTACCGTTATTAGTCTTATCTTGATTCGGCGATATTGTGGGATGAAGCGACCCGGACCAACTTTACACGTACGCTTACGTGAGACCCGTTCCACCCCCTAACATGCACTTGTTGCATAAGATGGCTAGCGGGTGTCTGTCTCTCCCACCTTAGTCGGATTGGATTCGATGACAAGGGTCCTTATGAAGGGTAAATAGACATTGGCATATCACGTTGTGGTTTTGGCATAGGTAAGAAACGTTCTTGCTAGAAACCTATAGCAGCCACATAAAAACTCGCAACTACAAATTAGAGGACGGCTAACTTGTTTTTGCAGCATATGCCCTATGATGTGATATGGCCAAAGGATGTGATGTGATGCATTGTGATGTACTCCCTCCGTCCCAAAATAAGTGTCTCAAGCTTAGTACAATTTTGTACTCGAACCAGTACAATGTTGAGACACTTATTTTGGGACGGAGGGAGTATGAGATTGACCATGTTCTTGTAATAGGATTCACGACTTGCATGTCGATGAGTATGACAACCGGCAGGAGCCATAAGAGTTTTCTTAATTTATTGTATGACTGCGTGTCAATCATAAACGCCATGTAATTACTTTACTTTATTTCTAAACATTAGCCATAGTAGTAGAAGTAATAGTTGGCAAGACAACTTCATGAAGACACGATGATGGAGATCATTGTGTTGTGTCGGCGACAGTGATGATCATGGTGCCCTGAAGATGGAGATCAAAGGAGCAAGATGATATTGGCCATATCATGTCACTATATTGATTGCATGTGATGTTTATCATGTTTACATCTTATTTGCTTAGAAGGACGGTAGATAAATAAGATGATCTCTCACTAAAATTTCAAGAAATGTGTTCACCCTAACTGTCCACCATTGCTAAGGTTCGTTGTTTCGAAGCACCACATGATGATCGGGTGTGATAGCCTCTAACATTCGCATACAACGGGTGTAAGCCAGATTTACACACGCAATACACTTAGGTTGACTTGACGAGCCTAGCATGTACAAACATGGCCTCGAAACACGGGAGACCAAAAGGTCGAACATGAGTCATATAGAAGATACGATCAACATGGAGATGTTCACCATGGATGACTAGTCCGTCTCACGTGATGATCGGACATGGGCTAGTTGACGTGGATCATATGTCACTTGGATGACTAGAGAGATGTCTATCTAAGTGGGAGTTCATTAAATAATTTGATTATGTGAACTTAATTATCATGAACTTAGTCTAAAAATTGTCTTTACAATCTATATTGTAGATCCAATGGCCAACGCTAATGTTGCCCTCAACTTCAACGCGTTCCTAGAGAAAACCAAGCTAAAAGATGATGGAAGCAACTATGCGGAATGGGTCCGTAGCTTGAGGATCATCCTCATAGCTTCCAAGAGATTGTATGTCCTTGATGCACCGCTAGGTGACACGCCCATTTTCCCAGCGACTCAAGACGTTATGAATGCCTGGCAGTCGCGTTGTGATGATTACTCCCTGGTTCAGTGCGGCATGCTTTACAGTTTACAGCCGGGGCTCAAAAAGCATTTTGAGCAATACGGAGCATATGAGATGTTCCAAGAGCTGAAACTGGTTTTCTAAGCTCATGCCCGGGTCGAGAGATATTATGTCTACGACAAGTTCTTCAGTTTTAAGATGGAGGAAAATAGTTCTATCAGTGAGCACATACTCAAAATGTCTGGGTTGCACAACCGCTTGTCTCAGCTAGGAGTTAATCTTCCGGATGACTCGGTCATTGACAGAATCCTCCAGTCGCTCCAACCTAGCTACAAGAGCTTTGTGATGAACTACAACATGCAGGGGATGGAGAAGTCCATTCCTGAGTTGTACTCGATGCTGAAATCAGCGGAGGTCGAGATCAAAAAGGAGCATCAAGTGTTGATGGTGAATAAGACCACTAGTTTCAAGAAAGGCAAGGGTAAGAAGAACTTCAAGAAGGACGAGAAAGCAGTTGCCGCGCCCGGTAAGCAAGTTGCCGGGAAGAAGAACAAGAATGGACCCAAGCCTGAGACTGAGTGCTTTCTATTGCAAGGGTACCGGTCACTGGAAGCAGAAATGCCCCAAGTACTTAGCGGATAAGAAGGCCGGCAACATTAAAGGTATATGTGATATACTTGTTATTGATGTGTACCTTACCAACGCTCGTAGTAGCTCCTAGGTATTTGATACTGGTGCAGTTGCTCACATTTGTAACTCCAAGCAGGAGTTGCGGAATAAGCGGAGACTGGCAAAGGACGAGGTGACGATGCGCGTCGGGAATGGTTCCAAGGTCGATGTGATCGCTGTCGGCATGCTACCTCTACATCTACCTTCGGGATTAGTTTTAAACCTCAATAATTGTTATTTAGTACCAGCTTTGAGCATGAACATTGTATCTGGATCTTGTTTGATGCGAGATGGCTACTCATTTAAATCTGAGAATAATGGTTGTTCTATTTATATGAGAGAAATGTTTTATGGTCATGCCCCGCTGGTCAATGGTTTATTTTTGATGAATCTCTAATGTGATGTTACACATGTCCATAGTGTGAGTATCAAAGGATGTAAGGTTGATAATGATAGTCCCACTTACATGTGGCACTGCCGCCTTGGTCATATTGGTGTCAAACGCATGAAGAAACTCCATGCTGATGGACTTTTGGAGTCTCTTGATTTTGAATCATTTGACACGTGCGAACCATAACTCATGGGCAAGATGACCAAGACTTTGTTCTCCGGAACAATGGAGCGAGCAACTGACTTATTGCAGATAATACATACCGATGTATGCGGTCCAATGAGCATCGAGGCTCGCGGTGGCTACCATTATGTTCTCACCCTCATTGATGACTTGAGCAGATATGGGTATGCCTACTTAATGAAACACAAATATGAAACCTTTGAAAGGTTCAAGGAATTTCAGAGTAAGGTAGAGAATCAACGTGACAGGAAAATAAAGTGCCTACGATCTGATCGTGGCGGAGAATATTTAAGTCATGAATTTGGCACGCACCTAAGGAAATGTGGAATTGTTTCACAACTCATGCCGTCTGGCACACCTCAGTGAAATGGTGTGTCTGAACATCATAATCGCACTCTATTGGATATGGTACGATCTATGATGTGTCTTACCGACTTACCGCTATCATTCTGGGGATATGCATTAGAGACTGCCGCATTCACTTTAAATAGGGCCCCGTCTAAGTCTGTTGAGACGACACCGTATGAATTATGGTTTGGAAAGAAACCTAAGCTGTCGTTTCTGAAAGTTTGGGGATCCGATGCTTATGTGAAGAAACTTCAACCTGAGAAGCTCGAACCCAAATCGGAAAAGTGCGTCTTCATAGGATACCCCAAAGAAACTGTTGGGTATACCTTCTACCTTAGATCTGAAGGCAAAGTCTTTGTTGCCAAGAATGGATCATTTCTAGAGAAAGAGTTTTTCTCGAAAGAAGTAAGTGGGTGGAAAATAGAACTTGATGAGGTAATTGTACCTCCACTCGAACTGGAGAGTAGCATGGCACATGAAGTTGTTTTTGTGGAGCCTGCACTGGCTAGAGAGGAAGTTAATGATGATGATCATGAAACTTCAGATCAAGTTGCTATTCGAATGTCCACTAGGACACGTTCCACACCAGAGTGGTACAGCAACCCTGCCCTGGAGATCATGTTGTTGGACAATGGTGAACCTTCAAACTATGAAGAAGTGATGGCGGGCCCGACTTTCAACAAATGGCTTGAAGCCATGAAATCCGAGATAAGATCCATGTATGAGAACAAAGTATGAACTTTGGTGGACTTGCGTGATGATAAGAGAGCCATAGAAAATAAATGGATCTTTAAGAAGAAGACTGACACGAATGGTACTGTGACCGTCTATAAGGCTCGGCTTGTTGCTAAGGGTTATCGACAAGTTCAAGGAGTTGTCTACGATGAGACTTTCTCACCCATAGCGATGCCGAAGTCCGTCCGAATCATGTTAGCAATTTCCGCATTTTATGATTATGAGATCTGGCAAATGGACGTCAAAACGGCATTCCTTAATGGCTTCCTTAAGGAAGAACTGTATATGATGCAGCCGAAAGGTTTTGTTGATCCTAAATATGCTAACAAGGTATGCAAGCTCCAACGGTCCATCTATGGGCTGGTGCAAGCATCTCGGAGTTGGAACATTCGCTTTAATGAGGTGATTAAAGCGTTTGGGTTTATACAGGTATATGGAGAACCCTGTATTTACAAGAAAGTGAGTGGGAGCTCCATAGTATTTCTCATATTGTTGATGGGAAATGATATATAACTCTTGGAAAGTATAAAGGCCTACCTGAATAAGTGTTTTTCAATGAAGGACCTTGGAGAAGCTGCTTACATATTAGGCATCACGATCTATAGAGATAGATCGAGACGCCTCATTGGTCTTTCACAAAGCACATACCTTGACAAGATATTGAAGAAGTTCAATATGGATCAGTCCAAGAAGGGGTTCTTACCTATGTTGCAGGGTGTGAGATTGAGTACGACTCAATGCCCGACCAAGGCAAAGGATAGAGAAAATATGAGTGTCATCCCCTATGCTTCGGCCATAGGCTCTATCATGTATGCCATGCTGTGTACCAGACCTGATGTGAACCTTGCCATAAGTTTGGTAGGAAGGTACCAAAGTGATCCCGAAGCGAAACACTGGACAGCGGTCAAGAATATCCTGAAGTACCTGAAAAGGACTAAGGACATGTTTCTCATATATGGAGGTGCCGAAGAGCTCGTCGTAAAGGGTTACGTCGATGCTAGCTTCGACACAGATCCGGATGACTCTAAGTCACAAACCAGATACATGTACATTTTGAACGGAGGGGCAGTTAGCTGGTGCAGCAACAAGCAAAGCGTCGTGGCGGCATCTACATGTGAAGCTGAGTACATAGCTGCTTCGGAAGCAGCAAAGGAAGGAGTCTGGATGAAGGAGTTCATCACCGACCTAGGAGTGATTCCCAATGTGTCGGGCCCGATGACTCTTTTCTGTGACAACACTGGAGCTATTGCCCTTGCCAAGGAGCCCAGGTTTCACAAGAAGACAAGACACATCAAGCGCCGCTTCAACTCCATTCATGATTACATTCATGAAGGAGATATAGATATCTGTAAAGTACATACGGATTTGAATGTTCCAGATCCGTTGACTAAACCTCTCTCACGAGCAAAACATGCTCAACACCAGAACTTTATGGGTGTTCGATTCATCGCAATGTAACTAGATTATTGACTCTAGTACAAATGGGAGACTGTTGGAAATATGCCCTAGAGGCAATGATAAAATGGTTATTATTGTATTTCCTTGTTCATGCTGATTGTCTATTGTTCATGATATAATGGTATTAACCGGAAATCGTAATGCATGTGTGAATACATAGACCACAACTTGTCCCTAGTGAGCCTCTAGTTGGCTAGCTCGTTGATCAATAGATGGTCACGGTTTCATGACCATGGACATTGGATGCCGTTGATAATGGGATCACATCATTAGGAGAATGATGTGATGGACAAGACCCAATCCTAAGCATAGCACAAGATCGTGTAGTTCATCTACTAAAGCTTTTCTAATGTCAAGTATCGTTTCCTTAGACCATGAGATTGTGCAACTCCCAGATACTGTAGGAATACTTTGGGTGTGCCAAATGTCACAATGTAACTGGGTGGCTATAAAGGTACACTGCAGGTATCTCGAAAAGTATCTATTGGGTTGGCACGAATCGAGACTGGGATTTGTCACTCCGTGTGACGGAGAGGTATCTTTGGGCCCACTCGGTAAGACACCATCATAATGAGCTCAATGTGACTAAGGAGTTAGCCACAGGATGATGTGTTACAAAATGAGTAAAGAGACTTGTCGGTAACGAGATTGAACAAGGTATAGATATATCGACGATCGAATCTCGGGCAAGTATCATACCGGTAGACAAAGGGAATTGTATACGGGATTGATTGAATCCCCGACATCGTAGTTCATCCGATGAGATCATCGTGGAGCATGTGGGAGACAACATGGGTATCCAGATCCCGCTGTTGGTTATTGACCAGAGAGGTGTCTCGGTCATGTCTACGTGCCTCCCGAACCCGTAGGCTCTACACACTTAAGGTTCGATGATGCTAGGGTTATAGGGAAATAGTGTATGTGGTTACCGAAGGTTGTTCGAAGTCCCGGGTGAGATCCCGGACGTCACGAGGAGCTCCGGAATGGTCCAGAGGTAAATATTCATATATAGAAAGCGAGGTTTTGGTCACCGGAAGAGTTTCGGGCATCACCGATAACGTACCGGGACCACCAAAAGGGTTCCGAGGGTCCATCGTGTGGGACCACCGGCACCAGAGGGCTGCGTGGGCCAAAGGTGGGAGGGAACCAGCCCCAGGTGGGCTGGTGCTCCTCCACACCCAGCCCAAGGCGCATCAAAGGTGGGAAGGGGGGAACCCTAGGCGTAGATGGGCCCAAGGCCCACCTAGGGCATCTCCCCTCCTTCTCTCCCTCTGGCCGCCGCACCAGATGGGATCTGGGGCTTCCGCCGGCCCTTAGGGTGGGAACCCTAGGGCTGTGACCTCCCTCCTCCTCCTCCAATAAATAGTGGGGGTTTTGGGGCTGCCAAGAACACAAGTTTCTTCCACTCTCGGCGCAGCCCTACCCCTCCTCCTCCTCGTCCTCCGTAGTGCTTGGTGAAGCCCTGTCGGAGTACCATGCAGCTCCACCGTCACCATGCTATCGTGTTGCCGGAGCTCTCCCTCAGCTTCTCCTTCCTCCTTGCTGGATCAAGTCATAGGAGACGTCATCGGGCTGAATGTGTGTTGAATGCGGAGGCGCCGTTGTTCGGCGCTTAGATCGGAATCCACCGCGATCTGAATCGCTGCGAGTACGACTCCACCAACCGCATTCTAGTAATGCTTCCGCTTTGCGATCTTCAAAGGTATGAATATGCACTCTCCCCACTTGTTGCTGGTTTCTTCATAGATAGATCTTGGTGACACGTAGGAATTTTTTTAATTTACTACTACGTCTCCCAACAGGTGCTCAAGCCCTGGAGGGCCGCACCAAGCGGATCGGAGGTGCCGACATGGGCCGCGGCGGTGTCAGCCCTGGCCTGCGCACGTCCAGAAGAGGTGGAGGAGACGATGGCCATCACCCCCACGCGATCGTGGGAGGCGCTGGACTGGGTCGCAGCGAGTGCTCCCATGGCCATGGGAGGACCGGTGCAGATGAGCACCTGCCCGGGGTACTCGTCCGCGGCCGGAGCCTTGGCAAGGGTGAGCCTGCCAAAGCGCTCGGTGAGTGCGTCGATGTTGGCCGTGAGGTCGACGGAGTTTCCCGCAGGGCGTGCCGAAGCAAGCCCCATGAGCCTGCGGTTTCGCCTAGACGTGCGGCGGTGGCGGGGAATGGCAAGGGGTCCCGCCCGGAGCATGAATCGGGCCGGTGCCGCGTACGGCCCCACGGTGGGCGCCAACTGTCGTCGTTTTCTCATGAAAGATGCCATAGGGTGGCTTATCGTAGGTGTTTGGGGCCGGAGGACACCGACGGGCTCCGGGTGCAAGATTGGGCACAAGCGGTGGTGACATGCGATGTACCTAGGTTCAGGGCCCTTCGTGGGAGGTAACACCCCTAGTCCTACTTGGTCTAGTTGGAAGGATGGGTATGTGTACAAGGGTGCTCCTGGAGCTGTATCTAGAGGAGAAAGAAGGGGCAGCCGGCTCGTCTTCCTCCACTACTAGAGGGGGTCTTGAGAGTTCTGTGGATGTGCGAGAGTGATCGTCCGTCCCCGTTGCATGGGGGGCTCGGGGGGTTTTATAGGCCACCCCCGGGCTCTACTATATACCCTAACCCTAACCCTAAACCCTAAACCCTAAACCCTCTCCGGCTGACCTGGGGACCCCGTTCTTCGTGCCATCTCGTTGCCGGTAGGGTCCATCGGTTGGGAGGTCTTGTCACCAGTTGGGGCCCGCCAGCCGGCTCTGCGATTGGTCCTCGCTCACCTACCGCGGCACGGGTCGCCGGGGAGGCGTCGTCTAGCGCCAGCCGGCTGAGGTCTCCGGTACGGCCGGTGGTACAGTAGCCACGCCGAGGCAGGTAATCGAGTGGGTGAGGGCATGCCGGCACTGTTCCCTCGCCCGATTGCCCTCGCGAAGGTCAGCGGCCTGGACGGCCGGACTATAGCCATGCGCTCCAGCGCGTCAGCGGCCATTGTGGCCACAGGGCCGCCCGTCGTGGCGGTCATATTGTTTTGTCATACCCGTGCGTAGTGGGATGGGACGTCGCCTGTCCGCCCCAAGGTCGACAGAGGAGCCGGCCCAGAGGCAGCCGGCCACGCCCAGCCGGCCGAGGGTCGAGCTGCTTCGTTGATCAGCCATCTGCCTCCCCAGTCGGTGGCCGCTCGAGCCGTCTATAATCCAGACGGCCATGAGCAGCCGGTCACGTGGTTTTCCTTCGAAGCTGAAGGGGGAGAACCCCATTCCCTTGGCCTACCCAGGGGTAATAACCCCGTCATCCATATCCTTGTCTACCTCTCTCTCCCTATCGACTACAACTCTGTATCGAGGTGAATCCTTGAGATTGCCCCTGACTTGTAATCTACGACAGAACATCAATATACAGCGAGGAAGCTCTCCTCCTGGAGAGCAGGAATGCCTATACCAGATCAATCTTACAGGCGCGACCAGGCAGCCTCGCATGACGCGGCAGCCCCTCATGGCCGTCGCCCGTCTGTCTGCTCGCCTGTCGCCCTACGTCGGCCATCACCGCCCTGCTCCGATCGAGACTCCTGTATCGCCCCAACCCAGCGGCCTCGTGCTATGCGGTGGCCCATCACAACCGCTGTTCGCATGCCGACCCGCCCGTCGATCTATGTCGCGCCTGTACGGTCGCACTGCCGACCGTCCTCGCCGGCTTCATCTCGGACTTTGCAGCCATCCCGACTCCATCGAGCAGCGTCCCAGACCTCGCTCACGATCGAATTGATCACCCGCCTGCCGTCGTGATCCCCTCATCTATGCCATGAGACAAACCTGACCCATCGGTTGCACGTGCCTCTGCAGGTCCCGTGAAGTCTGTCCCGAGTAAAGCGCGCCCCTCTACTGATCGAGCATCGGGCAGCCGTTGTGTCACCCCGTTGGGCTGCAGTGCCACCATCCCGTGGTTCTCCCCGCAGCCGCATCAACGCACGTGCTATCGTGCGTCACCCCTTCAGGCGGTAGTGCCGCGGCCCGCGGTCCGCCACCGCCCCGAGGGCGTCCGCTCCAGGCCATCCCTGTGGCTGCATCGACCCTCGTGTTGCCGATGTGTCGCCCCATCGGGCCGTAGCGAGTATGGCATGCGGTCTCCACCGCCGCCTGAGGCCATCACCGTGGTCGCATCGACCCACACTTAGCCACCGTACCGTCCCTTCGGGCCGTAGTGCTGTGGCCTGCGGTCACCGCCGCTGCCCTAGGTCTTCCCGCTGTCTTCCTGAGCTGCCTGCTACCGCTGCGTCGCTCCTTCGGGTCGTAGAGCCGCGGACCGCGATCCACTCTGTCGTCCCTGTGCGTCGACTTCCGGTGGTATGCGCCGCACCAACTCCCTCGGCACGGGAACACCAACATCTGCGCCGGTCTTCGTCACGCTGTCGGGTTCTTCCTCGCCTATTTCGAGCATCGCCGCCGCGCTCCTAACCAGCCGCCGCTGCTGCCGTTAGGCCAACACTGTCGCTCTTCTTCGGCGCCGCTCCAGCTCGCTCACCCGAGCCGCGCCGCCCGTCTACCCCCTTCATCTTCGTCCAGCAGCAGCCCGTCGCCAGCTTGCCGTCATCTACCCCGACCACCGTTGGTAACATTGGTGCGTTGATGGACGCCGCAATCGTCGTCGAGTTCTTCTCTGCTGGCCCCTCCGACTTCTCCGACATGGCGTACAACTCGTGCAGGTCGCATGCCCGGTGCTGGCAACACCGATGCGTACCTTCGTCCACAACGTGTCCGCAGGCCTGGCAAGCCTGGAGCGGCTCTTCATCAACTTCGTCTTCGTCCGTCTACGCGTGCCCGGTGCTGGCAACACTGACGCTTGCCTTCGTCCACGACGTGTCCCCGGACTTGGCAATGCCGGCGCGACACGTCTCAACTACGTCTTCTTCCCGACACACCACTACTTCGACACCACTGCGCCCATGACTAACTCGGCGCCTCCTTGGGCCCGCGGCCCCTCGGCGACTACCTTGACACCGGCTATCCTGTCTCGACATCGACCACAACATTCTTTGCACGGCTACACCACCCTACGCTCTCGGGTACATCGACATCGGCACAAAGGACAACCACCTTGCTTGAGCAACCTCATCGGTTTCTACTCCAGCGACGACTTCGGCGATTCATCGACTGTTACGACCGTGGAGGGATGACCGTCGGCTTACCTTCGGATTCTTCTTCAGTCTCACCGTCTACGTCGCTACCGTTGTGACTGCGAGGGATGTTGATTATCATGATTGTTTAGAAAACATAGATAGACTAAGATTTGTTCATACCTTTTTGATTGTACTCCAAAATAATCATGTACTCCTATACATATGGCCACGAGACTCAAACAATATAGCAACTATTACATCAAAACCGTCTCTCCTTCTAACAGAGATAAAGCAAGAGTTGTCACGCTTCATTCACACGAACACATATACATCCATCATTACACCCGAAAATCCCACATCAATGCAGTGTGTTGAAGGATCTACGTACAATTGTCCAATATATTCACGCGGTGACGCTGCTGCAATGTTCTTTGCCTCCACCGTGTCTGAAGCTTTCGATGAGCTGCGTAAGCCTTTCGTACGAATCGCCTCCTTTCTCCATGGCCTTCCGGGCTTTCGCGCCGTACTCCTTGGCCTTCCTCCTCCTCTCTTCGGCCTCCTCCCCACCCTGCATGAGCTCTGACACCCCGCGCGATATGTCGCCACGCAGCACCGGCGCGGCCGCGTCGTCGTTCAGGATCTTCACGGGCGCCGTGACGCCGATCCGGAGGCCGACCCCGAGCACGTCCACAGCCAGCTGCTCGTTCAGGAACTGGTCGGCAAAGTGTGGCCACGTCAAGACCGGCACCCCGTGCGCGATGGACTCAAGCACCGAGTTCCACCCGCAGTGTGTGACGAATGCCCCCACGGAGCGGTGCGACAGGACGGCGAGCTGCGGCGCCCAGCCGCGCACCACCAGACCCCGCTCGGACGTGCGCGCCTCCAGGTCCTCTAGCCACACACGAGCCTCCGGCGAGGCCAGCTCGGACTCCTTGACGACCCAGAGAAAAGGCCTGTCACAGTGCTCCAGGCCGTGGCCGATCTCGAACTGCTGCTTGGGGAGCTTCCGTGCGACGCTGCCGAAGCTGACATATACGACAGAGTCCGGCGCTTGCTTGTCCAGCCACGCGACGATCGCCCTCTCACTGACGCTGCCCTTGTTGGCCCCGCGCGATGCCATGTCCTCGCCGTCACGGTTGTGCAGGCAGAACGGGCCGAGCGCCCACACGGGCTTGCCGAGAGCAGCCTCGTAGCACGCCACAGACTTTACTTCGAGGTCCAGGAAGGTGTTGATCACCACACCGTGGGACGTACGCATGGCCGCAATGGCGTCGTGACGCAGCTCCTTGCACCCCGGTGAGGTGAAGAAGCCGTGGGCCCTGCCGTTGCTCACCTTTACGGACACCGAGAAGCCGGGCACGACGTGCGGCTCCCGGTCTTCGTGCAGCCCGTGCGCGGCGGCGTTGAGGTCACAGAGCGAGAAGAAGCATGACGGCCCTTGGAAGAATATCCGCGGGATGCCGAGGCAAGTGGCGACGCCGGCTGTCCACGAGTTACACCAGTCGGAGATGATGCAGCTCGGAAGCGGTACCAGCGCGCGCACGTAGGCCTCAAACGGGCCAGCAAGCTCGCGCAGGGCGAGAAAGAAGGGGAGCATCTGGGCGTTGTTGGCGATCATGTCGGCGTTCTGGCAATCCGGTGGCAGGCCGTAGTCGGCCGGCGAGTACGGGAGCTCGACGACATCCAGCAGAAGCTTCGCGCGAGCGGCCCTGTCGGTGACTCCGCCGTCGCGCAGCCGCCTGGCATTCAGCGGCGTGGTGAGCAGGCTCACGCGCGCGCCACGGGACGCGAGGAGGCGCGCCAGGTCGACCATCGGGATGAGATGGCCGTGCGCCGCGAGAGGGACCAAGACGAAGTGCGGCGGCTCTGACGTCGCTGCAGCGGCGAGTGGCTGCTGGGTTGGCGCCATTGTGGTGGAGGCACTCATCAACGTCCTAGTCACAAGTGGTTTAAGCGAGGTTGACGAAGGTCCGAAGGAAAAATTGGGTATTAATGGTCATGTGAAAGGCACTTTTAGAACGTGCAAATTTATCTAAGGCGGCTGCAACGCATCCCACATTCCCACTCTTCTCCCGCTTCCTCATCCTCACCTTCGTCCTCCGGCCACCGACGCCACTCCACGTTGTTCTCCTACCGCCTTCTTCTCTACCTTCTCTAATTTGGAACAAAATATTCGAGTTTAAGGTGGGTCACGCAACCAGAAGGAAATCAGGAAGGTATGAGGAAATGATTGGTTCTAAGAACACGTGGAGTGGAAGTAGTCTTCCTTCAGAAATCAGAAATCTATATGAAGAGCGGCCGTCCTTTCTGAATTTAGTGCTCGTTATTGAAAGGTACACGCCCTTATACAATTTGAATGGCCGCACATCAAGTGATGGCCATCTTGGAGCTATCACAAGAGTCATCTAAGAACATTATTTAGGGATTAGATTTCAAGCCAAGAAAATGATGACACGATAGGACATCTCAACTGTGCATCTAATTGAGCGTCTTTCTTTGGGTCTTGTCACTTAGAGCATGCCAACTGTGCTTCAGCTACAAAAAAATCAAGTGCAAATGTATCAATCGTAGATTATGGATGTCACCTTCTGCACAGTTTGTTCCTTCCGCGGTTAACATAACCTATAATGGTCTGAGACAAACAAAGGGACCCCTTGTCTCCCTTGTTGTTCAACATAGTAGCACAAAGTTTTCTCGAAACAAGCTTTCATCACGCTTTATATATAAAGCAAACACTGATCCAACTATACGGCCGAACGATACAAGATGATGAGGTAGCCCTCATACAATGCCGATCCCAAGATAGCTGGATCACATAGAACATGACTATGCTACCGAAATAAAGCATTGGGAAAACCGAATACAATGTCACACAATGCCCTAAACACCTAAACTCCATGACAACGCCCCCAGGAGGGAAAATGACACAAAGCATCGCCATTGCCGAGTCCAAAACGGAAAAGGGTCTTCACCCGACCCTGGCACGAAGAGGAGCACCACGACGACGTCTTCAAGAAGGTAGCAGCGCCCGCAAGCGTCGTCGTCGTCGGCGGCAAAGCGCAGACCTTTCACTCGGCAGCTCCCCCATGCCACTACGAGGTCTTCAGGACAGGCACAACGAGTTCAGTTCCCCAGGTCCAGATCAGGGCGACGCCATTGCCAAAGACAAGGAGAGCGCCCGATCCATCACCGCAACCCTCCTGCTGCCCACACGACCAAGAGAGTGCGTCAGCACCACCGACATGGTACCCGCCGGAGAGCCAACCATGTGGACCGCCATCCGAAGCCGCCGCTCTAGCATCCACGCCCAAGTCACCACCATCCGTCCACATCAAGGAGCACCAATCATGAAAGGAGGAAAGAAAGGGGACTTGTTTTCCTAGCCCCACACCAGCCACAAGATTTGGGTCGATGCCCCCACAATAGGGGGCGTCCGCACCTGCATCTCTACCCAGTCCTGGTGGACTGAGAGGGACACAACCCCGTGACTACCGATGGCCGCCGCCGAGCCCGCTCGCGCGACGCCTTAACCATTGTCACCGGTGCCTATCTGCCCGATAGGATGGCGAAGACACGACCACCACCACTGACCACCACACCCGCGGGCCGAGCACGAGCACCACCCGTGACCACACTCGGGCCAAGCCGGACCTCTCCTACCCGAAGCACAAGCTCCGATCCGCCCTGGGCCACCACCACCACCCCGCGCCACCAGCACCGCACCAGGCGAGATGCACAACATACCGCTGTGGCCAACCCACCAGGAGGCCCACTAGGATCCCCCACCTCGCTACGCCACCAGCCGGCCGCCCAGCGACAGATCCAGACAGATCTGACCGGACCCTAGCCGTCCCGCACCAGCACCGACCGAAGGCCCTGTTGATGTCTACTACGCGACTTTATTCTTGTAGACGTTGTTGGGCCCCCAAGTGCAGAGTTTTGTAGGACAACAATGAAATTTTGTCAAGTGGATGACCTAAGGTTTATCAGTCCATGGAAGGTGTAGGATGAAGATGGTCTGTCTCAAACAACCCTGTAATCAAATACAAGAAATCTCCTGTGTCCCCAACACACCAAATACAATGGCAAATTGTATAGGTGCACTAGTTCGGCAAAGACATGGTGATACAAGTATAGTACGGGTCGTAGATATAGGTTTTTGTAATCAGAAATTATAAAAATAGCAAGGTAACTGTTAGATAAAACGAGATCAACAAGACACGAGAGACACGGATTTTTACGTGGAAACTCTTGCGGGAGAAAACCACAGACGCACGAAGGCGGAATCACTATGAGGAGGAGTATTAATAGCACGAGACGACATGCCGTCTTTAGGTGAGACTACATGGAGTATATATGAGGGGCAATACACAAGAGTCCTCGGAGGACAAGTAAACGAGTTATACTCATACACGTCGGTACCAACGCAAAGACCAACACCGTTTGTACTATGTCTAGTCCAACACGGTAGAATTTGGATCACAATTTAATAATCTCCACCTTGAGCCAAATTCCCTCCAGTAGTCGAAGAAAGTAAACAACTCCATCCAAATCAACATAAACACCTTGTGCGTCAAAGTTCATAGGACTAGTGAGAAATACCAACTAAGCCTGAGCAAAGCTCAAACTTATTGGTAGGAACTGGCTTTGTCATCATATTAGCAGGATTATCATGCATACTTATCTTGCATACCTTCAAATCACCTTCATCAACGACATCTTGAATATAGTGATATCTGACATCAATGTGCTTTGATACGGTAGGGCAAGATGAATCTCCACCAAGCTTAGTGTATAAACCTCTCAATCAAATATCTTCTTTGCATGCCTCGGAAATAGCCATATACTCGGCATCGGTAGTGGAACAAGCCACAATAGACTACAAAGTTGCTCTCCAACTAACAGCACAACACCAATGGTGAAAACATAACCTGTGAGTGATCTTCTCTTATCCAAATCACCAGCAAAATCAGAATCAACAAAACCAACAAGTCCATCTCAAGTTTTCCCAAACTGTAAATAAGCATTAGAAGTACCTCGCGGGTATTTGAAAATCCACTCAACTGCTTTCCAATGCTCTTTTCTAGGATTAGCCATGTATCTACTGACAACACTCAATGCATAAGATAAATCTGGACTAGAACAAACCATGGCATACATAAGTCAACCAACTGCACTTGAATAGGGAACTCTAGACATGTACTCAATATCGGCATCTGACTTAGGACATAAGGCTGATGATAATTTGAAGTGTGCAGCAAATGGAGTACTTACTGGCTTGGCATTATGCATATTAAAACGACGAAAAACTTTATCAATATATCCCTTCTGACTTAGATATAATTTTCCAGACGGTCTATCTCTGGATATTTCCATGCCAAGTATTTTCTTTGCTGCACCCAAATCCTTCATCTAAAATTCATTACTCAATTGCTTCTTTTGGTTCATTAACCTCTGACATGCTCTTTGCAGCAATTAACATATCACTAACATAAAGGAGCAAATAAATAGCTGAACCATTGACAATTTTCAAATAAACACATCTATCATAATTAGACCTTCTGAAACCTTGAGAGATCATAAAGGTGTCAAATCTCTTGTACCACTGTTGAGGGGATTTCTTCAATCCATAAAGAGATTTCTTTAACTTACATACAAGCTTTTATTTTCCAGGAATAACAAAACCTTCAGGTTGTTCCATATAAATATCCTATTCTAATTCTCCATGTAAGAATGCAGTTTTAACATCCAATTGTTCAAGCTCAAAATCATTCATGGCAACAATACTAAGTAAAGTGCGAATAGAGCTATGCTTAACAACATGAGAATAGACTTCGTTATAGTAATTACCCGGAATTTGGCTATAACCTTTAGCAACTAACCTTGATTTATATCTTGCCTCATCATTAGGAGAAACTCCTTACTTTCTTTTGAAAACCCACTTGCACGAATAGGTTTCTTCTCTCTTGGTAATTTTACTAAATCCCTGGTGACATTCTTTTCAAGTGATTCCATCTCATCATGCATTGCGGTCATCCACTTATTACTATCACCAGAAATAATAGCCTTGGAATATGAAGAAGGCTCAACATTACCTTCAATTTATTCTGCAACAGATAAAGCAAAAGAAACAATATTGCACTCCTCAATTAACCTTTCAGGTGCATTAATACGCCGCCTTACTCTGTCATGTGCAAGATTCCAATTGGGTGGAATAATAGGCTGATTTGGAGTGACATGCTCATCATTAACGATAGGTTCATCATGTGCATCAACATTTTCCTTATCAGAAGTATCACCTAAAATAACATGCCCCACCTAAACAGTAGGTTGCTAAATAGTAGGCCACTATTCACTCTCAACAGGAACATTAGTAGATGGAGCATCATGTAACATAGAGATTCATTAAAGATAACATTTCTGCTAATAACAGCCTTTTGTGTTTCAGGATTCCACAATTTAAAAACTTTAACACCAGATTTATAACCAAGAAAGATGCACTTAACAACCATAGGCTCCAACTTTCCATTATCAACATGAGCATAAGCAGTGCAACCAAAAACTCTCAACTGTGAATATCAGCAGGTGAACTAGACCATACCTCAATTGGAGTTTTCTTATTAAGATCAATAGATGGTGAACGTTCAATGAGATAACAAGCAGTTGAAGCGGCCTCAGCCCAAAAATGCCTATGCAAACCTGCATTGGACAACATGCAACGGGCTCTGGAAATAATGGTCCTGACACCTATGCAAACCTGCATTGGACAACATGCAACGGACTCTAGAAATAATGGTCCTGTTCATACGCTCAGCAACACCGTTTTGTTGAGGAGTATAAGGAACGGTGTAGTGTCTAACAATGCCTTCAGACTTGCAATAATTCCCAAATTTCTTAGAACAGAATTCCATACCATTATCAGTGCGAAGTATTTTTACCTTCTTTTCATTTTGCCTCTCAGTCGTAATCTTCCACTCGTTAAATGCTGAGAATGCTTGCCATTTATGCTTCAAGAAATAAGGCCAAAATTTTCTCGGATAATCATCAATAATAGTCAACATGTAACTAGCACCACCTAGTGGCTTTTTGCGAGGTGGCCCCCATAAAGCAGAATGCACATAATCAAGAATACCTTCAATTGTATGAGTCAAAGTGTTGAACTTCACCCTCTTGTGCTTGCCTAAGATACAATGCTCACAAAATTTCAATTTACCAGTTTCATATCCTTGAAGGAGACCTCTCTTATTTAACTCTTTCCAAACCAAGTTCACTCATATGTCCAAGATGCATATGCCAAAGGTTAGAAGCATCACAATCAGAATTCTTTGAAATAACTGGAGTAGCATTACCTAAAACGGTAGAACCTCTAAGGTAGTAAAGACCATTGGTTGAACTTAAGCCACCTATCATCACAATAAGAGAACCTTTGGTGACGTTCAAAACTCTATCTCCACCTGAATACTTGTATCCCTTTGCATCAAGGTCACTCATAGAGATAAGATTTCTCTGCATCTTCAGAATATACTGGACATCTGTCAAAGTTCTGATTGTGCCATCAAACATCTTGATTCGAACATAACCTATGCCTTCAAACTTGCATGGTGAATTATCAAAACCCAAAATGGAACTAGTAGTAGTGGTAGAATCAAAAGTAGTAAACCAATCTCTATGTGGGCACATATGAAAAGTACATGCAATGTAAAGTACCCACTCATCATTCGTCTCAGCACATCCAACAATAACAACAAGAGCATCATCGAAACTATCATCACGAGCAACATTAGCAGGATTTTCACCTTGTTTGTTACCTTTCGGTTTATATGTACTGTTTATGTTTTCCTTGTTATGCAACTTGTAACATTCTGAGATGTCATGCCCGTCTCTCTTACAGTATCTACAAGACTGTTTCTTGTCTCTGGATTGTGACCGGCCCCTGTGTCCGTTCTTACTTTTGCCTCTGTTTCCATTATGTGAGTTCTTCTCATTTGTCCTGCCATGAACAGATAATCCATCAACTTGGGATGAACTTCAACCTTCATGAGGCACCATTAGTTTCATCTTCTCCTTAGAGTTCAAAGTTTCATAAACTTCATTAAGCGTGAGAGTATCACGACTGTATAATATGGTGTCTCGAAAATTGTTATAAGAACTTGGAAGTGAACATAGTAACAGTAAAGCAATATCTTCTTCATCATACTTAACCTCCATTGCGGCTAGATCGGATATGATCTTTTTAAATTCTGAAATATGATTCAACACATTACCTCCGTCGGGTAACCTGTGCATGAATAATTTTTGCTTCAGATGCATCTTGCTGGTGAGATCTTTAGTCATGCAAATCCGTTCCAGCTTTAACCATAGAGCGGTGGTAGTTTTCTCGCTCAAAACTTCGTGCAAAATATTATTATGCAAATGGAGTTGAATTTGTGACAAAGCCTTACAATCCCTTCTTTTCTCCTCGATATTCCAATCCTCAATTCTATTCTTCCCAAAACTATCCAGTGCATCATCGTAGTCAGCCTGCGCCAACAACCCCCGCATCTTGACTTGCCATAGGGTAAACCTTGTGTCACGATCCAGTAGCGGAAGATCATATTTCATGGAAGCCATGAGTAGATAAATCTATGTACACAAAGTTGTACAAGCCGTTAGTAAAAATCTTGACAGAATTAATTATGCGGAGCAAAAAAACTAGAAACAGTAGCACCTGGTAGCTTCGGTTGTGGATGTAGCAATCGAAGTTGAAAATCTGATCAGTACTCAATTAGCTCCATGTGACGCATGTACTAGTAGAAATTACTAGTACTTGATGATCTCGGGTCTTCGCTTGCACGAGGCGGTGGCTGGCCAACCTGTAGTTGCAGCGGAACAACAGTTGCCCTCGAAACTTCTGCCTTGGAGTAGCAACAAAATATGAGGTACACGCGATGCTATACGTACGCTGGTGAAGTAATTGTAGAACAGATTGACATGGCTTTGGCGGATTGATATGACGCCGTGGCGGAAGCATCATAAATCTTGTCGGTCTCAGAACGAACGGACCACCAGATCACGTGCGCGCACACGTCGAAACCCTAATCTCCTGTCTCGATCTCGTATCTGTAAACTTGGCCCTAATACCACTTGTTAGATAAAATGAGATCAACGAGACACGAGAGACACGGATTTTTAAGTGGAAACCCTTGCGGGAGAAAACCATAGACGCACTAAGGCGCAATCACTATGAGGAGGAGTATTACAAGCACAAGACGACATGCCGTCTTTAGGTGCGACTACATGGAGTATATATGAGGGGCAATACATGAGAGTCCTTGGAGGACAAGTAAATGAGTTATACTCGTACACGTCGGTACCAACACAAAGGCTCACACTGTTTGTACTACATCTAGTCCAACACGGTAGAATTTGGATCACAATTTAATAGTAACAAGTGGAAAATAACGAGCAAAATGTTGTATAAATGCTTGTAAACAAGGCCTAGGGTTCATACTTTCGCTATTGCAATCTCTCAGCAATGCTAACTTAGTTGAATCATATAACCATCCCTCAACGTGCAACAAAGAATCACTCAAAAGTTCATAACTAGTGGAGAAATTAAGAAGAAATTGGCATAGGTAGTAGAACCACCTCAAAGTTATTGTTTTCATCAATCTTTTAAGATATTCCTATAAGTGTCACAAACATCCCTAGAGTTTGTAGTAAAATAACACCAATGATACATATAATTCAACCCTAATGTCACCTAGATACTCCAATGGCACCTCAAGTATACATGGGTAAATTATGCGACATGCATCAATCAATTTCAGATCTATCATATTCAATCCAACATAAAGAACTCCAAGGAGCACCCCAAAATTTCTATCAGAGAAAGTAGGATGAAAACGTGCAATCAACCCCTATAACATCTATCAAGTGAATCAATAGAATACTTCATTGTCACCACATGTATCCACATGCAAGACATACATTAAGTGTTCTCAAACCCAAAATATTCAATCCAACATAACGAGATCTCAAAGGGAAAGATTCAATTCATCACAACAAGATAACAAAGGAAGAACACCATATGATCTAACTAGGTTAACAAAGCATGTGATACATCAAGATCATGACATCTCAAGAACACGAGAGAGAGAGAGATTGAACACATATCTACTGGTATATACCCTTAGACCCAAGGGTGAACTACTCCTTCCTTGTCATGGCCTCCGCCAAGATGATGAAGATGGCCATCGGAGATGATCCCCCACCTACTGTTATATATAGGATTTTTCAACGTTGGAATCATGCCAGCCGGAGCTATGTAGGCCCCACCACACAACACGGCACGACCAGGGGGTGGTTGTGCCATGTTGCCACATGGCCCACAGGTGGCTCGCCTCCGGTGGTTCTTCGCTCCGGTATTTCTTATTTTCCCCAGAAAAAATCATAAAAATGTTTCGGCCGATTTCGAGAACTTATATTTTCTGCACCAAAACAACACGAGGATAATTCTACTGAAAACAACGTTAGTACAGGTTGGTTCTAAATAAATCATATAAACTGCATTAAAACGATATAAAAGTATTATAAACATAGGACAATAGGGCATGAATACTTCATGAATTATCAATACTTTGGAGACGTATCAGGATGGCCAAGCTTAATTCCTACTCGTCCTTGAGTAGGTAAATGATAAAAGAAGTAATTTATGAAGTGTGAATGATAGCATAGTGAATACTTTTGGTCACTGATAATTTCAATCACTTTTATAGCATCATAACCAACAATGTTTTCTCATAAAAATCATGAGGATAGAGTAGCAAACAATTCACATGTCATGGCTCGAACAATGCATTTTCTTGTAACTTAACAACCTATGTTCTTAGTCATCAAACAATTTCAATGCATCATCAAGTCTAAGTAAGAGCTCCACATACTCAATTATCATATAGTCTTGTACGATTGCTTGTACTCAAAGCATATTTTTAGAACAAACAACATCCATCGAACACAGAGAAAGATAGGGGCTTAATGTTTTGCCTCCCAACATACTTATCATGAAGATAATTGTTAACAATAATGAATCATGATCAAATATATTTGATCGGATATATGTGTTTGGATATTTCCACACCACATGATGCTTGCCAAGTAATAGATTGAGGTTCGAATAGGAAGTTGACTCAACATGAAAAGTAAATAACATGAAAGTAAATAGATCGTCCCTTCTCAGAGGGAAGGAGCAATTTGCAAAGTTGCCAAAGCTCATTGTTTAAAACAGAGATGAATATGTAATTTTGAGTGGTGGGCCTTTCCTGTCAACGTCACAACAGAGTTTTCAATATCTTCCATGCTAATCATATTATTGTTGTTTCGCAAACAGAATTGAATCTTTTACTCCCCCTCCACCATTCAAACACATTCAATGGCTGACCGAATCCACCGGTGCCGTACAAACAATCAACTTTCTAGGGGAGTTATTGTTTATTTACTTTTGTATTATGTAGGACTGGACATGTTTTTACTAGCCTCTCTCGTGCAATGACAAGTGAATAAACACTCATCTTGAGAATAACTCGCTTAGCATGGAAGATGCTGACCGCCCCGATCGCTCCATGAGAGGTACAGGCACACAAAACAGATGTTTTTCTAAACGTTTTGGAAGTGGCACATGCAAATTTACTTGGAATTACAGTGAGATACCATAATTAGGTAGGTATGGTGTACTCTCATGGAATAAACTTGGCTCAAGGATTTGATGCACAGGTAGTCTCTACTTAGTACGAAGTTTTTGGCTAGCAAAAGGTTTTAAACAAGCACTACATGTTGGAGGATCCATAACAATATGACTTCTATGCAAATACACCCAAACATAACCATTACGTTGTCTTCCTTGCCCAACTTCAACTATTTGATCAAGGTTGAAAATAATTAATGGGTATTGACAATCATAATTTGTGTCTACCTATTTTGTATAAGTACTTAACATTGTTATCGGTCAAGTGATGTAATATATATTACGCACTATTATTATTCGGAGGTGCTCATAGTGTGAAGTGGTTATATACGACAAGCCAGGTCGGGGGTGTTATTACTACATAATTAAACAACCCTAACCCTAAGCCCTTCCACAACTTAATTAAAACAAGGAAAGAAAAAAAGATGGAGAAAAAGGAAAATGAAAAATTTAAAAGAAAGATAAAAGGTAAAAAAAGTAAAACTAAAAGTAAAATAAAAAATGCAGAAGAATAGAAGTAGCGCCTCTTAGTTATAACGCGTGTTGGACATCAATGCTCTATAGCTAACTTAGCTATAACGCGTGTTACTAAAGGCACTCTATAGCTAAGTTGACTATAACCACTCGGGCGCTGGCCGTTCCCTACTCCTCGATAGTCCCAACTAGCTCTCTCACTCTCGATCCTCTCTCTCTCTATCTCTCTCTCCCTTCTCTCTCCCAGCGCCGCCGCCCCCGACCTCACCTCCCAGCGTGGATGCCGCCCCTGACCCCACGCCGTCCTCGACCCCAACGCCGTCCCTGACCCCGATGTCGTCCCCGACTCCGACGCCTTGAGGATCCTACCGACACCACCGCTGGCTCCATCCCTGTCGTCCATCCCCGTCGACCACCCTCGCCTTCATCCCCTAAGCCAATCCTCTCCCCTACACTCTCCCCTCCCATCTTCACTCCTCTTCTCTCTCTGTTAGTTCTAGATTTAGAACCCTTGGTTACTGATGACCCACAAGTATAGGGTATCAATCGTAGTCCTTTTGATAAGTAAGAGTGTCGAACCCAAGGAGGATCAAAAGAAATGATAAGCGTTTTTCAGCAAGGTAATCTTTGCAGGCACTGAAATTGTAAGTAGAAAGTAGTTTGATAGCAAGGCAATTTGTAACGAGCAAGTAATGGTAACAATAGGTAAGGTGTAGCAAGGTAGCCCAATCCTTTTGTGGCAAAGGCCAGGCAAAAACTTTCTTGTACGATGAGCAAAGTATTCTTGAGGGTACACGGGAATTTAATCAAGTCACTTTCATCATGTTGGTTTGATTCGTGTTCGCTTCTTTGATAATTTGATATGTGGGTGGACTGGTGCTAAGGTGTTGTTCGTAATTGAACTAACAACCTACTTATGATTAACCCCCTCACAAGCATCCACAACTATGAGAAAAGGATTAAGACAAAGTGTAACCATAGCAGTAAACATGTGGACGCAAATCGTCCCCTTACGAAGTAGCGCATAAACTAGGGTTTAAGCTTCTGTCACTCTAGCAAGCCATCATCTAATAACTAATCCACAATGCATCCCCTTAGGCCCAAGAATGGTGAAGTGTCATGTAGTCGGCGTTCACATGACACCAGTAAAGGAATCACAACATACATATCATCAAAATATCGAACACATATCAAATTCACATGATTACTTGCAACATGACTTCTCCCGCAACCTCAAAAACAAAAGTAACTACTCACAAATAATATGCATGATCAATATCAGAGGTGTATTGAATAGCATAATGGATCTGAACATATAATCTTACACCAAATAAACCATATAGTAATCAAGTAATCAACTACACAAGGTAATCAACACTGCTAGACACCCACAAGTACCAATCTGAGGTTCCGGTACAAAGATTGATCACAAGATATGAACTAGGGTTTGAGAGGAGATGGTGCTGTTGAACATGTTGATGAAGAATGGCCTCGCCAAGATGAGAGGGTTGTTGGTGATGATGATGGCTGCAATTTCCCCCTCCGGAAGGGAAGTTCCCCTGGCGGAATTGCTCCGCCAAAGGGCAAAAGTACTCCTTCCCAAGTTCCGCCTCGAGGCGGCGGGGCTTTGCCCCGAAAGTCCTCTTCTTAATTTTTTTAGTTTTTTTTTGGGATTTTATACCAGAAGATGGGCTCCGAAGGTTGGCCTCGGTGACCACCCTCCACCAGGGCACAGTTAGGGGGCCTGGCGCGCCCTGGTGGAGGTTGGCCACCTGGTGGCCCCCCCTACGGTAGTTTTCAGCTCCAGTATTTTTTATTTAATGCATAAAAATCTCCGTAAATTTCCAGCTTCATTGGAGTTGTGCAGAATAGGTATCTCTGACGTGCTTTTTCAGGGTGCTGAATTCCAGTTGCCGACATTCTCCCTCTTAATGCAAACCTTGCAAATTGTGAGAGAAAAGGCATTAGAATTACTCCCCAAAGTATTATTATGCATAAAAACATTATAAATAACACTAGGAAAACATGATGCAAAGAGGTTCAACTCCCCCAAGCTTAGACCTCGCTTGACCTCAAGCGAAAGCCGATATCGAAGAACATGTCCACATGGTTTGAGAGAGAGGTGTCAATAAAAACAAAATATGGACATACTAGCATCATGCTCATTATTATAATAGCAACAAAAACTAACATAAAACTTTCTCATAAAACTTTTATTTCATAACAACATCATATAACTTCTTATGAGCAAGTAATAATTCATCACAACGTGGAAATATAAAGCATAAACCTTATTGGAAACCAACAAACTATGTTCTAAGTCAACTTTGCAACTACAATTCATCTTATTTTCAGGAAGAGTCTCATGTAGGATACTTTTGGCAAGTCCACATACACAACCATCATTTAGTCTTCAATGATTGCTAACACTCACAACATACCCATGGACAAAAAGTTTCAACCGGACACATAGAAATATATAGGGGCTTATAGTTTGCCTCCCAAAGTATTCACCTCAAGGGTGATGCCAACAATAATAACTCATGCTCACTCATATCTAACTGATCATATGTGCCTAGATCTTTCCTCACCACATGATGCTTGCCAAAGGAGAAAAATAAAAAGGAATAGGGGAAAATACTTTGACTCTTGCATAAAAGTAATTACACAAAAGTAAAATAGAGGCCCTTCGAAGAGGGAAGCAGAGGTTGTCATGCGCTTTTTAGTTTGTATGCCAAATCCCTTAGCGCAGAAGAACGTCAAGTTGCATTGCCTCTTGTGATTGCAACCTTTATTATGAAGTACGTCACTTTTATTAGTTTTCCATCACAAGTTCGTGCAACGCTCAATTTTCTCTTACACTAATTGATCCAACACTTTTTAGAAGCAATTTTTATTGCCTTGATGCACCGATGACAACTCACTTGAAGGATCTTGTTCAATCCATAGGTAGGTATGGTGGACTCTCAAACATGAGTTTGGGCATGGGTTTTTGGATGCACAAGTAGTATCTCTACTTAGTATGGAATTTTTGTCTAGCAAAGATATTGCGGAAGCACCACGTGTTGAAGGATCTATGACAATATAACTTCCATGTGGATATGAACAAGCATAAATCATTACATTGTCTTCCTTGTCCAACGTCAACAATTTTGGCATATAATATTTAATGAGGTCTCCCAGTCATAAAAGATGTCCATGATAGTATATTCACATGTGAATCTTCTCTTCCCTAATTATTCTTTCATGAGTTGCATCATTGACTAATGCTACATTTGCCAATCTCCAATAAATTTTACTACTTATACTTTTCTTTATTGTGATGCCATTACTCACCATAAGATTAGCATATGATATATTCTCATTTATTTTATTTTATCGAGATTGCAACAAGAAAGTAAAGGGACAAAGGCTCACACTAAACTTTTATTATATAACTCTTACTTGATTACATAGATAGATAGATCACGAAACTAGCACTCGAAAATAGATCATACTAAAGTTTTATTCAACTAAATCATGAAAAGTCTAAGGTTGAAATAAAAAAGCAAAAGGTAGAAAGATATGGTGATTCGATACCGGGGCACCTCCCCCAAGCTTGGCTCAAGACAAGAGGAGTGCCCATACCCGTGTACTCAAGTATCCTTTGGTGGTGGTGATGAGGCGTTACACTTCAGCTCCAAGAAATACTTCAATTCGCGGATGTCGCTCCTGAGGGTGGTGATATGCTCCTCTAGCAAAAAGATTTTCACGAGTGAGGAATTTATTCCGAACACGAACCTCCTCGAAAGCCCTGAAAGCTTCAATTTCAAGAGGGGTGAGATGAGGATAGTAAGGCCGAAGGATATCTTCTTCTTCCTCTTCCACCATGCCCATGGGTTGCCCTCCTTCTTTGATTTATCTTGCATAGCTTCCTTGCTCTTGTCCTCCTTATTGGCTTCTTTTGGATCTTCTCTTTTTAGCTCCATCTTCATCAACCAAGCATCCTTTTCTACGTTATTGGGAGAGGAGGAAGACATGATGCTTGTCTGGATAGATCTGCTAGGAAAACAACACGGAACAATAACAGAGGAAAATCTCGCGATGCGATGGTAAAAAAAATCGGGGGGAATATATAGAGAATTTTTTTCTTGAAAACCAAGCACGGAAAACGGAGTCGGGAAGGTTCGCGAGGTGGGCAAGCTCCACCAGGGCGCGAGAGGGATGGCAACCACGTCCTGGAGGGCCGTGCCCTCCTCGGTTACCTTCCGGTTTATTTTTTATTTCTTAAAATTTGTAAATATTCCAAAACCGAATAAAAATATTTCTATGGATTTTTCGGAGACCGTTTTCTTATCGTATCATGTACCTCTTAAGTTTCACGATTTTGGAGTGTTCCGGACGGTTTTCTTTTATGTGTTCTTCCGGTGTCATGGTTTAGATAAGATTGATTTCGACATTTATAGGCATACCTGAGATATAGTGTTTAATTCTGTGTCCGTTGACCACCTTGGGGTTGGTACCTTCAACATTATTCATCTTAATAGCTCGAGAGCGATAAACCTCTTCAATAAAATAGGGTCCTTCCCATTTGGAGAGAAGTTTTCCTGCAAAAAATCTGAAACAAGAATTGTGCAAAAGAACATATTCTCCAACTTTGAATTCTCGGTTTTGGATTCTTTTGTCATGCCATCTTTTAACTTTTTCTTTAAATAACTTGGCATTTTAATAAGATTGGGTTCTCCATTCATCAAATGAGCTAATATCAAATAACCTCTTTTCACCAACAAGTTTGAAGTCATAGTTTAGTTCTTTGATTGCCCAAAATGCTTTATGTTCTAATTCTAGAGGCAAATGACAAGCTTTCCCATAGACCATCTTATATGGAGATATACCCATAGGTTTTTTATACGCTTTTCTATTGGCCCAAAGTGCATCATCTAGTTTCTTAGACCAATTTTTTCGGGACCTATTAACAGTTTTTTGTAATATCAATTTTATTTCTCTATTCCTAAGTTCAACTTGACCACTAGATTGAGGATGATAGGGTGATGCAATCATATGGTTAACATCATATTTAGCAAGCATCTTATGGAAAGCACCATGAATAAAGTGTGAACCACCATTAGTTATTAGATATCTAGGGACTCCAAACCTTGGGAAAATAACTTTTTTAAGCATTTTAATGGAATTATGATGATCAACACTACTAGTTGGAATAGCTTCTATCCACTTAGTGACATAATCAACATCAACCAAAATATGAGTGCACCCATTAGAGGAAGGAAAAGGTCCCATATAATCAAAACCCAAAACATCAAATGGTTCAACAACAAGTTAATAGTTCATAGGCATTTCCTGACGCTTACTGATATTACCAATTCTTTGACATTCATCACAAGACAAGACAAACTTACGGGCATCCTTGAAGAGAGTAGGCTAATAAAAACCAGATTGTAATACCTTGTGTGCATCTAAGGCACAATCTGATCAAGAGAAAACCATGGTATGTGGTGGAGAGCATGAAGATCATGGTACTATTTTGGAGAAAAAGTGATAAAATAGGAGACTCTCTATCATGAAGATCATGGTGCTATTTTGGAGCAAAAGGTTGGGAAAAACATAGTAGCATTGTCCCTTCTCTCTTTTCTCTCATTTTTTGGTGGGCATCTAAGGCCTTTTATTATTATTTGGGCTTCGCTGGCCTCTCTTATTTTGCATAAAGTCCAGAGTCTCATCCCCACTTGTGAAGGAATCGTAGCTTCCATCATCCTTTCCTCACATGGGACAATGCTCTAATAATGATGGTCATCACACTTTTATTTACTTACAACTCAAGAATTACAACTTGATAACTAGAACAAATTATGACTCTATTTGAATGCCTCCGGCGGCGTATCGGGATGTGCAATGATCTAGCATAGGAAATGACATCAAAAAACGGACAAGCCATGAAAACATCATGCTAGCTATCTTACGATCATGCAAAGCAATATGAAAATGATGGTGCGTGTCATAATAAACGGAACAGTTGAAGTTGCATGGCAATATATCTCGGAATGGTTGTGGAAATGCCATAATAGGTAGGTATCTGGCTGTTTTGAGGAAAGATATATGGTGTCTGTTTTGAGGAAGGTGGGTTTATCGTACCGGCGAAAGTTGTGCGGTACTAGAGAGGCTAGCAAAGGTGGAAGGGTGAGAGTGCGTATAATCCATGGACTCACATTAGTCATAAAGAACTCACATACTTATTGCAAAAGTCTATTAGTCATCGAAGCAAAGCATTGGACGCATGCCCCTAGGGGAGAAGTTGATAGGAATAAACCATCGCGCGCTCCCAACCCTCACACAAAGGTTGACAATCTATAAACAAAGCATGCTCCAACTTCCTTACATAACGGTTCACCATACGTGCATGCTACGGGAATCACAAACCTTTACACAAGTATTTTTACCAATTCACAATTACTTCCTAACATGACTCTTAACATTACCATATTTATATCTCAAAACTTTATGCAAGGAATCAAACTTCTCATAATACCCAATGCACTTAATATGGAAGTTTTTATTACATCCCTCTTGGATGCCTATTATATTAGGAATAAATTCATAACCTAAACCAATTACCATCCTGTTTAAAGAGTCTCAAAATGATATAAGTTAGGTACGAGAGTTCAATGATTTCTATAAAACCAAACAACACTATGCTCTAAAAAGATATAAGTGAAGCACTAGAGCAAAATTGCCTATCTCAAAAGATATAAGTGAAGCACATAGAGTATTATAATAAATTCAAGATTCATGCATGTGTCTCTCAAAATATGTGTGCATCAAGGATGATTGTGGAAAACTAAAAATCAAAGACTCATATCATACAAGACACTCCAAGCAAAACACATATCATGTGGTGAATAAAAATATAGCTTCAAGTAAATTTTCCTATGGATTGAAGACGAAAGAGGGGATGCCTTCCGGGGCATCCTCAAGCTTAGGCTCTTAGGAATACTTGAATATGACTTGGGTTTCCTTGGGCATCCCCAATATTAGGGTCTTGCCACTCCTTATTCCATATTCCATCAAATCTTTACCCAAAACTTGAAACCTTCACAACACAAAACTTAACAGAAAACTCGTGAGATCCGTTAGTATAAGAAAATAAATCACCACTTTAGGTACTGTTGTGAACTCATTATTAATTTATATTGGTGTAATACCTATTGTTTTCTAACTTCTCCATGGTTCATACCCCCCGATACAATGCAGAGATACATCGAAATAGGTAAAAAACACAAAGAAAACAGAATCTGTCAAAAACAGAATAGTTTGTAGAAATCTGAAAACTTCATATACTTATGTAACTCAAAAAATTCTGAAAATTAGTACAGACTTGGAAATCTGTATATCAATCTTGTGTAAAATTTGCAGACTCATTTGACGCTCTAAAAATTTTATGAAATTTTTGGAATGGGCAAAACAGTTTCTATTTTTCAGCAAGATCAAATCAACAACCACCCTAGATCATCCCAAAGGTCTTACTTGGCTCAAACACTAATTAAAACAAAAACAAAACACAATTAATACATAAGTAATAATGTGGGAAACACTCAAAAACAGAAGAAAAAACATAACATAAAAATAAAATTGGGTTGCCTCCTAACAAGCGCTATTGTTTAACGCCCCTAGCTAGGTAAAACACAATAGATCTAGGTATTGTCATCTTTGGTATGCAATACGTTCTCATCACCTGGATCATCACCATAGATATCATAATATAAAATGAGTATCTTATTATTAACGGGTTCACCGATTTTTTCTTCTAACCAATCATCATTGAATCCTACATAAATGCCACTAGTGATCCAACCAAATTCATCATAGGTTTCAAGGTAAATGGTTTGGGTAATTTCAGAATGGGGAACCCTTCTTCTAAGATTATCATGGTATGATTTATAATCCCCAGACTCAAAGGCACGCAAGGTTCCTTTATCGTGTAGGATTTCTTTAACCGGAGGGTGCTCAATATCCTTTTTATAGAAAGCAAAAATTTCCCTAGCTTCTTGTATGATAAAATCAAATTCATGCATAAGGATGATCGTGGCAATCTTTTTGGCCTTAGGATGATTAATTTTGGGGAGTTCATAAAACACCTCTTGCAAAGCAGGATGAATGTGCACAAATTTTCTTTCTAATTTTTCAACAACCATGACAATAGCATCAACATAACAATTTGTGCTAAGAAGAATAGATTTCTTGTTCATAGGCATTACTCCAGTACAATCAAAGAAATCTTGAATAACAATTTTCCCAATAATAGTACCATCTCCCACTTGAAAAGTTTTAACTTTATAATTAGGATGAGGTTTAGATTCATGATCTAGAGAGCAAGATCCAAAATGTTTCTCAAGATTAGCACTAGTAATACCCTCAAAATTTTCAGTGATAACATTCCCAGATTCAGACATGGTGGTGACGAATCGATATAACATGCAAGCAAACAAGAGGCAAACAAAAAAGCAAACGGAAGAAGGGCAAATAAAAAGGAAAATCTTTTTGGTATTTTATGAAAATCATTTTAGAAGTGGGGGAAAGGAAATGAGAGGACAATGGCAAATATGAAATGCAAGAGATGGGTTTGTGATGGGTACTTGGTAGGCTTGATGTGTATCCTCCCTGGCAATGGTGCCAGAAATCCTTGTTGCTACCTCTTTAGCATGCGTTGGTTTTACCTTCAAGAGGAAAGGGTGATGCAATGAAGTAGATAAGTATTTCCCTCAGTTGTTGAGAACCAAGGTATCAATCCAGTAGGAAGAACAAGCAAGTCACCAATGGATGCACCTACACAAACAATCAAACTCTTGCACCCAACGCTATAAAGGGGTTGTCAATCCCTTCACGGTTATTTGCAAGGATTAGATCTGATAGAGATAGATGTAAAAGGTTGTGGAAAGTAAAAAAGGTAAATAAATTGCATCAAGGTATTTTTTGGTAATTTTGGTTTATAGATCTGAAAATATATTATGGAAAGTAGACCCCGGGGCCATAGGTTTCACTAGAGGCTTCTCTGTTGAAGGAAAGTATCACGGTGGGTGAACAAATTACTGTCGAGCAATTGGTAAAAAAGCGAATGATTACGAAGATATCCAAGGAAATGATTATGCATATAGGCATCACGTCCGTGTCAAGTAGACCGAAACGATTCAACATCTACTACTATTACTCCACACATTGACCGACTCCTGCCTGCATCTAGAGTATTAAGTTCATGAAGAAGAGAGTAACGTATTAGGTAAGATGACATGATGTAGAGGGATAAAATCCAGCAATATGATGAAAACCCCATCTTGTTACCCTTGATGGCAACAATACAATACGTGCCTCGCTACCCCTACTTTGTCACTAGGTGAGGACACCGCAAGATTGAACACAATACTAAGCACTTCTCCCATTGCAAGAATTACCAATCTAGTTGGCCAAACAAAACCAATAACTCAAAGAGACTTGCAAATATATGAATCATGCATATAAGAATTCAGGAAAGACTCAAATAGTATTCATGGATAATCTGAACATAAACCCACAATTCATCGGATCTCGACAAACACACCGCAAAATAGTATTACATCGGATAGATCTCCATGAAGAGCATGAAGAACATGGTATTGAAGCACGAAGAGAGAGAGAAGAAGCCATATAGCTACTAGCTATGGACCCGTAGGTGTGTGGTGGAGTACACACGCATCATCAAAGGGGCAATGGAGTTGATGTAGATGCCCTCCGTGATTGAATCCCCCTGCGACAGATTATCGGAAAAGACTCCAAGATTGGATCTCTCGGGAATGGAGGCTTCTGGCAGCGGAAAAGTATTTGCGTGGATCCTTTTTGTATTAAGGGAATATTTGGGTATTTATAGGATGAATATTAGGGCTAGGACTCCTGCCAGGGAGTCACAAGCCTACCAGGCGTGGCCATGGGGGGTGGTCGCGCCCCCTGACCTGTGACCTCTTGGCAAATGCCTTGCCTTGCACTCCAAGCCTAGTAGATCTCTTTTGTTCCAGAAAAAATCATCGCGGAGATTTTATTCCGTTTGGATTCCGTTTGATATTCCATATCTGCAATACTCAAAAACAAGGAAAAAACAGGAACTGGCACTAGGCTCTAGATTAATAGGTTAATCCCAAAAATAATATAAAATTGCATATTAATGCATATAAAACATCCAAAACAGATAATATAATAGAATGACACAATCAAAAATTATAGATATGTTGGAGACACACCCTGGTGGAGGGTGGCCACCTGGTGGCCCCCTTTCAGTAATTTTCAGCTCCAGTATTTTTTATTTAATGCATAAAAAATCTCTGTAAATTTCCAACTTCAATGGAGTTGTGACGAATAGGTGACATGCTTTTTCAGGGTGCTGAATTCCAGTTGCCGGCATTCTCCCTCTTGATGAAACCATGCAAATTGTGAGAGAAAAGGCATTAGAATTACTCCCCAAAGTATTGTTATGCATAAAAACATTATACATAACAGTAGGAAAATATGATGCAAAATGGACGTATCAGTTACTGCTAGATTATGAACCCTGGCTAGAATTGGTTTTGTAACCGAATTAAGTTAATTGAACCCTGTTAATTGAAATAGGAACCCTAGAAATATATGAATTCAGTTAATTTAATTTTTAAATAATTAGAATTAGTTTAACCAAATTTTTGTTAATTTTCCACTGAAAATAAATTGTTTTGATGCCCACATTCATACGAAATTATTGTTGTCCAAATGAAAATGAGGCAAAAGAAAAAGTAAATGAAATTGAGGTTTTGTTGGTCACATTCATATTTTTTTGATGCACCACCCCGTCTTCTCTATTGCATAAAAGCGTGCAAAAGGCATCAAATTCCCCCTTCTATTTTCTGTGGAAATTTAAAAGAACTATTTGAAATAGTTTTAGTGCAAGAGATGCATTTGAGGGTTTGAAAATGCTATCTTGTGGGCCTATCTTGTGGTCCCGATACCATTCTTCTTTGCAGGGAAACTGACAAGTGGCGTATGTTTTGCTAGAATGTTGATTCATTCCCATTCTAGCAAATTTCAACTGCTCGATATGTGCTATTTTTAGCATAGGTCTTGCTGAAATTTTCTGTGAATTTTGACATTACTTGTGCTTCAAAGTAGACACATCGAGTGCCCGAGATTTTCCGGGACGAGAATGAAATGACAACCAGGCAAAACATAGGCCATCTTTTTTATGTCAATTTTCATTTTACTATATAAAGCTCGAGAATTAAACCACTAGATTGAACCCTAGGAAACATGGTCATCAATGATGAAGCTAGAGGTTCTCGCGCCCAAGAAGGAGAAGCACATGCTTACCTCAACTATCTAGTGAGACAGGAGAACAAAGGGAAGCTGGACCCCCAATAGATCTAGGCGCTTAGAGCTTAAGAGACTGGGAAGGTGATAGCAATGGGGGATTTGAGAAGCGTATGGAGGCTTTGGTGGTTGTTTCCCTTTTATAAGATGTCGTAATACCAAGAGTCCCTTTGCTGCGCGAGAGACCTCGCCACTTCCCAATATAATCGTGTCATTATGCACGCGTGGGATAACCCTAATCATTGATCATATCCCTTAAACAACGAGGCACGATCTCCATATTGATGGAACATGCCAATAGAGGAACTGCCTCGAACCGCAAACCAAGTTTTCATAACTGGTTAGTGGTGGTGACCGACCATGAACTTTCGCTAAAGTTGTCAAATGAAGGCATTGTTCACACTCGAGTAGTTGGCCTTTGAGGCTAAGTCACACATACTATTCATAAATTCGGAAGTCATTGGTGGCCGAACTAGTATCGACCGAACATTGAAGGGGGCAAGAACTCGCCCCGCAAGCCGAAGACTTTGGGCGCGCAAGGCTACTAGGGATCATGGACCGCGGCGTTGGAGGCTAGTTTGGGGGCTACTGAGGGAGTCCGAGACTAAGGGGTCCTCGGGCCCCCGGTCTATCCCTTATGGGCCGAACAGGTGGGCTGCTGTATGACTATTGCAGGAAGGACGAGATGTAAGGTGACTCTGTGTTCGAGAAAGAGACCTCCGGTGCCTTGGTGTGTCCTCCAAGGCAAGATGGTAGAATCGACATGTTTATTCCCTAATGGCAAGCGATCATGTGTATCCCTAGGTACCCCTGGTGTCTATATAAACTGGAGGGTTTAGTTTGTAGGGAGGACCATCATCCTACCGATCTAGGGTTTAGTTCACCAGGTACCGATCTAGGGTCTATAACAGGGACAACTTCGTCCCTAGACTGATCTTCGTGTCCGGTAGCATCGTGTTGCATGCTAATCAGACCAGCCACCTTAGCCAAGTCATAAGTTTCGCCCCCGATTAGGAGATCAGGTTTGCGAACCTAGAGTTCATCGCTGACTCCCAGGGTGATCTAGTCCTTACTGGGATCTCGGCCTCATCCGGTGAGCCTGGAAATCTTGAAGCTTTAACTTCGGCCGGGCCTTCTGCTTGACCCCGTCTCTGGGTCGATTCTTACCTTGGATGCGGTTTTGAGCTCGGATCTGTTTATGGCATCTGAAGACCAGGGGCCAGCCTTGGCCAAACACGCTCCTTGTGTCGACACACTGGAGGCCGAATCCGAAATACTTTGGAAGTCTAAGCTGGCTGACTTCTCGTTTTTGAATGGTATGCTGGCCCGGATCCATACAATGAATGTTACAGACAGCCCAACCTCGCTCTATGCTCAGATAGGTCTTGAGGCCGGCCACGGGGAATTTTATGCCCCACCCACTGATACTTGTGATCCGCGTTGGGTTTTCCATGAAGAGGAATGGGTAATTTCAGCACAAAACGGATAAGTATTTCCCTCAGTTATGAAACCAAGGTTTATCGAACCTATAGGAATATCAATCGACAACCGTCTTCAGCGGCTGCACATAGAACAACAAACAAGTTGCACCCAACAGGGGCAAGAGAGTTGCGAATCCCCTTGATCTCGTTATTTGCAAGCAAGTGAAGTGTGTAGATAATTATAAATTGCAAAGTAAAATAAAAAGTAAATAACAACAACAAGGTATTGATAAGTTTGTAAATATATAAGTGAATAGACCTGGGGACCATAGTTTTCCGTAGCTGCATCTCTCATGAAAAAAAGCATACGATGGGTAAACAAATTACTGTTGGGCAATTGATAGAAAATCGCATAGTTATGCTATATTCACGACAATTATCACGTGTATATAGGAATCACATCCAAAACAAATAGTCCGACTCCTGCCTGCACCTATTGTTGGAAATATGCCCTAGAGGCAATAATAAATTAGTTATTATCATATTTCCTTGTTCATGATAATCGTTTATTATCCATGCTATAATTGTATTGATCGGAGACTTAAATGCATGTGTGGATACATAGACAAAACCATGTCCCTAGTATGCCTCTAATGGACTAGCTCGTTGATCAAAGGATGGTTAAGGTTTCCTAGCCATGGACATGAGATGTCATTTGATAACGGGATCACATCATTAGGAGAATGATGTGATGGATAAGACCCAAACTACAAACATAGCATATGATCGTGTCAGTTTATTGCTACTGTTTTCTGCATGTCAAGTATATGTTCCTATGACCATGAGATCATGCAACTCACGGATATCGGAGGAGTGCCTTGTGTGTATCAAACATCGCAACGTAACTGGGTGACTATAAAGGTGCTCTACAGGTATCTCCGATGGTGTTTGTTGAGTTGGCATGGATCGAGACTGGGATTTGTTACTCCGTGTGACGGAGAGGTATCTCAGGGCCCACTCGGTAATACAACATCACAACAAGCCTTGCAAGCAATGTGGCTAAGTGTTAGTCACGGGATCTTGTATTACGGAACGAGTAAAGAGACTTGCCAGTAACGAGGTTGAACTAGGTATGGAGATACCGACGATCGAATCTCGGGCAAGTAACATACCGAAGAACAAAGGGGACGTTATACGGGATTAACTAAATCCTTGACATAGAGGTTCGACCGAAAAAGATCTTCGTAGAATATGTAGGAACCAATGTGGATGTCCAGGTCCCTCCATTGGTTATTGACCGTAGAGGTGTCTCGGTCATGTCTACATAGTTCTCGAACCCGCAGGGTCTGCACACTTAAGGTTCGGTGACGTTTCGGTAGTGTAGAGTTATGTATGGTGGTGACCGAAGTTTGTTCGGAGTCCCGGATGAGATCCCGGACATCACGAGGAGCTCCGGAATGGTCCGGAGGTAAAGATTCATATATAGGAAGTCCCAGTTTGGTTTCCGGAAAAGTTTCGGGCTCATCGGTAGTGTACCGGGAGTATCGGTATTGTACCGGGAGTGCCGGTAGTGTACCGGAGGACCTCCGGGAGGGGTACTTCGACCCCAAGAGGTCCATGGGCTGTGGGAGAATAATAACCAGCCCTTATTGGGCTGGGAAAACAGCCACAAAGGCCCATGGCGCAGGAGAGAAAGTCCTAAAGCAAAAAGTGGAAAATCAGCCAATAGGAGGCAATCCTACTCCAACTAGGATTGGAGGTGAAGTAGGATTTCTTCCCACCTCCTATTTCGGCCGACCCAAAGGCCTTGGCTGCCTATCCTCTCCTCTCCTCCTATATATACTAGTGGATTGGGTGGTTTTTGGACAGAATTTCCGGCCACGTGCTACCCGTTTCACCGGTGCACAGTTTCTCCTCTAGATCGGTTTTCCGCGGCGCTTAGGCGAAGCCCTGCCGGAATCACTCCACCACCATCACCGGAGCGCCGTCACGCTGCCGGTGAACTCTCTCTCCTATCCACCTCCTCTTGCTGGATCAAGACGGTGGAGATCGTCATCAAGCTGCACGTGTGCTGAACGCGGAGGTGCCGTCCGTTCGGCGCTAGATCGGAAGGACCGTGATCGAGATCGCGAGACGGTTCGTGATGAGATCGTGGAACGGATCGTGATGAGTTCGCGGGACAGATCGTGATCAAGATCGTGAGACGGATCGTGATGAGATCGCGGGACGGATCGTGATGAGTTCACGGGACGTGTCGTGATTGGATCGCGGGACGGATCGTGATGAGATCGCGGGACGCTCGGCGATTTGGATCGCGAAGATGTTCGACTACACCAACCGCGTTTCTTAACGCTTCCCGCTTAGCGATCTACAAGGGTATGTAGATCCACTCTCCCTCTCGTAGATGCTCATCACCATGGATAGGTTTGCGTGTGCGTAGGAAAATTTTTGTTTCCCATGCGACGTTCCCCAACAGTGGCATCATGAGCTAGGTTGATGGTTCGATGAGATCTCGAGTAGAACACAAAAGGTTTGTGGGCGTTGATGCTTAGATTGCTTCCTCCCTTGGTCGTATTTTGGTTCAGCGGGATTGTGAGATGAAGCGGCCCGGACCAACATTACTCGTACGCTTACGAGAGACCGGTTCCCTCGACGCAACTTGTTGCCTAGATGGCTTGCGGGTGACAGTTTCTCTCACTTTAGTTGGATCGGATTCGACAAAGGCGGTCCTTGAGAAGGTTGAAAAGCAAACTAGTGTATCACCGTTGTGGTTTATGCGTAGGTGAGAATCGTTCTTGCTAGATACCCATAGCAGCCACGTAAAACATGCAACAACAATTAGAGGACGTCTAACTTGTTTTTGCAGGGTATGTTGTGATGTGATATGGCCAATTACATGATGAGATATATGTGATGTATGAGATGATCATGTGATGTATAGAATTTCACGACTTGCATGTCGTTGAGTACGGCAACCGGCAGGAGCCATAGGGTTGTCTTTAATTATTGTATGACCTGCGTGTCAATCATTAAGCGCTATGTAATGCTTTACTTTATCGCTAAGCAGTAGCAATAGAAGTAGAAGCAGGGCTGGCGCCACAACCCCAATGGCAACACATTGATGGAGATCAAGATGATGGAGATCATGGTGTTGTGCCGGTGACGATGGAGATCATGCCGGTGTTTCGAAGATGGAGATCTTAAACACAAGTTCATGGCCATATCATGTCACTTATGAATTGCATGAGATGTTAATCCTTTTATGCACCTTGTTTTGCTTAGTACGGCGGTAGCATTATAAGGTGATCCCTCACTTGAATTTCAAGATGAACTGTGTTCTCCCCGAGTGTGCACCGTTGCGAAAGTTCGTCGTGTTGAGACACCACGTGATGATCGGGTGTGATAGACTCTACGTTCACATACAACGGGTGCAAGCCAGATTTGCACGCGCAGAACACTCGGGTTAAACTTGACGAGCCTAGCATGTACAGACATGGCCTCGGAACACGAGAGACCGAAAGGTCGAACATGAGTCATATAGTAGATATGATCAACATAATGATGTTCACCATTGCAGCCACCTCAACTCACGTGATGATCGGACTTGAGTTGGTGAATTTGGATCATGTATCACTCGAATGATCGGAGGGATGTCAATTTGAGTGGGAGTTCTTAAATAATATGATTAATTGAACTCATTATCATGAACATAGTCAAAGTGTCTTTGCAAATTATGTTGTAGATTACTAGCTTGCGTTGTGGCTCCCTTGTATTTTTATATGTTCCTAGAGAAATAGAATTGAAAGATGTTGGTAGCAATATTGCGGACTGGGTCCGTGATCTGAGGATTGTCCTCATTGCTGCACAGAAGGCTTATGTCCTTAATGCACCGCTCGGTGCGCCACCCCCTCTAGCGTCGTCTATAGATGTTGTGAACATCTGACAGGCACGTTTCGATGACTACTTGATAGTTTTGTGCGTCATGCATTACGGCTTAGAATTGAGGCTCCGAAACGTTTTGAACGTCACGGAACATATGAGATGTTCTAGGGGCAGAGATTGTGATCTCAGGCTCGTGCCTGTGTTGCGAGATATGAGATCTCCAACAAGATTCTTTGCCTGTAAGATGAAGGAGAATAGCTCAATCGTTGAGCATGTACTCAGATTGTCTGGGTACTACAATCGCTTGAATCAAGTGGGAGTTGATCTTCCAGATAAGATAGTGATTGATATAGTTCTCCAAGTCACTGTCACTAAAGCTATTAGAACTTAAGTGATGAACTATAATACACCAGGGATAGAAGTATTGATCCCTGAGCTGTTCGCGATGTTTGACACCGCGAAGGTAGAAATCAAGAAGGAGCGTCAAGTGTTGATGGTTAATCAAACCACTAGTTTCGAAAAGGGCAAGATCAAGGAGGGAAACTTCATGGATAGCAAGTCAGTTGCTGCTCCAGTGAAGCAACCCAAAGTTGAACTCAAACCCGAGACTAAGTGCTTCTATTATGAGGTGAGAGGTCGCTGAAGCGGAACAACCCTAGATACTTGGTAGATAAGAAGGCTGGCAACATTGATAGAAGTATATTTGATATACGAGTTACTAATGTGTACCTTGCTAGTACTCTTAGTAGCACCTGGGTATTGGATACCGGTTCGGTTGCTAAATGTTAGTAACTCGAAATAAAAGCTACGGAATAAACGGAGAACTAGCTAAGGGTGAGGTGACGATATGTGTTGGAAGTGTTTCCAAGGTTGATGTGATCAACATCGCACGCTCTCTCTACCTTCAGGATTAGTGACGAACCTAAATAAATGTTATTTGGTGTTTTGCGTTGAGCATGAACATGATTAGATCATGTTTATTGCAATACGGTTATTCATTTAAGTTAGAGAATAATGGTTATTCTGTTTACATGAATAATACCTTCAATGGTCATGCACCCAGTGAGAATGGTTTGTTGAAATCTTGATCGTAGTATTACACATGTTCATAACATTGATGTCAAAAGATACAAAGTTAATAATGATAGTACCACATACTTGTGGCACTGCCGCTAAATGTCATATTGGTATAAAGCGCATGTAGAAACTCCATGCTGATGGATATTTGGACTCATTCGATTTCGAATCGGTTGAGACATGCGAACCATGCCTCTTGGGCAAGATGACTAAAGGACCCCGTTGGATGGAGCGGGCAAGTGATTCATTGGAAATGATACATGTTGATGTATGCAATCTAGTGAGTCTTGTAGTGTGCAGTGGATATCGTTATTTTCTTACCTTCACTGATGATTTGAGTAGATATAGTGTATATTTACTTAATGAAACACAAGTCTGAATCGTTTGAAAGGTTCAAGCAAATTCAGAGTGAAGTTTAAAGATCATCGTGACAAGAAGATAAAAATGACTGCGATATGATCGTGGAGGTGAATATCTGAGTCACGAGTTTGGCATACAACTTAAGACAATGTGAAAGTTGTTTCACAACTAAACGCCACCTGGAACACCATAGTGTGATGGTGTGTCCGAACATCATAGTTATGCTCTATTGGACATGGTGCGTGCTATGATGTCTCTTGTCGTTTTACTACTATAATTTTGGGGTTATGCATTAGAGACAACTACATTCACTTTAAATAGGGCACCATCTAAATCCGTTGAGATGACACCATATGAATTATGGTTTGATAGAAACCTAAGCTGTCGTTTCTTAATACTTGGGGCTGCGGCACTTGTGTGAAAAATGTTTTCACCTAATGAGGTCGAACCCAAGGCGGACAAATGCATCTTCATAGAATACCCTAAGATCAGTTGGGTGAACCTTCTATCTCAGATCCGAGTGCAAAGTGGTTGTTACTAAAACGGATCCTTTCTCGAGGAAAGGTTTCTCTCGAAAGAATTGAGTGGGAGGAAGATAGAACTTGATGAGGTTGTTAAACCTTTGTTCAACCAGAGAGTAGCGCAGCGCAGAAAGATGTTTCTGTGAAGCCTACGTTAGTTGAAGAGGAAGTTAATGATGATGATCATGAAGCTTCAGGATCAAGTTACTATCGAACTTCGTGGGTCGACAAGGATGTGTACTGCTCCTAAGCGATACGACAACCCTGTCTTCGAGGTCATGTTGTTGGACAGCGATGAACCTACGAGCTATGGAGAAGCGATGATGGGCCCGGATTCCGACAAATGGTTAGAGACCATGAAATCCGAGATAGGATCCATTTATGAAAACCAAGTATAGACTTTGGTAGACTTGCTCGTTAGACGGCAGGTCGTTGAGTACAAATGGACCTTTAGAATGAAGACAGACACTGATGGTGAATGTCACCATTTGTAAAGCTCGACTTGTTGCAAAGTTGTTTGTGACAAGTTCAAGGAGTTGACTGCGAGGAGGCTTTCTCACTCGTAGCGATGCTAAAAGTCTGTTGGAATTATGTTAGCAGTTGCTGCATTTTCAATTACGAAATCTGGCAGATGGATGTCAAAACGTCGTTTCCTTAACGGTTTACTTAAGGAAAGGTTGTATGTGATACAACCAGAAGGTTTTGTCAGTCCTAAGGATGCTAAAAGATGAGAGAGCTTCAGTGATCCTTCTATGGACTGAAGCAAGCATCTCGGAGTTGGAATATACACTTTGATGAGGTGATCAAAGTTTTTGTAGTTTATACAAAGTTTACGAGAAACTTGTATTTGCAATAAAGTGAATGGGAGCACTATAGAGTTTCTGATAAGTATATGTGGTTGACATATTGTTGATCGGAAATAATGTAGAATTTCTGGAAGGCATAAAAGGTTGTTTGAAAAGTGTTTTTCAAATGAAGACCTGGATAAAGCTACCTAATTGTTGAGCATCAAAATCTATAGAGATAGATCAAGATGCTTGATGAGACTTTCAATGAGTGCATACCTTGACAAGATTTTGAAAGAGTTCAAAATGGATCAGCCAGAGAAATAGTTCTCGTCTGATTTGTAAGGTGTGAAGTTGAGTGAGACTCAAAGCTCGACAACGGCAGAAGAAAGAGAAAGGATGAATGTCGTCCCCTATGCCTTAGCCATAGGCTCTATATTATGCCATGCTGTGTACCGCACCTATGTGTGCCTTGCCACGAGTCTGTCAGGGGGTACAAGAGTGGTCCAGGAGTGGATCACTGGACAGCGGTCGGAATTATCCTTAGTAACCAGAGGACTAAGGAAATGTTTCTTGATTATGGAGGTGATAAAGAGTTCGTCGTAAAGAGTTACGTCGATGCAAGCTTTAACACCTATCCAGATGACTAGTAGTAGCAATCTGGATACGTATAGTGGAGCAGCCATTTGGAAATAGTACCAAGTGGAGTGTGGTAGCAGTGTTTACGGTTTGACATAGAGATTTGCAAAGTACACACGGATCTGAATATCGCAGACCCGTTGACTATAAGACCTCTCTCACATGCAAAGCATGATCGAGCCCCAAAACTCATTGGGTGTTAGATTCATAACAATGCGAATCACATGGTGATGTGAACTAGATTATTGACTCTAGTGCAAGTGGGAGACTGTTGGAAATATGCCCTAGAGGCAATAATAAATTAGTTATTATCATATTTCCTTGTTCATGATAATCGTTTATTATCCATGCTATAATTGTATTGATCGGAGACTTAAATGCATGTGTGGATACATAGACAAAACCATGTCCCTAGTATGCCTCTAATGGACTAGCTCGTTGATCAAAGGATGGTTAAGGTTTCCTAGCCATGGACATGAGATGTCATTTGATAACGGGATCACATCATTAGGAGAATGATGTGATGGATAAGACCCAAACTACAAACATAGCATATGATCGTGTCAGTTTATTGCTACTGTTTTCTGCATGTCAAGTATATGTTCCTATGACCATGAGATCATGCAACTCACGGATATCGGAGGAGTGCCTTGTGTGTATCAAACATCGCAACGTAACTGGGTGACTATAAAGGTGCTCTACAGGTATCTCCGATGGTGTTTGTTGAGTTGGCATGGATCGAGACTGGGATTTGTTACTCCGTGTGACGGAGAGGTATCTCAGGGCCCACTCGGTAATACAACATCACAACAAGCCTTGCAAGCAATGTGGCTAAGTGTTAGTCACGGGATCTTGTATTACGGAACGAGTAAAGAGACTTGCCAGTAACGAGGTTGAACTAGGTATGGAGATACCGACGATCGAATCTCGGGCAAGTAACATACCGAAGAACAAAGGGGACGTTATACGGGATTAACTAAATCCTTGACATAGAGGTTCGACCGAAAAAGATCTTCGTAGAATATGTAGGAACCAATGTGGATGTCCAGGTCCCTCCATTGGTTATTGACCGTAGAGGTGTCTCGGTCATGTCTACATAGTTCTCGAACCCGCAGGGTCTGCACACTTAAGGTTCGGTGACGTTTCGGTAGTGTAGAGTTATGTATGGTGGTGACCGAAGTTTGTTCGGAGTCCCGGATGAGATCCCGGACATCACGAGGAGCTCCGGAATGGTCCGGAGGTAAAGATTCATATATAGGAAGTCCCAGTTTGGTTTCCGGAAAAGTTTCGGGCTCATCGGTAGTGTACCGGGAGTATCGGTATTGTACCGGGAGTGCCGGTAGTGTACCGGAGGACCTCCGGGAGGGGTACTTCGACCCCAAGAGGTCCATGGGCTGTGGGAGAATAATAACCAGCCCTTATTGGGCTGGGAAAACAGCCACAAAGGCCCATGGCGCAGGAGAGAAAGTCCTAAAGCAAAAAGTGGAAAATCAGCCAATAGGAGGCAATCCTACTCCAACTAGGATTGGAGGTGAAGTAGGATTTCTTCCCACCTCCTATTTCGGCCGACCCAAAGGCCTTGGCTGCCTATCCTCTCCTCTCCTCCTATATATACTAGTGGATTGGGTGGTTTTTGGACAGAATTTCCGGCCACGTGCTACCCGTTTCACCGGTGCACAGTTTCTCCTCTAGATCGGTTTTCCGCGGCGCTTAGGCGAAGCCCTGCCGGAATCACTCCACCACCATCACCGGAGCGCCGTCACGCTGCCGGTGAACTCTCTCTCCTATCCACCTCCTCTTGCTGGATCAAGACGGTGGAGATCGTCATCAAGCTGCACGTGTGCTGAACGCGGAGGTGCCGTCCGTTCGGCGCTAGATCGGAAGGACCGTGATCGAGATCGCGAGACGGTTCGTGATGAGATCGTGGAACGGATCGTGATGAGTTCGCGGGACAGATCGTGATCAAGATCGTGAGACGGATCGTGATGAGATCGCGGGACGGATCGTGATGAGTTCACGGGACGTGTCGTGATTGGATCGCGGGACGGATCGTGATGAGATCGCGGGACGCTCGGCGATTTGGATCGCGAAGATGTTCGACTACACCAACCGCGTTTCTTAACGCTTCCCGCTTAGCGATCTACAAGGGTATGTAGATCCACTCTCCCTCTCGTAGATGCTCATCACCATGGATAGGTTTGCGTGTGCGTAGGAAAATTTTTGTTTCCCATGCGACGTTCCCCAACACCTATTACAATTATTCCACTTCAAGAGTGCTTCTATGCTTGCCTCTCTACATATTAAGTTCATGACAAACAGAGTGATGCATGGAGAATGGTGACATGATGATATGAATAGAGCCCTTCGTTTTTTTCCTTAGTGGAAACAACACAAAGACGCATCTTGTTCCGTTTATTCATTGGGATATAGAAACTAGTCAGATTGAACCCACTACAACACACCTCTCTCATTGAAGAAAGATCAATCTACATGGCCAAAGCAAACCAATAGGTCAGAGAGAATTACAAAGATATAATTATCATGCAATTACTAATCATAATAATTTCAGAGAAGATTCAAATACTTTTCATGAATAATCTGAACACAAACCCATAATTCGTTGGATCCTAACAACCGCACTGCACAAAAGAATTACATCGAATGGATCAAATCAAAGATGTGATGATCATTGTATTGAAGATCAAAAGAGAGAGCGATAGTCATGTAAGTACTAACTACGTACCCGTAGGTCTATGGTGAAGTACTCACACATCATCATGAGGGCGGCAAGGTTGATGAAGAGGCCCTCTGTGATCAATCCCCCCTCTAGCAGGGTGCCTGAACGGAGCTCCAGATGGGATAGCGGCTGAACAGAGACTTGCAGCGGCAGAAAAAGTATTTCTTGATGTTCCCTAGGGTTTTTGGAATATATGAGAATTTATAGGCCAAAGAACGGGGTCAGGTGGGGCGCCAGGGAGGCACAAGTCATCATGGTGCGACCACCCCCCTGGGCGCGCCTTGTTGGCTTGTGCCCACCTCGTGCGGCGTACGGTCTTCTCTCGAAGCTTCCAAGTCTTTTTTTGGTCCAGAAAAAATCATAAAAAGTTTTGGGGCAATTGGACTTTGTTTGGTATTGTAAACCTGAAAAGTAAAACACACACAGGAAACAACAACTGGCACTGGGCACTGGGTCAATAGGTTAGTGCTGAAAATAATATAAATTGGTAAATTATTACTCAAAAAGTATCCTAGAATGAAAATATAATAGCATGGGACAATAAAAAATTATAGATACGTTGGAGACGTATCAAACATCCCCAAGTTTAATTCCTGCTCGTCCTCGAGTAGGTAAATGATAAAAACAGAATTTCTGATGCATCATGCTACCCAATATGTAATCTTTTTCATGTATGCTCGTTGAGAAATGATGAATTAACAAACATTAACATTATAATACTTATAAGCACAAGCAAAAAAAATCATCAATCCTTCAAAGTATATGAACCTCAAAGAATATTTACCCCCATTCATCTTATTACATTAACAAGGCATGGCTTCATATTCACCACATTAATACAAATGTCAAGCACCTTGGTATCCAATTCAGGCAATTGGATCATACTTTTTCAACATGCATCAACTTTTTATTCTTCACGCAATACATGAGTGTGAACCATGGACATAGCATACGACACTACTGAAATCAGGATCTTTGCCGTCAGCTAGCTCTTTGCCGTCTGCTAGCTGACGACAAAGAAGGTCTTTGGCATCGGCTTAAATAAAACCGACGACACTACTGAAATCAGGATCTTTGCCGTCTACTGGGATGTGGAGGTCAGAGGCTATCATGGCAATTAGGAGGCTGATATTCAAGTGGTAGGTAGCGCAATTGTAACGATAAGAGCAAGAAACTAGCAAGCGAAAATAGTATCGGGTTCCGGGTACGATCATCTTGCATGTTGGTTCTTTAGTGGAACAAGTAGCAGGATCCTCATAGTAGTACTCGCCTGGCTCTTTGTACTCAGGTTCAACGTTCTCGTCTACCCAAAAGAAACAGCAAGAATAAACATCCAACCAAGGTGCAATGCACAACCAAGATGATGCATGATTCATTTATGAAGAATTAAACATGGCAATTGAAAACTAGTCATGTTTCACATGCAAGGGTTGGTTATTAATGAATCTGGACAGAACCTCATGTTAAGTTATTTAGACATGCATGAACATGGCAAACATGGATGTATCACGCAAAATCACTAGAAATGCATATAAAGAACGCAAGAAACGGAGTTACGGTTCTCAGGATACGCTCACGATAAGGTACGAAGGTAAACACAAGACAATAAGGCATTCCAAGGTAGACACTGGTTAGGTAATGAAAAACCAACCACAATAGACTCAAAGATCAATCAATTCCATGGAGTATAGCTCCCACAAGTCAAAAAACACTAAAACAAGCAATCTGCCACAAAACAATAACATAGCAACTTACACAGCGCACAATTTGAGCTACATGAATACTACAGCCACAAACAAGGTATTGTCAGAAACTACATAACATGCTTATCAAACTATCCAACTACACAATCTGAAAGGAGGCACACATAACTAATCATGAAACTATCAAGTTGGCATGATGAAACAGTTTTTTTGGACTTAGTGAAAATTCCAGTTTTCTGGAATCTGAGTTAATCTGGTAGCATATTTACAGCAGTAGTTAAATAGGTTAGAGACCACATCTTGGCATGAAATTTAACAGTGTGGTAGTAGACAACATCTACTCCAAATTACTAGCACTGAGCATGAGCAAATTCTCAACACATCACAAGATGTCAACCACTCTACATGGCATAAAAATAACAGCACACTCAGACTTACAAATATTTAGCATGGTGAAAACAGAAACATCAAGTTGGCTACTTTGCAGCATGTTTCCCACTTATCTGGGTGATTCTCATGTTAAAAAAAAATACCATGTCATAATAGATATAAAACACTATCACTTCAATGTTGGCACATGCCCAAAGCAAGCATGGATTAAATCATGCAAAAATGACAAAGTAGCAACACAGCTAAAAATGACAGTTTTATAAACTTGCTCAAAAGTGAAATCTGAAAGCACCAATGGATCCCTTAACCCTTTCTGCCCCAAAAACATGTGTCATACTCATATGTTCATGTGAAGCCTCATGGCACAACTAAACTAGCAAAACTACTACGTACTCTTATAGTGAAATATTACTCTAAATGGACATGAGCATAAATGGACATAACCAGATTTGATATCTTAGTTAGATATGGAAAAGAGCTAACAATTCACAAACATGCATATATAAAACAAAGGGGTATATCAAGTGGGAAAACCGACTAGTCCCTACACACACACCACTACAAGCAAGCACACACATGCTCTATATATGCCCAAGGGCATATGAGCACAAACCCTCTCATGAACATACCACCCATGATGGGGGAATGTTCAACCACACACACACTGACATGCACCATGTACGCATAAGCATATGGCACATACACACACAACACACATGCTCATGTGTGTGTGTGGGTGTTCATCCACAAACATATGCACAGACACATATGCACAAGTGCATATATGCCTATGCACCTACATAGGACTACCACACACACACACACACATACACACACTCTCACAAGCACACATGCAGATGTGCTCACACACATATGCACTACACACACTCTCACACTACACATGCACATATACATCTCACATACCCCACCACAATACATACACACACCTATGTTTGTGCACCAAGCACACACACACACACACTACAGAAATTAAATCAAACACCTACACATGCTCAAATCGGCATCTACACTCACATATACATATCGCAAGGAAGAAAACAAAAGAAAAACAAAATAGAAAAACAAAATAAAAATGGAGAGGGTTCGGCTTCGAACCCATGACCACCAGGTTCTTCCCCCCGAACCAGACCACTCTGCTACGCGCGCGATCGTTAACATAGGAGGGCGAACACTTCACAAGGACACGCACACGCAAAACAAACTAACGAAACTGAATCACGACACTGCACACCAGTGATAGACAACGGCGGCTATGGCGATTCCGGCGACTGGGAGGGCTAGCGAAGCGGCAACAGGGACGCGGGGCACGCGGGGAGTGCAGGGGCTCCATTCCCGCACTCGGATGCGGAGGAGGCACACACAACAGAGCGCCTCGAGCTCGAGCAGGAGCGCGGCGGCGATGCGTACAACGGCGGCAGCTCTAGCTAGCAGGGAAGGAGGACTACACGTCGATTGCTCACCTAGGGGAGGATGACGGCACCCCTGACGCAATGATGGGAAGAAGAGGCGGAGACGACGTCGGCGACGAAGGAGAAGTAGACCCGATGACGACCCGTGGTGTGGAGGAAGAAGACGACCCCCAAGCCTCCTAGCTCCGGGAAAGGACCGAGGACGATGGCGCCTTGCTCCATGCCATCTCCACCGATGACGAGGTCCACCGGAGGCGCGAGGCGACGGTGGCCCAAAGATCACCGGCGATGCTCTGCTCTGAACTCCTCTGAATTCTTACCTGAAGGGGGGGGGGGAAGAGAGGAAGAAGGAGGAGAAGGGGAAAGAGGGGAGCGGCGGCGACGCTAGGAAGAAGAGGAACCCTAGGGAGGGCGGCAAGGACGCCGAGGGAATATATAGGAGGGGACAGACGGCGATGGCGATGGAAAAGGGGGACGACGAAGCTCCTCTACTCTGTGAAGCCTGACGGAGGGGAACGGGGCAGTTGGCCGTTGCCTCGAGCGGGCTGGGTCACAGGAGAGGCAAGGCCCACCTGGCTCTCTCTCTCTCTCAGAAAACAAAAACACCGATGGGTTTTTTCCTTTTTAAAACACCACATCACAAGAAAAAAACCGAGACAAAAATAGAGGGAAAAAATTGGCAGAACAAAAAAAATAGTTTTGCAAAGGAAATAAAATGCACTAATTAATAAAAATATTAAGATGGTTTTTAGGACAAGTAATTTTTATATTTTTTTAAAATAACAGCCCCTGTTAATTTAAAACACACAAGCATACAAACTCCAAACATCAAAAGAACCATACTCAAGATTAATAATACATATAGGGCTACCTCTTGAACATTTTTAAGCAATTTAATTTACAAGTTAAACCTGTTGCTAAAATAACATGGGAAATAAAGGCATTAGGTTGGGTTTTGTTGAAAAGAAAGAGAGGGGAAGACAAAGAGGTTGCACACATCAACCAACCACAACACCTCACATAACACAAGGCCACACCATACAAGGTCACTTCACAACAAGGCATGGCATGATGAATGCTATGATGCATGATGCATGAATGCAAGACAACGCATGGATGACAAGGTGCAATTAATTTATTAATCTCATGACACAAGGTTCATACAAGAGTTTACATGCCATAAAAGGTAGGTACACCACTTGGGCTGTCACAACTGTCCCACACTACAAGAGGATCTTGACCCGAGATCTAGGAATGAAAGAAGTCCGAAAATTCGGAACGGAGAAGGTCCTCGCGTTCCCAAGTTGCTTCTTTGCTGGAATGATGAGACCACTTCACCTTGAGGAATTTGATAGACTTGTTGCGAGTCTTACACTTAGTTTCTTGAAGAATTGCAACTAGATGCTCACGATAAGAGAGATCTTCTTGGAGATCGATGTCTTGGAGGTCAATGGTTCGCTCAGGAGTCTTGAAGCATCTCCGGAGCTGAGAAACATGGAAGAAATCGTGCACATTCGCGAAATTCGGAGGAAGCTCTAGTTGATATGCAAGACCTCCTCTCTTGCCAACAACTTTGAACGGACCAACAAAACAAGGAGCTAGCTTCCCTTTAATTCCAAACCGCTGAGTGCCCTTCATGGGAGAGACTCTGAGATAGATTAGATCATCCACTTGGAAGGAAACATCCCGATGTTTGCCATCGTAATAGCTCTTCCGTCGGGACTGATCTGCTTTGAGGTTCTCGTGAATGACATGGCACATTTCTTCTGCTTCGGTGATCATGTCATTGCCCAATATCTGACGCTCACCGGTTTCAGACCAGTTAAGCGGGGTATGACACTTTCTGCCGTAGAGAATCTCGAAAGGGGCCTTGCCTGAGGTAGCTTGAAAGCTATTGTTGTATGAGAATTCAGCATATGGAAGGCAGTCCTCCCACTTCATGCTGAATGAAATCACACAGGCTCTGAGGATATCTTCAAGGATCTGATTGACTCTCTCAACTTGACCACTTGTCTGCGGATGGAACGCAGTGCTGAAACGGATCTTGGTACCCATAGCAGTCTGGAAGGACTCCCAAAACATGGAAGTAAAGAGGCTTCCACGGTCAGATGAGATGAGCTGAGGAATACCATGCAAAGATACTATCCTTGACGTATACAACTCTACAAGCTGAGCTGCCGAGATAGATTCTTTGACTGGCAGAAAATGAGCAACTTTTGACAGCTTGTCGATAACCACAAAGATGGCATCGTTGCCTCTCTTGGACTTGGGAAACCCAGTGACGAAATCCATCTCCACATGATCGAATTTCCACTCTGGGATAGCCAAAGGCTGAAGAAGACCTGCTGGACGTTGATGCTCCGCCTTCACTCCGCGACAAACATCAAACTCGTTCACGAACTGAGCAATTTCATGTTTCATGCGAGTCCACCAGAAGGTTTTCTTGAGATCCTGATACATCTTGGAACTGCCTGGATGAATGGATAGAAGAGAATTATGTGCTTCATCCATGATAACCTTTCTGAGATCACCTTTTGGAACCACAAGACGGTCCTCAAAGAACAAGGTGTCTTTGGCATCAACGCGAAAGCACTTATACTTTGAAATGCTCTTGGCCACACCTTTATTTACTTTGTTCACCATAGTGTCAAGAAGCCGCGCTTGGTGAACCTGATCCTCCAGAGTCGGAGAGACTTGAAGATTGGCAAGAAATCCTTGCAGAATCATCTGAAGGTTGAGCTTGCGGAAGGCTTCACAAAGCTCGGGTTGAAAAGGCTTCAAGATGAGACTATTGCAGTACGCCTTACGGCTGAGCGCGTCTGCAATGACATTTGCTTTCCCAGGAGTATACTCACTGCTTGGATTGAAGTCCTGAAGCATTTCCACCCAACGAGACTGCCGAAGATTAAGATTGGGATGAGTGAAAATGTACTTCAAGCTCTTGTGATAGGTGTACACCTCAACTGGTCTACCCAACAACAAATGCCTCCAAGTCATTAGAGAATGCACAACTGCCGCCAACTCAAGATCATGAGTGGGGTAGTTCTTCTCGGCAGGCTTCAACTGACGCGAGGTATAAGCAACAATCTTCTTGTCTTGCATGAGAACACCACCAAGGCCTTGGAGATAAGCATCACAGAAAACTTGGAAAGTCTTACACTGCTCAGGAGGGACAAGAACTGGAGCTCAAGTCAGTCTTTGCTTGAGCGTATTGAATGACACATCACACTCAGGAGACCAAACATACTTGACACTCTTCTGGAGGATATTGGATAGAGGCTTAGCAATTTGAGACAAGTTCTCCATGAATCTTCTGCAATAACTAGCAAGCCCGAGGAAACTCCGAAGCTGCTTCACATTCTGAGGAGGTTCCCACTTCAATATTGCCTCAACTTTCTTAGGGTGCACTTTAATTCCCTCGGCAGAGATCACATGCCCGAGGTACACCACTTCATTGATCCAAAACTCACATTTGGAAAACTTGTCATAGAACCGATGTTCCCTTAACTTGTCAAGCACAAGGCGAAGATGCTCTACATGCTCTTCTTCTGTCTCCGAGAACGCAAGGATATCATCCAGATAGACCAAGACGAACTCATTCTTGAAGGGAGAGAAAATGAAATTCATCATTCTTGAGAAGGTTGGAGGAGCATTAGCAAGACCAAACGACATGACGGTGTACTCATAAGAGCCAAAACTCGTCCTGAAAGCGGTCTTGGGAATGTCTTCTTTGCGAATGCGAATCTGATGATAACCCATGCGAAGATCAAGCTTCGAGAAAACCTTGGCGCCTTTCAGTTGTTCAAACAACTCATTGATGTTAGGGAGTGGATATTTGTTTCTGATTGTCTTATTGTTCAATGGACGGTAGTCGACACAAAGACGATCCGTGCCATCTTTCTTCTTGACAAACAAAACACCACAACCCCATGGAGAAGAACTTGGTCTGATCAGGCCCAGACGTTCTTGCTCATCTAGCTGCTTCTTCAACTCTTTCAGCTCTTCGGGTCCAAGTTTATATGGGCGCTTGCAAACCGGTTTAGCTTCGTGCTCGAGATCAATCACGAACTCAACTGGTCGATGCGGAGGCATTCCTAGCAATTCTTCTGGAAACACATCTTCATACTCATTCACCACCGGAATTTGAGAAATCGCCGAGATTTCACCCTTCTCATTAAGAGCAAAGAGACGGATTGTGTCATCGCAAGCCACGAAAATAATCACGTCTTTTGAAGGATGAGTCATCTTTACTTCTTTTGCTTTGCAATCAATATGAGCTTTGTTCATAGCCAGGAAGTCCATGCCCAAAATGAGATCAATGTCGGAATTACCGAGAACATAAGGAGAAGCCAAGAAAGAATAATTTCCCATCTTGATAGAAACATCCGGAACAATGGAGGTGGTTTTCATGGCCACACCCGGAGAAACGACACCCAAAGGTCTACTCAACATCTCGGAATAGAAATCGTTTTTCATAGAAAAAGGTCTAGACATGAATGAATGCGATGCTCCAGAATCAAATAACACTTTTGCAGGAATAGAATTAACTGAGAGATTACCCATGATCACTTGAGAAGAATCCTCTACCTCTGCTGCATTTACCATATTCACTCTTCCGGTCTTGGGATTATGCTTCACCATAGCATTTCCTGGAGGCTTGACAGGAGGAGGAGGCGGAAGACGCCGCTGGTTGCACTTGTTTGCATAGTGACCCTTCTGGGCACACTTGTGACCAGTCACCTCAGAAAGTGGACGAACATTGCCTGGAGGAGCAACAAGAACTGCCTTGGACGCTTGGGTTCTCTGCTAAAATCCTGGGTTGGGTGGGTGGGAAGAACCAGGACCACCGAACTGCTTGTGCTGCTGAGGAGGACGAAACGGAGGAGGATTTGACACCCAATACTTCTGCTGCTTAGGAACCATCTGAGAGCTAGAAGAAGACGAATATGAATCCCTTGAACGCTTCCTCGATTTCTCCAACTTGAGCTGAGTTGCCTCGACCTTCAAAGCCATGTTGTAGAACTGATCAAACTCACGAGGCTCTTGAAGAACTAGACCCGGCAGAAGCTCATCCTTGAGACCACCTCTGAACTGATAGATCATAGCCTTGTCATCTGGAACATCTTGCTTAGCATAGCGGGCTAGATTCTGGAACTTGATGTTGTACTGATAGAAAAACTTTCTTCCCTGCTTCAGGTGCCTGAACTTCTCACGCATCTCCTCGACAAAGCTTGTTGGAATGTAATGAGCCCTGAAGTCACGACAGAAATCGTCCCAAGCAACAACATGATCGCCCCTGGAATCCTTGTACTGCTGCCACTAATCGGCTACTTGACCCTTGAGCTGGAAGGATGCAAATCTGACAAAGTCCTCTGGCCTGACATTGCTGCACTCAAAATGCTTACTCATATCACAATGCCAATCATCAGCATCAAAAGGCTGCTCACAACAGGTGAAAGACTTGGGCTGGTTGGCAAGGAACTGACTGAGCGTCGCAAACTGAGGCTGATTCTGAAAATTCCCTTGAAAACCTTGCTGACCCTGCTCCCTCTCTTACAACAGCCTGAGCAACATCTGAGTGTTCGCATTGGTTGCGGCCATCACAGCTTGCCAAGCTCCTGGAGGAGGAGGTGGAGGTGGCGGGGGCGGGGGTGGTGGTGGAGGTGGCACATCAGCCTGCTCCTCATCACGACCTGGATTGTTGCGAGTTGATGGAGCCATCCTGAAGATGGACAAAACACATCAGCACCGCATTGGAAAGATGAATTGAAAGCTGAATCAAATGCTTGAAAGAAACTGAACAATAACAACACAACCTTCCTACTGAAAAAATTAGTAAGAATGCTTCTTCGGTTTATGATAACATCATTAGAAATTAGAAGCCACTTGCAATAACACAAAAGTATTGAGCTAAGTGCTCGGAACTAATGTGTATGCCCGCATACATTTGAAGAAGATGATCCTAGATAACTACAAGATTTCCCACCTAAGAACTTTTGAAAACTTTCTGATTATGCAATCCGGTGTGGGGGATACAAGGAGCAAATATCTCACACAACTAGAAATCCTACACCCCAACTGTATCCATCCTTCAACACATAACCAGAGGCTTTTGCAACTTCATCTAACTCGAATCCTCGAACTCACGATGATACTAAACCATGGTGGTACCCAAGACGCCTCCCTAGTACTGGGTGACTCCGACCTTATCTCACCACGACAAGTATTGAAGTAATTTCGAACACTCTCCGTCTTGAGATATCAAGGAAGCTGAATGATAACGATGTGCCAACATTTCCTAGAGCTCGACTCCCTAGAAGAAATCAAGTCAGACAGGAGGCACCTAGACAGAACCCTGTCACATCGGTATCATATAGACGCCAAAATACCCGCGTGATCCTAAATTTTTTTTGAGCGAGAAGAGGAGTAGAATCAAATTCCTAAGTCGAATACCTCACCAGAGCATAGAAGAGGAGTAAAAAGAATCCTACTCTCCGATATAACTAGACTCAAAATAATTTTTACTAGACTCGACTCGGCCAAATTCGATCAAGCAATGGCTCCTATGGTCGTATGGCTCTGAATACCAACTTGTCACGCCCAAGATGCATGCCTATCCATTTTAAGGCATGAGGACCGCGCAAGGGATAGAGGCGCATATTGCCGTTCGCAAGTATAGAATCATTGCATCATACATTATAGAAGAGATAAGTATACAAGTTGGCTTACACTCGCCACATACTAAATTACAATTCCACACAGAGTTCAAATCATCAAGATGAAGACAGAGTCCGACTACGGACCAAATCAAACGATAAAACAGATGCGAATGATACTATCTCTCTATCCCAAAGATCACGACCATGGGCCCCTACTCGTCTAGATAAGTCACGTACATCCTGCCTCTTTCCTCATCATATTCCCACTGGAGCTGGGTAAGATCATCCTGCACGTACTCATCTGTACCTGTACCCAGAGGGTTGTAGTAATCTGTGAGCCACAAAGACTCAGAAATCAAGCGCCCGGGTACCGAGACTATTCAAGCTTAAAGGTTGGGATGTGGTATGTGTGTTAGTTGCAGCAGTGCTAAGCATTTATGGTGGCCAACTTACGTAACATGAACATAAATATGAGTGGCCTACGATGAGCGATCGAATCTAGTGTGATCTCTATGAGATCCTGAACACTTACTTACGTCAATCATAACCCCACCGTGTTCTCTCTCGGATCATGTTCACGAGCAGAGACGATCACGGTACTCACACAGTTGGTCTATTTTATTAGAGTTTACTTCAAGTTTACTATAACAGGGTGATAAACAAATATCCAAGTTGCCACATAACCGCGAGCACGGCTTCTCGAAAAGATTTAACCCTGCAGGGGTGCTCCAACTAGTCCATCAAAAATAACCATACTCCGCGGGAATAGCCTCGACCACGGATCTCCTGATCATCATAGGTAACTCCAAAGGATTTCCAACACCTCGAGATAACCCGAATAAATTCAGACTCCACATGCAAGACAGTCGATAAAGTTAAAACAAATCCAGCAAGACCACCCAACGTGTCGACGAACCCGATAAGAGCCACATATCTCGTTCTCAGGACACAACGGATAAGCTAGTGTACGATGGCCGGATAGAAATCTCCCAAGTTGCCCTGGGTTGGCCCCGCATAGTGCTCTAGTTTGGACCAACACTCATGAGGAGCACTGGCCCAGGGGTTGATTATTTATCCACGGGGTTGCAAAGCCCTATGCAAATTTATTAAGTTATTTAGCAAATGTAGTACCAATGTTGGGTCTTGCCAGACAAGTTTTAATCTCAACCAAATAAACAAGGGGGTCCCCATAACAACGCCAAGCATGTTAGGAGCGCAAAGTATGGAAAACATAACACCGGTAACAAGAAACTATGGCGGTAAGAGCGGAACAAAACACCTAGAAAAAGGCCAAGACTTACACCAATACCAAGATATATATGTGCATTAAATTAAATAACAGATAATATTATGATATCCAAGTCCATGTTATCACATGGAACAAACTGAACCTGCAACTAAGAACGCTATAAGAGGGACTGCGCAGCAGTAACTTAGCCAATCAAAGGTTTGCTGGAATGTGGAGGTTAGAGGCTATCATGGCAATTAGGAGGCTGATATTACAGTGATAGGTATCGTAATGGTAACGATAAGAGCGAGAAACTAGCAAGCAAAAATAGTATTGGGATCCAGGTACGATCATCTTGCCTGTTGGTTCTTCAGTGGAACAAGTAGCGGGATCCTCATAGTAGTACTCGCCTGGCTCTTCGCACTCAGGTTCAACGTTCGCGTCTACCCAAAAGAAACAGCAAGAATAAACATCGAACCAAGGTGGAATGCACAACCAAGATGATGCATGATTCATTTATGAAGAATTAAACATGGGAATTCAAAACTAGTCGTGTTTCGCATGCAAGGGTTGGTTATTAATGAATCTAGAAAGAAACTCATGTTAAGTTATTTAGACATGCATGAACATGGAAAATATGGATGCATCACGCAAAATCGCTAGAAATGCATATAAAGAACGCAAGAAACGGAGTTACGGTTCTCACGATACGCTCACGAGAAGGTACGAAGATAAAACACAAGACAACAAGGCCATGGGCTAATTCTTGGCATTCCAAGGTAGCCACTTGTTAGGTAATAAAAAACCAACCACAATAGACTCAAAGATCAATAAATTCCATGGAGTATATCTCCCACAAGTCACAAAACACTAAACAAGCAATCTGCCACAAAACAGCAACATAGCAAATTACACAGCCCACAGCTTGAGCTACAGGAATACTACAGCCACAAACAAGGTATTGACAGAAACTACATAACATGCTTATAAAACTATCCAACTACACAATCTTCAAAGGAGGCACACATCACTAATCATGAAGCTATCAAGTTGGCATGATGAAACAGTTTTCTGGGACTTTGAAAATTCCAGTTTTCTAGAATCTGAGTTAATCTGGTAGCATATTGACAGCAGTAGTTAAATAGGTTAGAAACCACCTCTTGGCATGAAATTTAACAGGGTGGTAGTAGACAACATCTACTCCAAATTACTAGCACTGAGCATGAGCAAATTCTCAACACATCACAATATGTCAACCACTCTACATGGCATGAAAATAAAAGCAGACTCTCAGACTTACAAATATTTAGCATGGTGAAAACAGAAAAATCAAGTTGGCTACTTTGCAGCATGTTTCCCACTTATCTGGGTGATTCTCATGTTAAATAAAAATACCATGGCATAATAGATATAAAACACTAGCACTTCCATGTTGGCACATGCCCCAAAGCAAGCATGGATTAAATCATGCAAAAATGACAAAGTAGCAACACAGCTGAAAATGACAGTTTTATAAACTTGCTCAAAAGTGAAATCTGAAAGCACCAATGGATTCATTGGCTCTTTCTACCCCAAAAGCATGTGTCATACTCATATGTTCATGTGAAGCCTCATGGCACAACTAAACTAGCAAAACTACTACCTACTCTTATAGTGAAATATTACTCTAAATGGACATGAGCATAAATGGACATAACCAGATTTGTTAGCTTAGTTATAGATGAAAAAGAGCTAACAATTCACAAACATGCATATATACAGCAAAGGGGTATATCAAGTGGGGAAAACCCACTAGTCCCTACACACACACCACTACAAGCAAGCAAACACATGCTCTATATATGCCCAAGGGCATATGAGCACAAACCCTCTCATGAACATACCACCCATGATGGGGGAATGTTAAACCACACACTCACACTCACATGCACCATGTATGCATAAGCATATGGCACATACACACACAACACACATGCTCATGTGTGTGTGTGTGTTCATCCACACACATATGCACACACACATATGCACAAGTGCATATATGCCTATGCATCTGCATAGGACTACCACACACACACACACACTCTCTCTCTCACAAGCACACATGCATATGTGCTGACACACATATGCACTACACACACTCTCACACTACACATGCACATATACATGTCACATACCCTACCACAATACATACACACACCTATGTGTATGCACCAAGCACACACACACACACACTACAGAAACTAAATCAAACACCTAGACATGCTCAAATCTGCATCTACACACACATATACATATTGCAGGGAAGAAAACAAAAGAAAAACAAAAAAAATAGGGAGGGTTCGGCTTCGAACCCATGACCACCAGGTCCTTCCCCCCGAAGCAGACCACTCTGCTACGCGCGCGATCGTTAACATAGGAGGGCGAACACTGCACAAGGACACGCACACGCAAAAAAAAACTGACGAAACTGAATCACGACATTGCACACCCGCGACAGACAGCGGCAGCTACGGCGATTCCAGCGACTGGGAGGGCTAACGAAGCGGCAGCAGGGATGCGGGGCACGCGGGAGTGCAGGGGCTCCATTCCCGCACTCGGACGTGGAGGAGGCACCCGCAATGGAGCGCCTCGAGCTTGAGCAGTAGCGCGGTGGCGATGCGTACGACGACAGCGGCGCTAGCTAGCAGGGGACGAGGACTGCACGTCGATTGCTCACCTAGGGGAGGACGACGGCAACCCTGACGCAACGACAGGGAAGAAGAGGCGGAGACGACGTTGGCGATGAAGGGGAAGCAGACCCCACGACGACCCGTGGCGAGGAGGAAGAAGACGACCCCGAGCCTCCTAGCTCCAGGAAAGGACCGAGGACGATGGCGCCTTGCTCCACGCCATCTCCACCGATGACGTGATCCACCGGAGGCGCGAGGCGATGGCGGCCCGAAGATCACCGGCGACGCTCTGCTCTGAACTCCTCTCTGAATTCTTACCTAAAGGTGGGGGGAAGAAGAGATGAAGAAGGAGGATAAGGGGAAAGATGGGAGCAGCGACGGCGCTAGGAGGAAGAGGAACCCTAGGGAGGGCGGCACGGACGCCGAGGGAATATATAGGAGGGGACAGATGGCGACGGCGATGGAAAAGGGGGACAACGGAGCTCCTCTTCTCTCTGAAGCCTGACGGAGGGGAACGGGGCAGTTAGCCGTTGCCTCGAGCGGGCTGGGCCATGGGAGAGGCAAGGCCCACCTGGCTCTCTCTCTTAGAAAACAAAAACAGAGATGGTTTTTTTCCTTTTTAAAACACCACATCACAAGAAAACCCGCCCAGACAAAAATAGAGGGAAAAATTGACAGAACAAAAAAAATAGTTTTGCAAAGGAAATAAAATGCGCTAATTAATAAAAATATTAAGATGATTTTTAGGACAAGTAATATTTATTTATTTTTTAAAATAACAGCCCCTGTTAATTTAAAACACACAAGCATACAAACTCCAAACATCAAAAGAACCATACTCAAGATTAATAATACATATAGGGCTACCTCTTGAACATTTTTAAGCAATTTAATTTGCAAGTTAAATCTGTTGCTAAAATAACATGGGAAATAAAGGCATTAGGTTGGGTTTTGTTGAAAATAAAGAGAGGGGAAGAGAAGGAGGTTGCACACATGAACCAACCACCACACCTCACATAACACAAGACCACACCATACAAGGTCACTTCACAACAAGGCATGGCATGATGAATGCTATGATGCATGAATGCAAGACAACACATGGATCACAAGGTGCAATTCATTCATTAAGCTCATGACACAAGGTTCATACAAGAGTTTACATGCCATAAAAGGTAGGGACAACACTTGGGCTGTCACAATATCAAAGTGGAAAAGGTGGAGAATATAGTCTCACATCAACTAGGCGTACCAAACGGGATATGGAGATGCCCATCGATAGATGTCAATGCAAGGAGTAGTGATTGACATGAACATGATGCACTAGAGCTATAAGTGTATGAAACCTCAACTGAAGCTAAGTGGGGTGTGCATCCCACTTTCTTGATCATGAAGACCTTAGGCATTTGAGGAAACCTGTCATCAGAATATACAAGCCAAGTCTATAATAATGAAAAAGTGATACCCACTATCGTATGAAAATGTCATAACATGAGACTCTCTATATGAAAACCAAGGTGCCACTTTGAGGCACAAGTGTGGTAAATTATAGTAGCAAAGCCCCTTGTCTTTTTTTCTGTCGTTTTCAATTTTTATTTCTTTATATGGTGGAGCCATTTGGCCTCCCCCAGTTTTATTACCTCACTGGAACAATGCTCTAATAATGATGATCATCACACTTTTATTTACTTACAACTCAATATGAAAACTCGATATGAAGAACTATGAGACAATATGAATCAATATGAATGCCTATGGCGGTGTATCGAGATGTGCAATGATCTAGCATGACATGTAAACTTATGATGATCGGCGTATTTGCCACAAATACTATGTGTTAGAGCATATTTCTCCATATGTGGTTTTGGTAATTGTTGACAATCCCTATGGGCTAATGGTTGCCTTGAGTTATATTCGAAGGGTTTGTCCATAGGCACTTCTTGAAGTACATGTGTTGGTTTCAAGGAGTTTATATGGTGACCAAGGTGGTATGTAAGGTTTTATTCAAAGATTGGTTATGTGAGAGTTGAGCTCATTAAAAGCTTGTCTTGAAGAAGAAGATTGTGTGAACATTCATGTTTACCTTCCAGACATCATCTTTGTGAAGAGAGAAGATAAGACACAATGCTAATCAAGATTAAGGCAATGAATGATTCAAGTTGATCAAAACACAAAGCATAGAAGATGTACCAAGTGGGATCAAGTGATCTCATGGTATGTTAATTGTCGTGGTTTTGTCACGACATATGTCCTCGTGCAAGTACTTAGGTGTGAGGCAATTGCCGCTAGGTGGCGACTCAAAGGGATCAAACAGGAACGGGAGGCGAGTTTACCCAGCCCCCCCGATGGAGGTAATAGCCTACGTCCTGCTTTGTGTCTATATTGATGGTGTCTAACTTTCGAGGGTGTCTAACTTAACTCTTCCTGTCCTAGGGGCTCGCTTTATATACAGGTCGAGACCCTAGGGTTTACAATAGATTCCAAGCTATATCATGACTCTTAACCTATCATGTCTTCAACACACCTTGCCTCTCAAGAAAGGAGTCTTCCGATGTCTTCTCCCCCGTGAGCCTCGAGTCACAGTTTCTACGTGCTTGGGGCGCCTGGCGACTTACTTAGTAACTGCCTTGTTTGCCTTATCTTCACAGCATGGCCCATCTTAAGCATTACTCCAGAGCAGCCATCTTACTGAACTGGCCCAATAGGGCGGGTCATATCGTGGGGCTATATATATATCCCCTACATTAGTCCCAAGATTGATTTGAATTTATTCATGTCAATTTCCTTTTACCTTCTCTTGACAGCTTACCATCTACTTGCACCTATGTTCTTCATGGATCCCAATGTGCCAGCTCGCTATGCTTCCAGACTTGTTATCCTTCCAGCGTTTGTCTATTAGTGACATCGTTCTTGTTGACCATTGCCCTTCAGAGTCATCATGACTAATGTTTTGAAAACTGCGCCAAGTCTAGGCCGATGCGAAAATCGAGGCACACTCGTAGCCACAAATTTACCGCAATAGTTTCACCTTTTTGCAACGTCATTACTTTTCCCCCTCCTTATAAATAAGTACACCGAGCCCTCGTGGTAACTTTCCGTCATCTTCTTCCTCTCGCTCCTTCCTCAGCCGAACGCCACCGGAGTTTTGGAGGCATCATTCGGGCCCTCAGTTCCTTCTTCAACATCCCAAATCTTCCTGCAATCGTCGAAGCAGGTGCGACCATCTCCAGTTGCTGCAACAAGATCTGGTATGATCCCCTTCCATTAGGGTTTGATTCGTCTGGTGTTCATACCGAGTCCGACGTGTTCGTCCGATATGTAGTTCGCAGATCCACGCACTCGATATTTTTTTAGCATTGCATAGCTTTAGTATTTCTCCTCCTTGTTTTCCTCAGAGGTAGATGTAAAAATGAGTCACCGAGGCTGGCCTTCGAATGTCATAGATTCGGTCTTTCCATCAACAAGAACATGTATTTCATTATTTTTCATCATTTAATTAGATCCATTGGAAATAAAACTTTCGTACAAACCTATTTGTGAACCGATATGCCCTGCTAAATGTTGTTGGAGTATCTCATTGTTTGTCTTTGATTTTGCCGACTTAAAATAGCAAATTAGTAAAGACGACTTACAATTTGGGCTGCCTCATTTTTCTCATTGCCTTTGTAGTTGCTTCATAACTCGCCATGGCTCCAAAAAACTCCAAAGGATGTAACAGGGCCAAGACCAGAGAATCCAAACTCAACTTACATAACCTCGTGGATCAAGTTCTCTTGCTGGCTCGAAAAGTCATAGAGTGGTGGGAGCCTTACCCACAGTCGCAACAAGGACAAGTTGGTGTCTTCACTGATCATTTGCGCAGACGCTTTCGTCCCCCGACTCAAAGTTTTTTAGGGATCTTCTGCACTTCTGCGAACCCAGGCCTCAAGACATTAGTTCAAATCCCGTGACCAACATATGTCAATTACAAGTGTTATGCGAGGTATATCTCCATGTCGAGCCGTCCATGATCCTTTTTAGGGAGTTTTTCTATCTCAATCGTCAAGCTGAAGTAAAGAATGACGCTGCCTGCAAACTTGGTGGGGTTATGACGTGCTTTGAGATTGTATCGGTATTTCCCAAAAGAGGAAGGGATGATGCAGATCAACGATGGTAAGTATTTCCCTCAGTTTATGAAACCAATGTATCAATCCGTAGAGGAATATCACGCACCCACGTAAACAACACCTGCACACAAACAACAAGTACTTGCATCCCAACTCGAAAGAGAGGTTGTCACGCTCTCTACGGTAATAAGGTAGATTAGGTAGTGATAGTTTTGGCAAATAGATCTCGCAAGAACACAAAGTAAAATAAATAAACAAAAAATGCAGCAAGTTATTTTTGGGTTTTCTGGAATAATATATCTGAATATTAAAGTTGCAAATAGTAGATCGAAAAGCAATATGTTGGAAAAGTAGACCTGGGGGCCGTAGGTTTCACTAGTGGCTTCTCTGATGAGTATAGCACACGGTGGGTTAACAAATTACTGTTGGGCAGTTGATAGAAGATCAAATAATCATGATGATATCTAGGCAATGATCATTATATAGGCATCATGTCCAAGATAAGTAGACCAAAACGATTTTGCATCTACTTATATTACTCCACACATTGACTGTTATCCAACATGCATCTAGTGTATTAAGTTCATGGAGAAATGAAGTAATGCAACAAGAACGGTGACATGATGTAGACAAGATCTATTCATGTAGGAATATTCCGCATCTTGTTATCCTTAATGGCAATGATACATGTGTGTCTTGCTACCCATTCTGTCACTGGGAAAGAACACTGCAAGATCGAACCCATCACAAAGCACCTCTTCCCATGGTAAGAAAAATCGATCTATTTGGCCTAACTAAACCAAAGATTCGAAGAAGAAATATGAGGCTATAAGTAATCACGCAGATAAGAGATCAAAGAAGACTCAAATCTTATTCATGGATAGAAAACTGCTCATAAACTCAAAATTCATCGGATCCCAACAAACACACCGCAAAAGTCATCACATCAAATAGATCTCTAAGAGACCAATGTATTGAGAAACATAGAGAGAGAGGAAACCATCTAGCTACTGCCTATGGACCAGTAGGTCTATGGTGGACTACTCACGCATCATCGGAGAGGCACCTATGAAGAATATGAACCCCTACATGATGGTGTTAGATTGGGTCTCAAGGTTCTAGAACTTGCGGCGCCTGGAATTGTGTTTCGTCGACTCCCCTAGGGTTTTTGTGTTTTCAGGGAATTTATTGGCTCGATAGTTGGTTGAGGGTGTCCGAGGTGCCCAACCCCTACGTGGTTGCACTAGGGGCCTCTGGCGCGCCCTGGTGGAGGGTGGCCACCCTAGCCCCCCTCTTTTGGTGTTGTTTGGCCCATCTTCCTTTTTCTGATCCATAAAAAATCCACAAAAATCCCCGCAACGTTTGGGCTCCATTTGGTACTGATTTCCACGAAGTAAAAAACAACAACTAACACTTTGGCACTATGTCAATTTGTTAGTCCCAAAAAATGATATAAAGTTGCTATAAAAATGATTGTAAAACATCCAAGATTCATAATATAACAACATGGAACTAGCAAAAATGATAGATACGTTGGAGACGTATCAGCATCCCCAAGCTTAATTCCTACTCACCCTCGTGTAGGTAAATGATAAAAATAGAATTTTTGATGTGGAATGCTGCGTATCATGTTCATCACATATTCTTTTTTTTATAGCATGGACATTTAGACTTTTCATAACGTTCAAAGCAATAGTCTAGTATTGACATGAAAACTTCAATAGTCAAGCATATAAACAAGCAACCATGTATTTCAAAATATGAATGCTAAAGCAAGTTATCCCTATCCCATCATGCTCAATCATTGATCCATTCAGAATACCCATTCAAATATTAGCTACACCTAATTCTCAAGTACGATCATAGTGCCTCCTAGTTGGTGCTTTATAAGAGAAGATGGAGACTCAAATTGATTTTTTTTGCATAAAGTAAATAGATAGGCCCCTCGCAGAGGGAAGTAGGGATTTGTAGAGGTGCTAGAGCTCAAGTGTTTAAATTGATAGAGAAAAATATTTTGATTGGCATGCCTTTCCTATCAACGAAAACGATGTAAATATCTCAATATCTTTCCACACTAGATGCATCATAGGCGGTTCCCAAATAGAAAATAAAGTGTATTCCTTTTTCCACCATACTTTCACTTTCCATGGCTAGCCGAATCCACGGTTGCCTTCCATACCAACACTTTCCAAGGAATTTATTATTTGACAACATAAATTATTTTTTCTTTTTCATTTTGGGACTAGGCATCCCTATTACCTCCATACTCTCGTGCAATGACAAGTGAATAAACACCTATCTTGAGAATAACACATCTAGCTTGGAAAAATATCGGTCACCCCTACCGTTTCATGAGCGGCACAAGCACACAAAAAGGAAAAATTTATTTTGAAAGTTTAGAGATGGCACATAAAAATTTGCTTGGAACTACATAGAAATACCGTATATCGGTAGGTATAGTGGACTCATATAGCAAAACATGGTTTGAGGATTTTGCATGCATAAGTAGTATTTCTACTTAGTACAAGTGAAGGCTAGCATGAGGTTGAGAAGCATACAACTAAGAAACAAAAAATCTCATAAGCGAGCATTAGGCATAACTAACACTGAATAATGCACCATCAGTAGGATGTAATTTCGTAGCATAACTATTGACTTTCGTGCTTGCATAGGGAATCACAAGCCTTAACACCAATATTCTTAATGAGCATAATTACTCATAAACATAACTCACATATCACTATTGTCATGTCTCAAAACTCTTACAAAGAATCAAGTTTAATTTGTCCAATGATATTCATGAAAGTTTTTATTATATCCCTCTTGAATATCTATCACTTTGGGACTAGTTTCATATGTTGCAATTGTTTTTGATAAATTCACAAGGATATAAGTGAAGAACATGAGCATACCAGTTTCATCTCTCAAAATAATATAAGTGAAGCATGAGAGGATTTCTTCAAAATTAATAACTCTCAAATTAATATAAGTGAAGCATGAGAGCATTTCTTCAAACATGTGTAAGCATGTCGTGCTCAAAAAGATATAAGTGAGGCTCTAGAGCAATTCCTTTGCTCAAAAGATTTAAGAAGCATAAAGAGAAATTCTAGGAAATCATAGCATAATTTTGGCTCTCTCAAATAGGTGTGTGCAGGATGGATAAAAGCAAACAAAGCAAAGATACAAGATGATCCAAGCAAAACTCATGATATGTGGCGAATAAAAATATAGTTCCAAGTAGTATACTAATGGTAGTTGGAAAAAAGAGGGGATGCCACTCGGGGGCATCCCCAAGCTTAGTTGCTTGTTACTATTTCGAGATTACCCTGGAGTGCTGTAGCATACCAATCTTTGGCTCTTCTATATACTTATTCCTTCAACCATCGTGATCTCACCCAAAACTTGAAAACTTCAAGCACACAAAACTTGACAAAATTCTTGTGAGATCCGTTAGTATAATAAAGTAAATTACTAGGTACTGTTGTAAACCCATTCATATTTTATTATTGCATTATATCTACTGTATTGTAACTTTACCATGACCTATACCCACCGATACAAGCCATAGATTCATCCAAACAAGCACACAATGCAATGAAAACTGAATATGTTTCAGACAGGACAACCTGTAGTAATCTGTACTCTACCCATACTTCTGGAACTCTAAATTTTTGAAAAGTTAGGACAATGTAAAGAATTTGTATAGTAATATTTCGTTAAAATTTCAGCTCAATATCACGTTCTAGTAAAAAAATGAAAATTTGTGCACTGGGAACAAAGTTTCTGTTTCAGATTCAGCATTGTTTCTACTCATCTTATGGATCATCCTAAAGGCCTCACTTGGCACAAACACTAAATAAAACACATTCATAAAAAAATCATAATTGTGCAAAACACTCAAAATCAGAAAGAAAAAGATAACAGTAATTTATTTATTGGGTTGCCTCCCAACAAGTGTTATCGTTTTACACCCCTAGCTAGGCATAACACATAGATTCAAGTATTGTCATCCTTAGATTCTAACTCCGTAATCACACAACTAGAACTTTTCAAAGATCTCTCATGCATAGTTTCAATTGCAATACTTCTAGGAATAAGATTGAAAATTTTGATCTTGCCATGTAAGTTGTTTACCACTTCAACAAAATTGAGATGGATACTAATCATTTTAAGATCGTCATTGTTTTTATTAGGAACGGTACCCTTCTTTTTAGGAACTTGCATGGCTTTACTAATGGGAGTTTTTTCAATAGTATTATCGATAGGGACAACCGAACTTAAATTACGAAATATTTCTTCCAACTTATCAATTCTAGTGGGGGCTTTCTCCAATTCTTTTATTGACTATGGGTTCTTTTTCCTTTAATATTTTAAGTGCGTCTCCCCCCTTTGACCTAATTATATTTGCAAGAATATGCATATTTTTATCCAAATTCTCAATATTTTCCTCGGTGAGCATTTTCTTTTCAATCGCATCCAACCTTTTCATAACATGCTCAAGTGTTAAAACGGTTTCATTGACAATGATAGGTGGAGAACCCACTAAATTTCCTATAGCATTATAAGCATCCAAAGTGGGGCACATTAAGAAATTCCCACTGGTAATTGTATCAAGGATGAATCTATACTAACTAGTGATGCCCACATAAAAACAACGAAGAAGAACAATGCTATATTCCTTATGAATATATCTACTATGAGCATTGCAAATCATGTACCAAGCGTCTTTAAGATTCTCCCCTCCCCTTTGTTTAAAATTAAGAATCTCATTCTTGGGGGTAAACGCAATAACGAAGGAACTATCGGCAGTGAATAGATTGACGAACAAGAGATGTAGAGAGAAAAAGGCAAAAAAAAAAGAGAGGGCGAATAAAACAACAAATTGGTGAAGTGGGGGAGAGGAAATTGAGTGGAAAATGCAAATAATGTAAATTGCAAGGAGATGAGATTTTTGATTAGGAACCTGGTAGATGATATGGCTTCCTCCCCTGCAATGGCATGATAAATTCCTTTGACGTGGCTTGAGACTAGGTCAGTATTTCCCTAAAGAGGAAGGGATGATGCAGCACATCGATGGTAAGTATTTCCCTTGGTTTATGAAACCAAGGTATCAATCCATAGAGGAATATCATGCACCCATGTAAACAACACATGCACACAAACAACAAATAGTTGCAACCCGACACGAAAGAGATGTCGTCATGCTCTCTACGGTAATAAGATAGATTAGGTAGGGATAATTTTGGCAAATAGATCTCGCAAGAACACAAAGTAACATAAATAAACAAAAAGTGCAGCAAGGTATTTTTGGTTTTCTTGGAATAATAGATCTGAAAACAAAAGTTGCAAATAGAAGATTGGAAAGCAATATGTTATAAAAGTAGACCTGAGGGTCGTAGGTTTCACAAGTGGCTTCTCTCATGAGTATATCACACGGTGGGTAAACAAATTACTTTTGGGAAATTTATAGAACATCAAATAAGCATGACGATATCCTAGAAATGATCATTACATAGGCATCACATCCAAGATAAGTACATTGAAACGATTCTGCATCTACTTCTATTACTCCACATATCGACTACTATCCATCATGCATCTAATGTATTAAGTTCATGGAGAAACGGAATAATGCAATAAGAACAGTGATATGATGTAGATAAGATCTACTCATGTAGGAATAGACCCCATCTTATTGTCCTTAATGGCAATGATACATGCGTGTCTTGCTGCCCTTTCTATCACTAGGAAAGAACACCACAAGATCGAACCCATCACAAAGCACCTCTTCCCATGGCAAGAAAAATTGATCTAGTTGGCGTAACTAAACCAAAGATTCGAAGAAGAAATATGAGGCTATAAGTAATCATGCAAATAAGAGATCAAAGAAGACTCAAATCATATTCATGGATAGAAACTGATCATGAACTCAAAATTCATTGGATCCCAACAAACCCACCGCAAAAGTCATTACATCAAATAGATATCCAAGAGACCATTGTATTGGTAAACATAGAGAAAGAGGAAGCCATCTAGCTACTGCCTATGGACCCCATAGGTCTATGGTGGACTACTCACGCATGATCGGAGAGGCACCTATGAAGAAGATGAACCCCTCCGTGATGGTGTTAGATTGGATCTTGAGGTTCTCGAACTTGCGACAGCTGGAATTGTGTTTGGTCGACTACCCTAGGGGTTTTATACTTCTAGGGAATTTATAGGCTCGATAGTGAGTTGAGGGGGTGCCCAAGGTGCCCACCCCCACCAGGACGCGCCAGGGGCCTCTAGTGCGCCCTGGTGGAGGGTGGCCACCCTAGCCCCCCTCTTTTGGTGTTCTTTGGCCCATCGTTCTTCTTCTGGTCCATAAAAAATCCACAAAAATCCACGCAATGTTTGGGATCCATTTGGTACTGATTTTCTACAAACTAAAAAACAAGCAAAACAACAACTAGCACTTTCGCACTATGTAAATAGGTTAGTCCAAAATAGTGATATAAAGTTGCTTTAAAATGATTGTAAAACATCCAAAATTGATAATATAACAGCATGGAGCAAGCAAAAATTATCGATACATTGGTGACATACCAGGTTACCATTCAGAAGAGAAAGAACAATGCCTTTCCTGAATCAAAGCTGGCGAGTCATCCAAAAGGATGGAATACAACCTGGTTTACTGCAATAATACTACACCCGAGGGAGAGAACTCCCTATCGGGTTTCAGATTGGAAAGACTCAGCAGAAAAGTAAGATTTCCGGGGTGGCCAACAAATGAAGAGAGGGCTCCATTGGCTCCTCTTCATGCAAAATTGAGGGCTCTGATTGCACATGGCTTAACTGATATGGATCTGATCCATTGTTGGCTAAAGTGGCTGATCCAGCCTATCAGTGTAAGAGACAACTTAATGTGCAAGTACTTAGGCGCCTCATCTGACCCTCAGTGCTTCTCTCATGAAGACCTGATTGATGACGCCCTTAACAAGGAAATTAAGAGATTCTTTTACGATTCAAAAGAGCAACATTGTGTTACCAGCTTTGGTCCATTTTATTTGTGCAACTTGCCACCTCCGGTATTAACTACTTTTTATTGTCTTTTATCAAATCATTGTGATCTGCCATTCCTTATCACATGTTTTTGCATGAGAGCTTTACTTTCTGGAAGGTTGCACCTCTAGCCTCTGTTCCTTCCTCGGGTAGAAACGACAACCCGACCCCTGTGTCATCTTCTAGGGAGGAATCTGATGTGGAACTTGATTATGTTGGCCGTATTTTTAATGAGCTTGCTGATGCACCTTCTTATTAGGGTGATTCAGAATCTAGCCAAGCCAACGAAATTGACGTAACTTCTACATCTTCCAATTTAGAAACGTTTGTTCCCAGAAAGCTAAGACAAGTCGTCCGGAACGTTAATTTGACAAACCCAGATGCTCATTTGGCTATCGATTTTCTGTTGAAGAAAACACAATTCGCTGGCTCATCAAAATGCAAGACCCGAAGTGGTTCGGGCGACTCAGACTGTGATTTGTCCGATGCACTGCCGGCTCAAAAACCACGCTTTGACGTGCCTAATAGTCCAACCAACTCTCATCCTAGAGCCGGTTAGTTTAATAAGCCTCTTAGTCCTTTAAATTCGCTTTATCAGGCCTCCCCTTCATCTTCGGATGACTCAATGGCAACACAACTTCCCGCTTTCGTCGTCAATCGTGTGTAAGTCCCTAGACTTGCACTCGTCTGCTTATGTTGTTTTAAACCTTGACTTCTATTTTTATTAGCAAAATAATTTGTCTTTGCAATTGGAGGGCCAAGGCAACTTTCTCAAGGAAGATTGGTGGGTCATCTTCTGGAACTGTAAACTATAACATGTCAGCCTCCCCGCTAGTGAAAACAACAAGAAGAACCAACCCTTTTGCAGGGAAACACCCAGATGCGAGTGCTGAAGCGGCAAACGATGTTGATACGCCTAGACCGATGAGCCGGCTTTTATGGATATACCACCTAAAGCCCAAGACGCATCGGATGAACCATCTACCAGGACGCCAAGCCCGAATCATCCTTCCATCCTGGTGACTCGTTTGGATGATCCCAAGACGCTAGTAGAAGCAAACCTTCCAGATGTTATCATTGTGAAGGAGGGTTTTAAAGTTCCTGTTGCTTCCACTTCCTTGGCTAAGATTGTGGCTAAGGATGAATTGGTTAACTTGGACAAAGGGAAAGAAACGCTAGAGATTCCAGAGTTGTCTGCACTTGGCATTGAAGATTTACACCAGCAATACTTGACCCGGCTGTCTGAAAGTCGGGAAATTAAAGTAAGCATGATAAATGCCATGAAGGACAAGTATGAGGTAAATTCCTTATTTTACCACTATCTTTCTAGTGTCATTAGCATCCGAGGACCAGTTTATTAAGATAGGATGGGTCGTAAAATAATGGATTTGTAGCTATAGCCCCCAAGAGCCGGCTCATTTTCTTGATATGAGTCGGATCTTGTTAATACTTTGTGAAGAACTCGACCTGTAGCCCCCCAAGGGCCGACTCATTTTCTTGAGATGAGTCTGTGGCATTCTGGAACCGGGGGTACCCAGACCTGCCTTTCTACGGCCCAGCGCGTGGCCCACCTCGACATCCCGGTATGACCATGAGCCTCTTTCATGACTTTCCCAGTCATATCCAGATTTTCCTTCTTAATTGGAACGAATAAGCGACCCTTGAAATACACGTCGCCATCATTAGCAATAGTGAATCAAGAGGGTGTTCCTTCCGTGAGATAGCATTTAATCCTTTATGCTTCATCGTCACATAGTTGAATAGTTTTGGTGATGTCCATGAGAGCTGGTTAGCAACCAGATTACTAAGGGAACCCTGGTTAATGCTATCTCTTGAGCATGCGTTGGTTTTCCCTTGAAGAGGAAAGGGTGATGCAGCGAAGTAGATAAGTATTTCCCTCAGTTGTTGAGAACCAAGGTATCAATCCAGTAGGAGGAACAAGCAAGGTACCAATGGATGCACCTACACAAACAACCAGACTCTTGCACCCAACGCTATAAAGGGGTTGTCAATCCCTTCATGGTTATTTGCAAGGATTAGATCCGATAGAGATATATATAAACGAGAACGGAAAGTAAAAGGTAAATAAATTGCAGAAAAGTATTTTTTTTGGTATTTTTGGTTTATAGATCTGAAAATACATTATGGAAAGTAGACCCAAGGGCCATAGGTTTCACTAGAGGCTTCTCTCATGATGGCAAGTATTACGGTGGCTGAACAAATTAATGTCGAGCAATTTTTAGAAAAGCAAATAATTATGAAGATATCCAAGGAAATGATTATGCATATAGGCATCACATCCGTGTCAAGTAGACCGAAACGATTCTCCATCTACTACTATTACTCCAGACATCAATCGACTCCTTCCTGCATCTAGAGTATTAAGTTCATGAAGAACAGAGTAATGCATTAGGTAAGATGACATGATGTAGAGGGATAAACTAAAGAAATATGATGAAAACCCCATCTTTTTATCCTTGATGGAAACAATACAATATGTGCCTCGCTACCCCTACTATGTCACTGGGTGAGGACACCACAAGATTGAACCCAAAACTAAGCACTTCTCCCATTGTAAGAATTACCAATCTAGTTGCCCAAACAAAATCAATAACTCGAAGAGACTTGCAAAGATATGAAATCATGGATATAAGAATTCAGAAAAAGCTCAAATAATATTCATAGATAATCTGAACATAAACCCACAATTCATCGGATCTCGACAAACACACCGCAAAAGAGTATTACATCGGATAGATCTCCATGAAGATCATGAATAACATGGTATTGAAGAGCAAAGAGAGAGAAGAAGCCATCTAGCTACTAGCTATGGACCTGAAGGTCTATGGTGAACTACTCACGCATCATCAGAGGGGCAATGGATTTGATGTAGATGCCCTCCGTGATCGAATCCCCCTCCGGCAGATTACCGGAAAAGGCTCCATGATGGGATCTCTCGGGAACGGAGGCTTCCGGCGGTGGAAAAGTGTTTTCGTGGCTCTCTGGTATACAGGGAATATTTCTGAATTTATAGGCCGAGAAATAGGGTTAGGAGAGATGACGTGGTCCCACAAGCCCGGGGCGCGCCCTACCCCCCTGGGCACGCCCCTATGGCTTGTGGCCACACGGCAGCTCTTCCGACTTCATCTCCAAGTCTTCTGGGTTTCTTCTAGTCCAAGAAAAATTATTCCGATGATTTTATTCTGTTTGGACTCCGTTTAATATTCCTTATCTGCAATACTAAAAAACAAGGAAAAACATAAACTGACACTAGGCTCTAGATTAATAGGTTAGTCCCAAAAATAATATAAAATAGCATATTAATGCATATAAAACATCCAAAACAGATAATATAAAAGCATGGAACAATCAAACGTTATAGATACTTTGGAGATGTATCAAGCATCCCCAAGCTTAATTCCTGCTCGTCCTTGAGTAGATAAATAATAAAAACAATTTTTTGATGTGGAATGCTACCTAACATATTTATCCATGTAATATTCTTTATTGTGGCATTAATATTCAGATCCGTAAGAGTCAAAATAATAGTCTTATATTGACATAAAAACAGTAATACTTCAAGCACACCAACAACCCAATCGTGTCCTTTCAAAATAACATGGCCTTAGAAAGTGATCCCTACAAAATCATATGGTCTGTCTATGCTCCATCTTCCCCGCACAAAGTATCTAAATCATGCACAACCCTGATGAACAAGTCAAGCAATTGTTTCACACTTTGATGTTCTCAAACCATTTCAACTCTCATGCAATACATGAGCGTGAGCCATGGATATAGCACTATAGGTGGAATAGAATATGGTGGAGGTTGCAAGGAAAAAGGGAGAAGATAGTCTCACGTCAACTGGGCGTATCAACGGGCTATGGAGATGACCATCGATAGATATTAATGTGAGTGAGTAGGGATTGCCATGAAACAAATGCACTTAGGGCTATAAGTGTATGAAAGCTCAAAAAGAAAACTAAGTGTTTGTGCAAGAAGAAATTCCACTAGATATATGAAAGTGACAAAATAGGAGACTCTCTATCATGAAGATCATGGTGCTACTTTGAAGTACAAGTGTGGAAAAAGATAGTAGCAATTGTCCCTTCTCTCTTTCTCTCATATTTTTTGGTGGGCATCTTTGGCCTCTTTATTTATTTATTTATTTGGGCTTTGCTGGCCTCTTTTTTTATAAAGTCGGGATAATCATCCCAACTTGTGAGGGAGTCATGGATTCCATCATCCTTTTCTCACACGGGACAATCCTATAATAATGAAAATCATCACACTTTTATTTACTTACAACTCAAAAAGAAAGTTACAAGTCGTTACCTAGAACAAACATGACTCTGTATGCATGATGAAAGTGATGGTGCATGTCGTGAAAAACGGAATGGTGGAAGTTGCATGGCAATATATCTCAGAATGGCTATGGAAATGCCATAATAGGTAGGTATGGTGTCTGTTTTGAGGAAAATATATGGTGGCTGTTTTCAGGAAAATATATGGTGGTTGTTTTGAGGAAGGTGGGTTTGATGTACCGACAAAAGTTGCGTGGTACTAGAGAGGCTAGCAAAGGTGGAAGGGTAAGAGTGCGTATAATCCTTGGACTCAACATTAGTCATAAAGAACTCACATACTTATTACAAAAGTCGATTAGTTATCAAAAAAGCATTAGACGCATGCTCCTAGGGGAGAGGTTGGTAGGAGATAACCATCGCGCGCTCCCGACCCTCACGCAAAGGTTGACAATCATTAAACAAATCATGCTCCAACTTTGTTACATAACGGTTCACCAGATGTGCATGCTACGGGAATCACAAACTTCAACACAAGTATCTCTTCCAATTCACAACTACTCACTAGCATGACTCTCATATTACCATCTCTATTATCTCAAAACTACATGCAAGGAATCAAACTTCTCATAGTATTCAATGCACTTAATATGAAAGTTTTTATTATATGACTCTTGGATGCCCATTATATTAGGACTAAAACCATAATCTAAACAAATTACCATGTTGTTTTTAAGAGACTCTCAAAATAATATAAGTGATGTACGATAGTTCAACATTTTCTATAAAATATAACACCACCATGCTCTAAAAAGATATAAGTGAAGCAGTAGAGCGACACTGCCTAGCTCAAAATATATAAGTGAAGCATATAGAGTATTCTAATGAATTCACGATTCAGCGTGCCCCTCTCAAAAAGATTTGTGCAGCAAGGATGATTGTGGAAAACTAAAAAGCAAAGACTCATATCATACAAGATGCTCCAAGAAAAACACATATCATGTGGTGAATTAAAATATAGCCTCAAGTAAATTTACCGACGGATTGAAGATGAAAGAGGGGATGCCTTCTGGGGCATCCCCAAGCTTAGGCTTTTTGGTATCCCTGAATATGGCTTGGGGTGCCGTCGGAATCCCCAAGCTTAGGCTCTTGCCACTCTTTATTCCGTGTGCTCCTCTCAAAAAGATGTGTGCAGCAAGGATGATTGTGGAAAACTAAAAAGCAAAGACTCATATCATACAAGACGCTCCAAGAAAAACACATATTATGTGGTGAATAAAAATATAGCCTCAAGTAAATTTACCGATGGATTGAAGACGAAAGAGGGGATGCCTTCTGGGGCATCCCCAAGCTTAGGCTTTTTGGTATCCCTGAATATGGCTTGGGGTGCCGTCGGAATCCCCAAGCTTAGGCTCTTGCCACTCTTTATTCCATCGCCCATCAAATCTTCACCCAAAACTTGAAAACTTCACAACACAAAACTCAACAGATCCGTTAGTATAAGAAAAATAAATCACCACTTAGGTATTGTTGTGAACTCATTCTTTATTTATATTTGTGTAATTCCGACTGTATTCTAACTTCTCCATGGTTCATACCTGTAACGCCCCGGACACACCCGCCGGTGGTCATTACTCCTGGTGGGATCTAGACTGGTCTCACACATCAATACTGGCATTTTCTACGCACTTTGTCCTCACTCATGCACACCCGGGACCAACTTCCCGGTCGGTCACCCATCCTAAAACTACTCTAAGCCAAGCACGCTTAACCTGAGAGTTCTGCTTGAATGGGCTCCCAGAAAAGAAGGGATTCCTTATTGATATGAGTAGTCTATCATCCCTAATAAGCCAGACTATCACAATACCCCCCGATACAACCCATAGGTACATCAAAATAAGCAAACTACACAAAGAAAAACAGAATCTGTCAAAAACAGAACAGTCTGTAGCAATCTGTAGACTTAGAATACTTCCGAAACTCCCAAAATTCTGAACAATTAGGACAATCAGGGAAAGTTGTATACCATTCTTGTGTAAAAGTTTCAGATCAATTCTACGTCCTGAAAAAATTAGAAAATTCCTGGACTTAGCGCAAAAGTTTCTGTTTTTCAGCAAGATCAAATCAACAACTACCATAGATCACCCCAATGGTTTTACTTGGCCAAACACTAATTAAAACACCAAAACAAAATTATTATAGAAGTAATAATGTGCAAAACCCACCAAAACAGAAACAAAAAAGAGAAAGCAAAAATAAAATTGGGTTGCCTCCCAACAAGCGCTATTGTTTAACGCCCCCTAGCTAGGTAAAACGCAATAGATCTAGGTATTTTCATAATAAAAAAAAGGGAGATCATTCATCCTCATCTCATACTCCCTTATTTCAGCATCTAATTTCCGTTGTGGCAAGCAAAAATAATCAAAAGGGCAGAATTTAAGAGGATTAGGATACCTAAGATCAAGTGCGGGAGGGATATGTTCCTCCTTAGGTCCCTTATAGTGTATAATCAATTCATCATTATAAGCTTTCCTTTGGGTAAAGGCCATGAGACTTTTTTAAAGAATGAACTCTAATCCGTTATTTTGTAGAGAAAAACTGTCATTGAGTTCGGAAATCTTATCAACCAAAACCTTGGTAGTGACTTTTTTCTCAAATTTTCATTATAAGCAACTTGATCCGGAGATCGTAGTATCATTATCTCTTCTTGATTAAAAATGATCTCCTCAATAGAGGGACATCCACCATTAATATTATAATGAGCAAAGATTTCACTAGCCTCTTTCATGATAAATCTAAACTCGTGGGCTAGGAATATAGTGGCGGCACGCTTAACAAAAGAATGTTGAATATTAGAAAACTGAAGAAAAATCATTTGTATGCAAGGGTGCATGTGCAAGAATTGTCTCTCAAGTTCACTTATTAACGAAGTTATAGCATACGCAAGACTATTAGTCTTATTGAGAATGGAACCTCCAAAGGTAGGAAGCGTCCCTGCACAAGTGAAAAAATCTTGAATAACACCTTTTCCAATGATATTACCACTACCTAAACAAACCTTTTTGTATGAATGATAGTAGGTTCTTCTTGAGGGTTATCATTCGCAAGGGCATCAAAATTCCCCTCAAGATTATTACTGTCTCTATCATTGAAAGTCTCCCTAGATTCTGACATGGTGGCAAAGCAAACACACAAGAAACCGAAAGGCAAACGAAAAGACAAACAGAAGAAGGGCGAATAAAAAGGCAAATCTTTTTGGTATTTTCCAAAAATCGTTTTCGAAGTAGGGGAGAGGAAAACGAGAGGCATATGGCAAATAAAGTAAATGCAATAGATGAGTTTGTGATGGGTACTTGGTAGGCTTGATGTGTATCCTCCTCGGCAACGGCGCCAGAAATCCTTCTTGCTACCTCTTGAGCCTGCGTTGGTTTTCCCTTGAAGAGGAAAGGGTGATGCAGCGAAGTAGATAAGTATTTCTCTCAGTTGTTGAGAACCAAGGTATCAATCTAGTAGGCGGAACAAGCAAGTTACCAATGGCTGCACCTACACAAACAATCAAACTCTTGCACCCAACGCTATAAAGGGGTTGTCCATCCCTTCATGATTATTTGCAAGGATTAGATCTGATAGAGATAGATATAAACGAGAACAAAAAGTAAAAGGTAAATAAATTGCAGCAAAGTATTTTTTTGGTATTTTTGGTTTATAGATCTGAAAATATACTATGGAAAGTAGACCCGGGGGCCATAGGTTTCACTAGAGGCTTCTCTCATGATGGCAAGTATTATGGTGGGTGAACAAATTACTGTCGAGCAATTGATAGAAAAGCCAATAATTATTAAGATATCCAAGGCAATGATTATGCGTATAGGCATCATGTCCGTGTCAAGTAGACTGAAACGATTCTGCATCTACTACTATTACTCCACACATTGACCAACTCCTGCCTGCATCTAGAGTATTAAGTTCATGAAGAACAGAGTAACACATTAGGTAAGATGACATGATGTAGAGGGATAAACTCAAGCAATATGATGAAAACCCCATCTTTTTATCCCTGATGGGAACAATACAATATGCTCCTTGCTACCCGTACTATGTCCCTGGGTGAGGGCATCGCAAGATTGAACCCAAAACTAAGCACTTCTCCCATTGCAAGAATTTACAATCTAGTTGGCCAAACCAAACCAATAACTCAAAGAGACTTGCAAAGGTATGAAATCACGCATATAAGAATTCACAAAAGACTCAAATAATATTCATAGATAATCTGAACATAAACCCACAATTCATCGGATCTCGACAAACACACCGCAAAAGAGTATTACATCGGATAAATCTCCATGAAGATCATGAAGAACATGGTATTGCAGAGCAAAGAGAGAGAATAAGCCATCTAGCTACTAGCTATGGACCCGAAGGTCTATGGTAAACTAATCATGCATCATCGGAGGGGCAATGGAGTTGATGTAGATGTCGTCCATGATCAAATCCCCCTCTGGCAGATTACCGGAAAAGGCTCCAAGATTGGATCTCTCGGGAACGGAGGCTTCGGGGCAGAAAAGTGTTTTCGTGGCCCTCTCTGGTACACAGGGAATATTTCTGAATTTATAGGCCAAGAAATAGGGTTAGGAGAGTTTTCGTGGGCCCACAAGCCTGGGGGCGTGCCCTACCCCCTTGGGCACGCCCCTGTGGCTTGTGGCCACACGGCGGCTCTCCCGGCTTCATCTCCAAGTATTCTGGGTTGCTTCCGGTTCAATAAAATTTATTCCGAAGATTTTATTCCGTTTGGACTCCGTTTAATATCCCTTATCTGCAATACGCAAAAACAAGGAAAAAACAGAAACTGGCACTAGGCTCTAGATTAATAGGTTAGTCCCAAAAATAATATAAAATAGCATATTAATGCATATAAAACATCCAAAACAGATAATATAATAACATGGAACAATCAAAAAATATAGATACGTTGGAGATGTATCAGTTAACAACATAGAGGTTCATCTTGCGGGACTAAGGAGGTGGGGGGCGAGATAACCCTGAGGAACAATATGGAGGTTTTGCTTGCAGAATTCTTCCTGAAGAAGGGGGTGAACCTTATGAACCTGGAGGTGGTTGCAGTATGACTTGCGGCTCGAGGCATCACCATAACTATGCACTCCATCCTTCTCTGCTGATGGAGGTTCAAATCTGGCTGAGTAAACACGTACTTTAGAGTTTGGTGATCGGTGTAGATCTTGCAACGATTGCCAATAAGGTACTATCACCACTCTTTTAGTGAATGTATTACTGTGGCAAGCTCGAGATCATGAACTGGGTAGTTCTCTTCACGGGGACGCAATTGACGAGAGGCAGAAGCAAGCACTCTGTGTTCCTGCATTAGGACATAGCCTATTCCCTGACGCAAAGCATCAAAATAAATGACAAAGTCCTTACGAGTTCGGAGGAGCAAGCACTAGAGCAGATGTCATATGTAACACTCATAACATTTTTCTGTCCACTCATATGTAACATATGTCTTCGTCTTGTCCTTTATTGCTTGAAAGCTCTCCTAACATTTTTCTGTCCACTCATATGTAACACCTTTGTGAAGCAGATTGGTTAAGGGCTTTGCAATCTTGGAGAAGTTCTCAATGAATAGACGACAGTAGCTGGCGAGTCCGAGAAAACTACCGACTTGCTTGACATTCTTCGGGGGAGTCCAATAAAGACTAGCCTGAACTCGTTCAGGGTTGACCGAAATACCATCCTTGGAGATCACATGACCAAGCTAGGTCACTTCGGGCATCCAGAACTAACACTTGGAATACATGGTATATAGTTGATGTTCCCGAAGGCTTTCCAGTACAAGACGAAGATGTTGGGGAACGTTGCATGGGAAACAAAAAATTTCCTACGCACACGCAGATCTATCCATGGTTATGAGCATCTACGAGAGGGAGAGTGGATCTACATACCATTGTAGATCGCTAAGCGGGAAGCGTTAAGAAACGCGGTTGGTGTAGTCGAACATCTTCGCGATCCAAATCGCCGTGCGTCTCGTGATCCAATCATGATCCGTCCCGTGATCCAATCACGATCCATCCCACGAACTTGATCACGATCCGTCCCACGAACTTGATCACGGTCCTTCCGATCTAGCACCGAACGGACGGTACCTCCGCGTTCAGCACATGTACAACTTCATGACGATCTCCACCGTCTTGATCCAGCAAGAAGGAGTGGAGAGGAAGAAGAGTTCTCCGGCAGCCTGATGGCGCTCCAGTGATGGTGATGGAGCAATTCTGGCAGGGCTTCGCCTAAGCACTGCAGAAAACCGACCTAGAGGAGAAACTATGCACTGGAGGAACGGGTAGCACGTGGCTGAAAATGTAGTGCAAAAACCCTAAAACCTCTAGTATATATATAAGAGGAGAGGAGGAGAGGCCTTGGAACAAGGCCAAGGCCTCCTTGCTTCGGACAAAGGAGAGAGGGAGAGGTGGAGTCCACCTCCAATCCTAGTAGGACTAGGATTCACCCTATTTTGCCTTTTTCTACTTTTTCTCTTAGGCCTTTTTTCCTCCAGCCGCATGGGCCTCTTGTGGATGTTCCACCAGCCCACTAAGGGCTGGTTTACACCCTCCTACATCCCATGTAGCCTCTTGGGTCGAAATACCCCTCCCGGTGGCCTCCCGGTACACTACCGGCACTCCCGATACACTACCGATGAGCCCGAAACTTTTCCGACGACCAAAATAGGAATTCCTATATTTGAATCTTTACCTCCGGACCATTCCGAAGCTCCTCATGACGTTTGGGATCTCATCTGGGACTCCGAACAAACTTTGGTCACCACCATACATAACTCTATACTACCGAAACGTCACCAAACCTTAAGTGTGCAGACCCTACGGGTTCGAGAACTATGTAGACATGACCGAGACACCTCTACTGTCAATAATAAATGGCGGGACCTGGATGTCCACATTGGTTTCTACATATTATACGAAGATCTTTATCGGTCGAACCTCTATGTCAAGGATTCAGTTAATCTTGTATGATGTTCCCTTTGTTCTTCGGTATGTTACATGCCCGAGATTCGATCGTCGGTATCTCCATACCTTGTTCAACCTCATTACTGGCAAGTCTCATTACTCGTTCCGTAATACAAGATCTCGCAACCAACACTTAGTCACATTGCTTGCAGGGCTTATTGTGATGTGGTATTACCGAGTGGGCCCTGAGATACCTCTCCATCACACGGAGTAACAAATTCCAGTCTCGATCCATGCCAACTCAACAGACACCCTCGGAGACACCTGTAGAGCACCTTTATAGTCACCCAGTTACGTTGCGACGTTTGATACACACAAGGTACTCCTCCGATATTTGTGAGTTGCATGATCTCATGGTCATAGGAACTTATACTTGACATGCAGAAAACAGTAGCAATAAACTGATAGGATCATAACCTACGTTTGTAGTTTGGGTCTTGTCCATCACATCATTCTCCTAATGATGTGATCCCATTATCAAATGACATCTCATGTCCATGGCTAGGAAACCTTAACCATCTTTCGATCAACGAGCTAGTTCACTAGAGGCATACTAGGGACATTGTGTTTGTCTATGTATCCACACATGTATCCATGTTTCCAATTAATACATTTATAGCATGGATAATAAACGATTATCATGAACAAGGAAATACAATAATAAACACTTTATTTATTGCCTCTAGGGCATATTTCCAACAGTCTCCCACTTGCACGAGTGTCAATAATATAGTTCACATCACTATGCAGTTCTGGTGTTGATCATGTTTAGCCCTTGGAAGAGGTTTAGTCAACGGGTCTGCAACATTCAGATCCGTGTGCACTTTGCAAATATTTATGTCTTTCTCCATGATGTAATCGCGGATGGAGTTGAAGCGTCGCTTTATGTGTCTGGTCCTCTTGTGAAACCTTGGTTCCTTGGCCAGAGCAATGGCACCAGTGTTGTCACAGAACAGGTTCATTGGATTCAGTGCACTGGGCACTACTCCAAGATTTGTCATGAACTCCTTCATCCATACACCTTCCTTCGCCGCCTCCGAGGCTGCGATGTATTCCGCTTCGCACGTAGAATCAGCTACCACACTTTGCTTGGAACTGCACCAGCTTACCGCTCCCCCGTTAAGAATAAATACGTATTCGGTTTGCGACTTAGAGTCGTCCGGATTAGTGTCAAATCTTGCATCGACGTAACCCTTTACGACGAGCTCTTCTTCACCTCCATAAACAAGAAACATTTCCTTAGTCCTTTTCAGGTACTTAAGGATATTCTTGACCGCTTGCCAGTGCTCCATTCCAGGATCACTTTGAAACCTTCCGGCCATACTTATGGCAAGGCTAACATCGGGTCTTGTGCACAGCATTGCATACATGATAGAGCCTATGGCTGAAGCATAGGGGATGACACTCATCTTTTCTCTATCTTCTGCAGTTACTGGGCATTGAGTCTTACTCAGCTTTACACCTTGTAACACAGGCAAGAACCCCTTCTTGGACTGTTCCATTTTGAACTTCTTCAAAACTTTATCAAGGTATGTGCTCTGTGAAAGTGCTATTAAGCGTCTCGATCTATCTCTATAGATCTTAATGCCTAATATGAAAGGAGCTTCTCCTAGGTCCTTCATTGAAAAACTCTTGTTCAAATATTCCTTCACGCTTTCCAGCATTTCTATATTGTTTCCAATCAGCAATATGTCATCCACATATAATACTAGAAACGCTATAGAGCTCCCACTCACTTTCTTGTAAATACAAGCTTCTCCGTAAACTTGTATAAACTCAAACGCTTTGGTCACCTCATCAAAGCGCTTATTCCAACTCCGAGATGCTTGCACCAGTCCATAAATGGATCGCTGGAGTTTGCAAACTTTGTCAGCATTCTCTGGATCGACAAAACCTTCGGGTTGCATCATATACAACTCTTCCTCAAGGAAACCGTTGAGGAACGCTGTTTTGACATCCATCTGCCAAGTTTCATAGTCGAAATAAGCAGCTATTGCTAACATGATTCTGACAGACTTAAGCATCGCTACGAGTGAGAAAGTCTCATCATAGTCAACTCCTTGAACTTGTGAAAAACCCTTTGCCACAAGTCGAGCTTTATAGACGGTGAAATTACCGTCCGCATCTGTCTTCTTCTTAAAGATCCATATGTTCTGAATGGCCTTTCGCACTTCAGGTAATACTTCCAAAGTACATACTTTGTTTTCATACATGGATCCCATCTCGGATTTTATGGCCTCTAAACATTTCTCGGAATCTGGGCCCATCACTGCTCCTCCATAGCTCGTAGGTTCATTGTTGTCCAACAACATAACCTCCAAAACAGGGTTGCCGTACCACTCAAGGGTAGTACGCGGCCTTGTCGATCTACGAGGTTCAATAGCAGGTTGATCCGAAGCTTCATGATCATCATAATTAACTTCCTCTTCTACCATTGTAGGTTCCATAGAAACATCTTTCCGCGCTGCACTACTTTCTGGTTGAAGAAAAGGTTCAATAACCTCATCAAGCTCTATTTTCCTCTCACTCAATTCTTTCGAGAGAAACTCTTTCTCAAGAAATGTTTCGTTCTTAGCGACAAACACTTTACCTTCGGATCTGAAATAGAAAGTATACCCGACTGTCTCTTTCGGGTATCCTATGAAGACGCATTTCTCCGCTTTGGGTTCCAGCTTTTCAGGCTGAAGCTTTTTGACATAAGCATCACATCCCCAAACTTTAAGAAATGACAACTTTGGCTTCTTGCCAAACCACAGTTCATATGGCGTTGTCTCAACGGATGTTGATGGTGCCCTATTTAAAGTGAATGCAGCTGTCTCTAATGCATAACCCCAAAACGATATTGGCAAATCATGAAGACACATCATAGAACGCACCATATCTAATAAGGTTCGATTACGATGTTCGGACACACCAGTACGCTGTGGTGTTCCGAGCGGTGTCAAATGTGAAACAATTCCACACTGTCTTAAGTGACTACCAAAATCATAACTCAGATATTCACCTCCTCGATCAGATCACAGGAACTTAATCTTCTTGTTACGATGATTCTCAACTTCACTCTGAAATTGCTTGAACTTTTCAAACGTTTCAGACTTGTGTTTCATTAAGTAAATATACCCGTATCTACTTAAGTCATCAGTGAAGGCGAGAAAATAACGATATCCACCACGCACTGTAACATTCATTGGACCGCACACATCAGTATGTATGATTTCCAATAAGTCACTCGCCCGTTCCATTGTTCCAGAGAACGGCGTTTTAGTCATCTTTCCCATGAGGCATAGTTCACATGTGTCAAGTGATTCAAAATCAAGTGACTCCAAAAGTCCATCAGCATGGAGCTTCCTCATGCGTTTTACACCAATATGACCTAAATGGCTGTGCCACAAGAAAGTGGTACTATCATTATCAACTCTACATCGTTTTGCATCAATGTTATGAACATGTGTGTCATCACTATCAAGATTCAATATGAATAAACCCCTAACATTGGGTGCATGACCATAAAAGATATTACTCATATAAATAGAACAACCTTTATTCTCTGATTTAAATGAGTAACCGTCTCGCAATAAACAAGATCCAGATATAATGTTCATGCTTAACGCAGGCACTAAATAACAATTATTCAGGTTCATCACTAATCCCGATGGTAATCGAAGAGAGAGCGTGCCGACGACGATCACATCAACCTTGGAACCATTTCCCACGCGCATCGTCACTTCGTCCTTTGCCAGCCTTCGTTTATTCCGTAGTTCCTGCTTTGAGTTGCAAATGTGAGCAACCGAACCGGTATTAAATACCTAGGCACTACTACGAGAGCTAGTAAGGTACACATCAATAACATGTATATCATATATACCTTGTTTGTCGTTGGCCGCCTTCTTGTCAGCCAAGTACTTGGGGCAGTTCCGCTTCCAGTGACCAGTTCCCTTGCAATGAAAGCACTCAGTTTCTGGCTTGGGTCCATGCTTGGGCTTTCTTTACAGGAGTAGCAACTGCTTTGCCATCCTTCTTGGTTTTACCCTTCTTGCCCTTGCCGTTGACTTTGCCATTTTTCTTGAAACTAGTGGTTTTATTGACCATCAACACTTGATGTTCTTTCTGGATTTCAAACTCAGTGACTTTTAGCATTGCAAACAGCTCAGCGACTAACTTGTTCATCCCATACATGTTATAGTTCATCACAAAGCTCTTGTAACTAGGTGGTAGTGATTGAAGAACTCTGCCAGTGATCACCTCTGGCGGAAGGGAAATTCCCAACTCCGCTAGACGAGTTGAATACCCAGACATTCTGAGTATATGTTCACTGATAGACCCGTTCTCCTCCATCTTTCAAGCATAGAACTTATCGGAGGTTTCATACCTCTCGATCCGGGCGTTCTTCTGAAAGATAAACTTCAACTCCTAGAACATCTCATATGCTCCATGACGTTCAAAACGTCTTTGAAGTCGCGGTTCTAAGCCAAACAATATTGCACACTGAACTATTGAGTAATCTCCAGTACGTGCCTCCCAAGCGTTCTTAACGTCTTCGGAGGTCATGTCTTCTGGTTGGTCACCAAGCGGTGCATCAAGGACATATGATTTCTAGGAAGCCATGAGGATAATCCTTAGATTACGGGCCCAGTCAACAAAGTTACTTCCATCATCTTTTAGTTTAGCTTTCTCTAGGAACGCATTAAAATTTAGGGGTGCTACTGCTGTGCGAGCCATTGATCTAGAACATAAATATGCAAAGTTTACTTAGTATATTGTTCAAGATAATGAGTTTAGTTAATCAAATTACTAAAGCTCCCTCTCAAATTGACATCCCTCAGGTCATCTGAGTGTCACATGATCCAAATCCACCAACTCAAGTCCGATCATCACGTGAGTTGAGGTGGCTTCAACGGTGAACATCATTATGTTGATCATATCTACTATATGACTCATGTTCGACCTTTTGGTCTCTTGTGTTCCGAGGCCATGTCTGTACATGCTAGGCTCGTCAAGTTTAACCCGAGTGTTCCGCGCGTGCAACACTGGCTTGCACCCATTGTATGTGAATGTAGAGTCTATCACACCCGATCATCACGTGGTGTCTCAACAAGACGAACTTTCGCAACGGTGCACACTCGGGGAGTACACAATTTATCTTGAAATTTAAGTGAGGGATCACCTTATAATGCTACCGTCGTACTAAGCAAAACAAGGTGCATAAAAGGATTAACATCACATGCAATTCATAAGTGACATGATATGGCCATGAACTTGTGCTTTAGATCTTCATCTTGAAAGCACCGGCATGATCTCCGTCGTCACCGGCAAGACACCATGATCTCCATCATCTTGATCTCCATCAACGTGTCACCATCGGGGTTGTCATGCCCAACATGCTTCTACTACTATTGATAGCGTTTAGCGATAAAGTAAAGCATTACATAGCGCTTAATGATTGACACGCAGGTCATACAATAATTAAGGACAACCCTATGGCTCCTGCCGGTTGCCGTACTCATCGACATGCAAGTCGTGAAATTCTATACATCACATGATCATCTCATACATCACATATATCACATCATGTAATTGGCCATATCACATCACAACATACCCTGCAAAAACAAGTTAGACGTCCTCTAATTGTTGTTACATGTTTTACGTGGCTGCTACGGGTTTCTAGCAAGAACGATTCTCACCTACGCATAAACCACAACGGTGATACATAATTTGCTTTTCAACCTTCTCAAGGACCGCCTTTGTCAAATCCGATCCAACTAAAGTGAGAGAAACTGCCACCCGCAAGCCAACTAGGCAACATGTTGCGTGGAGGGAACCAGTCTCTCATAAGCGTACGAGTAATGTTGGTCCGGGCCGCTTCATCTCACAATACCGCTGAACCAAAATCCGACCAAGGGAGGAAGCAATCTAAGCATCAACGCCCACAAACCTTTTGTGTTCTACTCGAGATCTTATCTACACATAGACCTAGCTCATGATGCCACTGTTAGGGAACGTTGCATGGGAAACAAAAATTTTCCTACGCACATGCAGATCTATCCATGATGATGAGCATCTATGAGAGGGAGAGTGGATCTACATACCCTTGTAGATCGCTAAGCGGGAAGCGTTAAGAAACGCGGTTGGTGTAGTCGAACGTCTTCGCGATCCAAATCGCCGTGCGTCCCGCGATCCAATCACGATCCATCCCGCGATCCAATCACGATCCGTCCCGTGATCCAATCACGATCCGTACCACGAACTTGATCATGATCCCTCCCACGAACTTGATCACGGTCCTTCCCATCTAGCACCAAACGGACGGCACCTCCGCGTTCAGCACACGTAAAGCTTGATGACGATATCCACCGTCTTGATCCAGCAAGAAGGAGTGGAGAGGAAGAAGATTTCTCCGGCAGCCTGACGGTGCTCCGGCGATGGTGGTGGAGCAATTCCGGCAGAGCTTCACCTAAGCACTGCAGAAAACCGATCTAGAGGAGAAACTATGCACTGGAGGAACGGGTAGCACGTGGCTGAAAATCTAGTGCAAAAACCCTAAAACATATAGTATATATAGGAGGAGAGGAAGAGAGGCCTTGGCAAAAGGGGAAAGGCCTCCTTGCTTTGGCCGAAGGAGAGAGGGAGAGGTGGAGTCCACCTCCAATCCTAGTAGGACTAGGATTCACCCTATTTTGCCTTTTTTCCACTTTTTCTGTTAGGCCTTTTTTCCTCCAGCCGCATGGGCCTCTTGTGGATGTTCCACCTGCCCACTAAGGGATGGTTTACACCCTCCTACAGCCCATGTAGCCTCTTGGGTCGAAATACCCCTCCCGGTGGCCTCCCGATACACTACCGACACTCCCGGTACACTTCCGATGAGCACAAAAGTTTTCCGGTGACCAAAACAGGACTTCCTATATATGAATCTTTACCTCCGGACCATTTCGGAGCTCCTCGTGACGTCCGGGATCTCATCCAGGACTCTGAACAAACTTCGGTCACCACCATACATAACTCTATACTACTGAAAACGTCACCAAACCTTAAGTGTGCAGACCCTGCGGGTTCGAGAACTATGTAGACATGACCGAGACACCTCTACGGTCAATAACCAATGGCGGGACCTGGATGTCCACATTGGTTCCTACATATTCTATGAATATCTTTATCGGTTGAACCTCTATGTCAAGGATTCAGTTAATCCCGTATGATGTTCCCTTTGTTCTTCGGTATGTTACTTGCCCGAGATTTGATCGTCGGTATCTCCATACCTAGTTCAACATCGTTACTGGCAAGTCTCTTTACTCGTTCCGTAATACAAGATCTTGCAACTAACACTTAGTCACATTGCTTCCAAGGCTTATTGTGATGTTGTATTACCGAGTGGGCCCTGAGATACCTCTCCGTCACACGGAGTAACAAATCCCAGTCTTGATCCATGCCAACTCAACAGACACCCTCGGATACACCTTTAGAGCACCTTTATAGTCACCCAGTTATGTTGAGACGTTTGATACACACAAGGTACTCCTTCGATATCTGTGAGTTGCATGATCTCATGGTCATAGGAACATATACTTGACATGCAGAAAACACTAGCAATAAACTCACACGATCATAAGCTACGTTTGTAGTTTGGGTCTTGTCCATCACATCATTCTCCTATTGATGTGATCCCGTTATCAAATGACATCTCATGTCCATGGCTAGAAAACCTTAACCATCTTTCGATCAACGAGCTAGTTCACTAAAGGCATACTAGGGACATTGTGTTTGTCTATGTATACACACATGTATCCATGTTTCCAATTAATACAATTATAGCATGGATAATAAACGATTATCATGAACAAGGAAATACAATAATAAACACTTTATTTATTGCCTCTAGGGCATATTGCCATCAGAAGATGTTCAGCATGCTCTTCTTTATTTTTGGATAATACCAAAATATCAACCAGATAAACCACGACGATTTTTTCGAGGTAGTCCATGAATATATAGTTCATCAAACGAGAGAAGTTTGCTGGAGCATTTGTTAAACCGAACGACATGACTGTGTACTCGTATGAACCATAGCGAGTAACAAATGCAGTCTTGGCGATATCTTCTTCATGAACCCGGATCTGATGGTAACCCAACCTCAAGTCGTGTTTAGAGAATATTGAAGAACCAGCAAGTTGATCATACGAATCATTGATCTGACGAAGCGGATAAAGTTATGAATTGTAGCTTGGTTGATGGGTCGATAATCTTGGACCAAACGGTTTGTCCCGTCCTTCTTCTTAACAAAGAGAGAAGGTTATCCCCAAGAAGAGGAACTTGGATGAGTCAAACCCAGACAAAGCGAATTGTCCATTTCCTTCTTAAGTTCAAGAAGTTCATGTCGTGGCATCTTATACGGACGCTTGGCTATAGGAGTGGTACCAGGTACCAAGTCGATAACAAACTCGATAGCTCTAGCAAGGGGAATCCCTAGGAGTTCTTTAGGAAAGACATCTTGGAAATCCTGGTCAACTGGAATGCTTTCATTCCTCTCAAGAGGTGACTCATTTAATGCATTCAAGGCATATAGCCGGGCTTCAGCATTTCGAACAAGATGAGCATGATAGCTTACTATCTCATTTGAAGGGTGCAGGAGGTGGACTATTTTGGTCGCACAAATGATTGACGCTATATGAGCCTTCAACAAATCCATTCTAGGAATGAGATCGATATTGGAAGACTTCAGCATTATGGAGGAGGCAAAGAATACCAACCCTTCAATTTAAATGGGGACATTGTGGCTAATCACTGAGGTCCGACATTGTCCCGCGGGGGTGTTTACCACTATTGGAACGTCCATACCATCACTCTTAATGTCATGCATGTATGCAAAATTTTCTAACATGAAAGAAAGGCGATGCTCCTATATCAAACAATATAGAAGGCGGTACTGAGTTAACAGGAAGTGTACCCATCACAGTAGCTAGCTCGCCTTGAGCTTCAGTCATCTCAATGTTGTTAGACTAACCACGACAATTAGTAGGCCCGACATTGTTGTTGCGGGGCTGGTTGGAAGGTAGTGCAAGTTGATTCGGATTCTACCTGCATTCTTTGGCATGGTGTCTTGGATGACCACACTTGAAGGAAAACAAATCCTCAAGGCGAGAAGGGGGGACAGGAGCTCATGGTGGCCGACGAGGGGTAGCACAGGACGGCCTTGGAGTAGGAGCAGGTGCATGGTACATGTTGTGGAGGATCTAGATCTTGCACTTCTGACTTGCTGAGCCCGAAGATGAGCCCATGTCACGGTTGCGCTTGTTGTTGTCCTTGTAGTCCCGTAGACATGTATCCACTTGAATGGACTTCTTCACCAAGATGGCAAAGTTATCAAAGTACCGAACAAGGAGCACTAGCTTGATATCAGGGTGAAGGCCTTCGTGGAACTTCTCCTGCCTACGAGCATCAGTTACAAAGTCTTCTTCAGCATAGCGAGACAAGTCCAGAAACTCCCGCTGATAAGCATCCCCAATCTTGTTGCCCTGTGCAACACCCCTGGGATCTTGCTATAGTAATCCTTGTAATTAAGCTACAGTGATGGCCACAATTAAGCTTATACTTTTGTTAATCCACGTGTGTTCACTTTTGGAATCAAATGCAAATTCAATTTCCTTTGCAGTTCAAAATTCATTCCAAAGTGGGTTTTAAAAGTTTTGCAAACTTGTGAATAAAAATCATGAATATGTTTCAAATAATCACTAGGCATTTCTAAAATTGTAACCCACAAATTTGCAAGTGTTTTAGTGCCTCCAACTCTATTTTAAGAGAGGCCAGGTAATTTATTAAATCTTTGCAGATTTCAAATACATTCAAAAGGGCCCCCAAACTTTTTGTGTCCCTCTTAATATTGCAATACTAATATTAGGCCAAGAGCCATTTTTTAACAAAAGTGTTTTCTCAATAAATTAATAAAAACACCAACTTTAAATAAAATAAAAGGCAAGTTTTTTTTAAAGCCCCATCCCCTCCCACTTTGCCCACCCCCAACTGGGCCCCCGTCCCACCTCTCCCCCCAACCGGTGCCTATGACCACCCTAGGGGCACCGAAGGCTCCCCCCGACCCCCACTCTCTCCCACCCCCACGTTCTCTCCCCCTCTGAATCTGGATTGGGGGTTAAACCGCCCCCGATGCCGCCGCCCCACGCCGTCGCGGCGCTATGCCACTGCCATCGTGCCTCCCCGCCTCGTCCCTGAGCACCACACCTGGTGCCTTCACACCGGTGCCTCCTCACCTCGTCGCCGCCTCCCCATCGTCACCAACGCCGCCGGCTGCCGCCCTCCCTCGTGCCCACTGCCAACGCTGCTCCTTCCCCCCAATGAGGCCCCCGGGCTCCTCCCACCCTTCTTCCCCTCCGGTCGGTCCTGCCCCGCACACGTGACCTCCATCGTGTCGGCAATCGCGGCCCCTGGCCGCTCTGCACGCCATGCGTCCATGTCCCCCTGCGTCCGCACTGCCGTCTCGTGCTGCTGTCCCCCTTGTGGGGCCCCACCCCTCGCTCGTTGCTCGTCGTGCTCCACCGCTGTCGCGCCCGCCTGTAGATCCGCTGCTGCCCCCTTTGTTCCGCCTCGTCGTGGCTGCCACCGTCTTGGGTCATCAGTGGCTCTACCCCCGTGCGGGCTTAGCCGGGGAGGAGTCACAGTTGCCCTGTTAGTGGTGGGGTTAATCCTGACCCCACTAACCTCCCCCGTTAAGCACTCCCCCAAGTGACAGGTGGGGCCGAAGTTTTTTAAAAATAAAAATTTATATTAATAAAAAAATTAATTAGTAAATCAATTAATCAATTAGATGATTCAGGTTAATGGTTTAATTAGTTATGCTATTTAATATAAACAAAGAATGACAGGCGGGTCCCGCCCCCTAATTAATTTGATTAATTAAATTAAACAGTTAATCAACATTGTGTCAATGACAGTGAGGCCCACTGGTCAGTTTGACAGTCAACCCCACACATGACTACTGATGCCAACATGACATCATGTTGTTGTCATAACTCTTTATTTAATTAAAATATTCTATTTTAATTTATGAATATTAATACAAATTTAAAAATTGATATAAAATAATTTGTAAGTTAGATGAAAAATATTTATACAAGAAAGTTGATCAGAAAAATCCCACGAATCCGAATGCACTGTCCGTTCATATATCAGGTGCTCCTATCATAACGAACATGGAACGTCTCCATCTGTTCGGTAAAAGCTAGAGGCCCGGGAAATATCGTTGCATATTCTCCCACTCTGTCTGTCACGTGTAGTACTGTGTTAGTGCATGCTTAGCTCTACATATTCTCATGTCATGCATTGTTTTGCATTTGTCTGCCTTATATTTATTGTTTCTCCCCCTCTTCTTAGCGACAGACCCCAAGACTGATGTTGTTGCTGGGTATGACTACGATACTAACTATCAGGCCTTTGTAGTAGAGCAGTAAGGAAATAAACACCCCTTGATTATTCCGATATCGCCCATCTCCTTCCCTCTCACGCATGCATTAGTTTTTTCTACTATTGTAGATAGCTCCTACTCTGATGCATAGCATGTTTTGATTAAACTGTTATTGTACCTATTATCATATCACCTGCTTAGTATAGGTTGATTAGTGATCCCCTGTGACCCCTTAGTCCCAGTTGTCCCTGCTTCTTCATCGACGACTCGAAGACTCGGTCAACCGATCAACAAGACGTGCGCGTCACATTCATCGCACACCCCTTTAGTTGTACGACTCTGTAGAGCTACTATCTAGTACCAAGGGTGACACCTCATGAAGTACTCATGATGCTAACGCTGTGGTTAGCTAGTAGGTCGTGGTGATCAAGGGCGATTCCTCCTTCACCACTCCCGACGACGACTCTGTCATGCAACCCCTCAAGCGTGAACCATCAAGGGTGATTCCTCTCTTGTCACCTTGATGATTACATCGGGTGGGACCTACCGAGGGTGACTCCTCGGGTTTCCCCTTGGTGTTATATACACACGGTTACATTTACTTTACTGTTGATACATGATGAGGTCTCGATGGCTGAAGGGTGTTGGTGTAATACGATGAGGCGTGGCTGAGCATTCTGGGCCCTTGCTACAAGACCTCAAGACAGGGCTACGGGACCACATATCGTGTATCTCGCTCGTCACCGCAATTAATAAAATGCTAATGGTTTGGGTATTTGATATGTGTTGGTCATTTGACATTTTCGCACTAACCTTCATGTGGGAGAAGTCATGGGTACTCAGCTTCCTTGTATCAGCCATGTCGGCATGCTGGGAAAGGGGGTACCCAGACCTGCCTGCCTGCGGCCTAGGACATGGCCCACCTCGTCAGCCAGGCATGGTCGGGCGAGTCCCCACTCAAGACAAGGCCCTCATGAGGGCCTGAGCTCGCGAGGGAGGCATCATCGAGCCCAGCAAGAACAAGCCTCCTCAGGCCCCCACTGGTGCGGTGGAGATCTCTATGCAGCACATGGCCTCGGGAGGCCAGGGATAACACAAGGTAGGATACGTGGGCACTAGCATGCCAGGCGGTGCAGTTTCCCCTTTGGTGCAAAAGGGGGCAAGGACTTACGCGGGTTCCCAAAGCGTCCCCCAAAGGTTTCCGTTCCGGTGCAACGAGACAGCAACCACAAGTCCGGAAGGAAGGATGTCATCACCGAGCCCTCCTCTGCATCATCGACAACTACTTTGCACGCGAAGACCACTTCTCGTAAGGATAAAGATGTACTCCTATAGCCCTTCGAATTTGGCCATTTTGGGATCCCTTCCCACCAAAGCGATGAGGGAAGAGGACCCGAGGCACTATAAATAGAGGATATGCTACATCGTAGAGAGGGACAACACAACAGAGAGGCAACACCACCAGAGCACCCTTGCGAGGCAAGGCACCACTGTACTTGTTCATCACCAAACTCCTTGTGAGGCAATCTACCAAAGCAGGAGTAGGGTATTACGCTTCACAGCGTCCCTAACCTTGGTAAATCATCGTGTGCATCTGCTTCCTCATCATCATGCGATTTTGCCGTATAAATCATCGAGTAGCGAGTTAGGCAGGGCGAGGCCGCTGGGGATCTTAACACATGCCCATGTGTTTGAACTTCTTGGAGTTTTGCGGAGCCCAGAATCAAACATTTGACACGCTAGGTAGGGGTGTGTCGAAGCTTCCCCACCCGCGGTTACAGTCGAGCCCTAGTTCGGCAATCCCATGGCAGACGAGATCCCCGATGCCAGTCAGCCCTTGGCAAGCGGTGGCGCCATGACGTGCAGGGCCGGTCCCGTGGTCGCGTGGATCCTTGGTAGATTATAAGCACCCTCCTCCGACCACCAGATCAAGCAGTTCTTCTGTGGTGTAGGAGCAATTCAGCCACAGTCCGAGCCCACGCCGCCTCGAACGTGGCCCGAGACCGACATCACCTTTGGACCCAATGACCACCCCAAGACAACGACGGCCTCCGAAACGCTCCCCATGTTGTGCACGCCAACCATAAGGGGTGTGGCCGTCTCCGGGATCCTCATAGATGGTGGCGCCAGCCTCAACGTTATCTCTATGGAGGCCTTCGACGCACTGTAGTTACCCCATGACCAACTCATGTCTTCAAGGCCCTTCTCTAGGGTGGTCGGGGGCTTCGTCGTCCCCGTGGGGCAGGTGCGCCTCCCCGTCACCTTTGGCACCTGCTTCAACTTCCGCATTGAGCATATCGTCTTTGACGTCACCCACATCCACCTCCCGTACAACGCAATACTTGGCTACCCCGCCCTCGCCCAGTTCATGGCGGCAACGCACCCAGGCTACAACATCATCAAGATGCCCGGGAGCGGCGGCATCCTTACCGTCCTGGGGAATGCCAAGGACGTGCCCCACGCACTCAATCTCGCCTACAAAGCGGCGGTCATGGCGCCCCCCCAGCGTCGGGGACGGCACAAAGGCCATGGAGGACTCTGGGGGTGTCCTTAATGTTGCCTGATCAAGAAGAGGCATCTTTTCTCTCAGAGCCGGACAGAGACGAAGCAGGCGCCTATGGATGAAGGAAACCCTGGTCCTGCCTTCACCATCGGCGCCGACTTGCCTCAGGAGCAAGAGGAGGCGCTAGTGGCCTTCCTCTGTGCAAACAAGGACGCATTCGCGTGGAGCGCCTCTGACTTGGTAGGGGTCCCGAGGGATGTAATCGAGCACCACCTCATGGTGTGCCCGAATGCACGCCCGGTGAAGCAAAAGGCAAGGAGGCAAGCTCAGGAGAAACATGCGTTCATTTCTCAGGAGGTCGGCATGCTAAAGGAGCCTGGGGTCATCTGGGAGGAGCATTACACGGAGTAGATCGCCAACCCGGTGGTTTTCCCGAAGAAGTGCGGGAAGGAGCGCATGTGCGTTGACTTCACGAGTGTCAACAAGGCTTGCCCCCAAGACACATTCCCGCTGCCAAGCATCGATCAGATCATGGACTCCATCGCAGAGTGCAACCTCTTGTGCTTCATCAACGCTTTCTTGGGCTACCATCATATCAAAATGGCGATGGAGGACGTCAAGAAGACATCCTTCCTCACCTCGTGCAAAGTGTTCTACTACACGTGCATGCCCTTCGGGCTGCGGAACCCCGAGGCAACCTTCCAGCGGCTGATGCACATCGCCCTGGGGCTGCAAAGAGGGAGGAACATAGATGCTTATGTCGATGACATCGTGGTAAAGTCAAGGAAGGCCAAGACCCTGATCGAGGACTTGGAGGAGATGTTTGCCAACCTGAGGGAGGTGAACCTGAAGCTCAACCCTGAGAAGTGCATCTTTGGGGTCCCATCGGGCCAGCTGCTGAGTTTCTTGATGTCACACCGGGGAATCGAGGCGAACCCGGAGAGGATCAAGGCCATAAAAATATGAGCGCACCCTAGACCCTCAAGGAAATGCAGAAAGTGGTAGGTTGTGTGAACTCCTTGGGGGGCTTCATCTCTGAACTCGGCGAACGGGCCCTGCCATTCTTCGGGATCATGAAAACGAAGGGCCCCTTCGAGTGGACCTTGGAGGTAGACTTGGCATTCGAGGTAGTCAAGTGCTACCTCATGAGTCTACCAGTGATGGTGGAGCCTCGTCCTCGGGAGCCCCTGATGTTATACCTGGCCACCACCCCCACTCCGCTCGCGCTGTGTTGGTGGCAGTCAGGAAGGAGCGTACCGACACACGCGCCGCATCGTTGGGTGCAAGCGGGCCCCCCAACATGGAGCATAGGATGCCAAGGAGCCCGCTCCTCCCTAAGACGATGCCCCTGAGGCACCCACCTCTCCGACGTCCCCTGAGGTGCTCAATCTTCATGAGGCCCCAGCCGCTCCGCCGGCCCCTGATGGGCTTCGATGGCCTGTTCTTTTTTTTAAGTCCGGAATCTCATCCCCACTTGTGAGGGAATCATAGCTTCCATCATCCTGTCCTCACATGGGACATGCTCTATTAATGGTAATCATAACACTTTTATTTACTTACAACTCAAAAGAAAATTACAACTCGATACCTATGACAAAATATGACTCTATATGCAATATGGAAGTGATGGTGCATGTCGTAAAAGGAAACGGTGGAAGTTGCATGGCAATATATCTCGGAATGGCTATGGAAATGCCATTATAGGTAGGTATGGTGTCTGTTTTGAGGAAAGTATATGGTGGATGTTTTGAGGAAAGTGTATGGTGGCTGTTTTGAGTAAGGTATATGGTATGCCGGCGAAAGTTGCGCGGTAATAGAGAGGGTAGCAAAAGTGGAAGGGTGAGAGTGCGTATAATCCATGGACTCAACATTAGTCATAAAGAAATCACATAGTTATTGCAAAAGTCTATTAGTTATCAAAAAAATCATTAGACGCATGCTCCTAGGGGGAGGTTGGTAGGAGTTAACCATCGCGCACCCCCGTCTTTCACACAAAGGTCGACAATCTATAAGAAAGTCATGCTCCGACTTGCTTACATAACGGTTCACCATACGTGCATGCTATGGGAATCAAAAACCTTTACACAAGTATTTTTACCAAATCACAATTACTTCCTAACATGTCTCTTAACATTACCATCTTTATATCTCAAAACTTTATGCAAGGAATCAAACTTCTCATAAAACTCAATGCACTTAATATGGAAGTTTTTACTATATCCCTTTTGGATGCCTATCATATTAGGACTAAATTCATAAATTAGACTAATTACCATGATGTTTTTGAAGCTCTAAAAGTAATATAAGTGAGGTATGAGAGTTCAAGTATTTGTATAAAATGCAAACACCACCGTGCTCTAAAATATATAAGTAAAGCACATAGAGAAAAATTGCCCAAATCAAAAGATATAAGTGAAGTACATAGAGTATTCTAATAAATTCACGATTCAGCGTGTATCTCTCAAATTATTTGTGCAGCAAGGATGATTGTGTCAAACTAACAATCAAATACTCATATCATACAAGACCCTCCAAGCAAAACACATATCATGTGGTGTATAAAAATATAGCCTCAAGTAAATTTACCAATGGATTGAAGACGAAAGAGGGGATGCCTTCCGGTGAATCCCCAAGCTTAGGATATTTGGCATACATGAATATGAATTTGGGTGCCTTGGGCATCCCCAATATTAGGCTCTTGCCACTCCTTATTCCATAGTCCATCAAATCTTTACCCAAAACTTGAAAACTTCACAACACAAACTTAACAGAAAACTCATGAGATCCATTAGTATAAGAAAGTAAATCACCACTTTAGGTATTGTTGTGAACTCATTATTTATTTATATTGGTGTTATACCTACTGTAATCTAACTTCTCCATGGCTAATACCACATGATACAACCCATAGATTCATCAAAATAGGCAAACAACTCAAAGAAAACAGAACCTGTCAAAACCAGAACAATCTGTAGAAAATTGAAAACTTCATACACTTCTGTAACTCAAAAAATTCTGAAAAATTAGGACAACCTGGTAAATTTTTATATCAATCTTGTGTAAAAATTTTAGACTCATTATAATCTCTGAAACATTTATAAAATTTCTGGACTGGGTGCAAAAGTTTTTGTTTTTCAGCAAGATCAAATCAACAACCACCATAGATCACCCCAAAGCTTTTACTTGGCTCAAACACTAATTAAAATACCAACACACAATTACTACAGAAGTAATAATGATGGAAAAACTCAAAAAAAAAGAAAAAACAGGACATAAAAATAAAATTGGGTTGCCTCCCAACAAGCGCTATTGTTTAACGCCCTAGCTAGGCATAACGATTTCAATGATGCTCACATAAAAAGTAGTAATTGAAACATGCAAGAGAGAATCATGAATCTTATTACAAGCACATTTAAGTCTAACACACTTCTTTTTTTTTGTGAGCAAACAATTTATGGGAGAAAGAATCAACTAGCATAGGAAGGCAAAACAAGCATAACTTCAAAACTTTGAACACATAGAGAGGAAACTTGATATCATTGAAATTCCTAAAAAGATATGTTACTCCCTAATAATAATTTTCAGTAGCATCATGAAGGAATTTCACAATATAACTATCAAATAAAGCATTATTTCCATCATCAATTATAGCATGCATGTCATCATCAAAACTTGGGGAACAAAGAATATCATAGTCATCAAGCATAGCATCCCCAAGCTTGTGGTTTTGCATATTATTAGCATGATGGATATTCAGAGAATTCATACTAACAACATGGCAATCATGGTTTTCATTCAAGGAACTATCATGAATCTCCTTACAAATTTCTTGTTTCAACACTTCATCAAAATTTTCAGATTCATGATTTTCAAACAAAACTTCATAGAGCTAATCAAATGTACTCAACTCACTAGAAATTGGTTTATTATAATTTGGTATTTTGAAAAGATAAGCAAGTGGATGAGGATCCATATCAATAGATTTTCAGCAAGCAAATAAAAGGCACATGGCAACACAAGCAAACATAGCAACGAAAACGCAAATGGAAGAAGGGCGAATAAAAAGGAAAATCTTTTTTGGAAATTGTTTTAGAAGTGGGGGACAGGAAATTGAGAGGCAAATGGCAAATAATGTAAATGCAAGATATGAGTTTGTGATGTGTACTTGGTAGGCTTGATGTGTATCCTCCCCGGCAACGGCGCCAGAAATCCTTCTTGCTACCTCTTGAGCTTGCGTTGGTTTTCCCTTGAAGAGGAAAGGATGATGCAACGAAGTAGATAAGTATTTCCCTCAGTTGTTCAGAACCAAGGTATGAATCCAGCAGGAGGAAAAAGCAAGTCACCAATGGATGAATCTACACAAACAATGAAACTCTTGCACCCAACGCTATACAGGGGTTGTCAATCCCTTCACGATTACTTGCATGGATTAGATCTGAAAGAGATAGATGTAAACGAGTGCGGAAAGTAAAAGATAAATAAATTGCAGCAAGGTATTTTTGGTATTTTTGGTTTATAGATGTAAAAGTATATGATGGAAAATAGACCCAGGGGCCATAGATTTCACTAGAGGCTTCTCTCTTGAAGGCATATAGGCATCACGTCTATGTCAAGTAGGCCGAAATGATTCTGCATCTACTAGTATTACTCCACACATTGACAGACTCCTGCCTGCATCTAGAGTATTAAGTTCATGAAGAACAGAGTAACACATTAAGAAAGATGACATTATGTAGATGGATAAAAATCAAGCAATACGATGAAAACCCCATCATGTTACCCTTGATGGAAACAATACAATACATGCCTCGTTACCCCTACTATGTCACTAGGTGAGGACACCGCAAGATTTAACCCAAAACCAAGCACTTCTCGCATTGCAAGAATTACCAATCTAGTTGGGCAAACCAAACCAATAACTCGAAGAGACTTGCAAGGATATGAAATCATGCAAATAAGAATTCAAAGGAGATTCAAATAAGATTCATGGATAATCTAAACATAAACTCACAATTCATCAGATCTTGACAAACACACCACATAAGAGGATTACATCGGATAGATCTCCATGAAGATCATGAAGAACATGGTATTGAAGATCAAAGAGAGAGAATAAGCCATCTAGCTACTAGATATCGACCCGTAGGTCTATGGTGGACTACTCACGCATCATTGGAGGGGCAATGGAGTTGATGTAGATGCCCTCTATGATCAATTCCCCCTCCGACAGATTACCGAAGGAGGCCCCAAGATTGTATCTCATGGGAACAGAGGCTTCCGGCGGCGGAAAAGTATTTGCGTGGCTCTCTTTGATGTTGGGAGGTTATTTGGGTATTTATAGGCCAAGAATTAGGGTTAGGAGAACTGCCAGGGAGCGACAAGCCTACTAGGCGCAGCTAGGGGGGCCCCGCGCCTAGCAGCCTTGTGGCGCCCTGGCACCTCCCCTGACGTGCACTCCAAGCTTGATCGACTTGTTTTCTTCCAAAAATATTCCTTCCGAAGGTTTTATTACATTTGGACTCTGTTTAATATCCCATCTCTGCAAAACTCAAAAACAAGGAAAAAACAGAAACTCGCACTTGGCTCTTGATTAATAGGTTAGTCCCAAAAATAATATAAAATAGCATAGATATAAAACATCTAAAACACATAATATAATAGCTTGTCATCATCAAAAGTTATAGATACGTTGGAGTCGTATCAGCGTCCTACTGATCCAGACGTCCATTACGATGGTCGAGGAATGTACGGGACTAGGACCTGCCGACATAGAGCTGCTTGAGCGTCAAAGGGGGTTCCTGAGCAGCGCGCCTAAGGAGACTTACCGGTCATATAGCCCCTCGCCCCTTGACGTCGTCCAGCCAATCCAGTCGGTATCAAGGGTGTTGAGGCCTCACCCCGTAGTTGCGTCTTGGTGATCCGGACGCCCCTTACGGTGGTCGAGAAATGTGCGGGACTAGATCCTATAGACACAGAGTGTCGAAAGGGATCCCAACCTGCCTCACTCATAAGAAGAAGAAGTTCCCAGGACGTTCGGACTCCCCAAGCGGCATAGCCAAACCTCCCCGACAAAAATCCTACCGCGAGCATGTCACGCTAAGTACCCTAACCGCGATTAGCAGAATGTTTCAATTAAAAATGACACAAGAACTAGGACACACGATAAGGGTACTAACAAGGTTTTATTACCATAGGCCCCCCTTGGTTCTTTGATTACAGGAAAGGAAGAAGAGGAGGACAAAGAAACTGAGGAAGGCCCCTCGGGGGTTGCCGCTCTGGGAGCCCTGGCATCAGCGCACCAGCACTCAGTCGGAGTCCTCCTCTTACTTCACGGGTCCATTGAGGCGCGCTGGTGTGGCCGCTTCTGGAGCAGAGGAGCGGCGCCATGGCGGTTGGCTACACCCCGAGGTCTGGGCATGCCATAGCTATTGTCATTCGAGCTCTCCTTGGAGGGGGTGTCGCTGCTGCTAGAGACGCGGTGCCCGTCATGAAGGGCAAACTCATCTCCAAGATCGCCACAGTCATCGTCTTCTGGGCAACACCCTAGGCGCTCGCCCTTTCCTCCGAAGATCTTGACAAAGAGCGTCGCCACCCCGTCGTACTTGAAGTGAAGGGTGCACCTCCCCTCCAAGCCACGGGCACGGGCAAACGTGTGCCACCTGCGGTTCAGGTACATGTAATCCCCATGGGTGACCTCGACCTCCACCCACGAGGTCGTGCTGCAGCAGCCATCGGCCTGCAGCCATAGGCTAGCAGCCCCCCTGGCCGGCAGTGCCTCTGCAAAGGAGCACAGGAGTTGAAACCAAGCATTTGCCAGCCTCTCCGCCCACGCCACAAACTCCCGGGCCATATCGGCTGAATGGAGTCGCGGGCGCGATAGCCGGGTGGCCACCGCCGGCCTCACATCACGGGCGCCACCACCATGACTACTGCGGCCGCCCGCGCTGGACGGAGCCCCCCCGTGCGACTACTGATGGTGACACCGGACCACATTGGAGCAAGCCCGCGCCCATGGGGAACCACCACCAGTGGCATGGCATACTTCTAGGGACGACCGCGGCCTCTCCTGGGCAACGGTGGGGCAGGGCACTCCTCGAAGGCCTTCCCTTTCTCGGCGGCGGAGAACTTCCTCACTGGAGCCATGACAGGGAGAGCGGCGGCTTGGAGATTAGGACGCGAAGAAGATGAAGATGAGCTAAGGGTTTTCTCGCCCTCACCCACTTATATACGACTAAGGGCCAACCGATACGTCCTCGCATCCCGGGCAATGATGGTGCCACTGCGCGTCCCAGCCCTTGTCAGTCGGAGTGTTGTGGGGAGTATGGGCGTCAGGCGCTCCTCAGTCGCCGTGGGGCAGGCCTGGGTGGCGTGCGGCTCTCCTCCACGTCAATTTGTCAGCTCCAGAAGGATCGCATCTGTGTGGCCCAAAGGGAGAAGGCCAATGGAGCAACCGCATTCAAGAAAAGGTAATGATGGCTGGTGCAGCGTGCAAGCATCACATCAGTTTGACTTCGGAGGTCCCTAACGACCTTGGGAGTTGAGACGACATTCGTTGGGCGCCCGACACATGTCGAGCCTGGACCGTAGGCGTTTTGGGCCCACGGCGCTTCGGGAGGTGCTCAACGGCTTTGCCCGGAAGCCAGCTTGTGCGCGCCTTGGGCCCGGGGGCTACCATTGGCGTTCCGAGAACGGGGGGGTACCCAGACCTACCTGCAGCCCAGGGCATGGCACACCTTGTCAGCCAGGCACGGCCTGGCGAGTCCCTACTCAAGGCCCTCATGAGGGCCTGAGCTCGTGAGGGAGGCATCATCAAGCCCCGCGAGGACGGGCCTCGTCAAGCCCCCTCCGGATCGGCGGAGATCTCTATGAAGCACCTGGCCTCGGGAGGCCATGGATGACGCAAGACAGGATAGCTGGGCACCAGCATGCCAGGCGGTGCAGTTTTCCCTTTGGTGCAAAAGGGGGCAAGGACGTACGCGGGTTCCCAAAGCGTCCCCAAAAGGTTTTTGTTTTGGTGCAAGAAGACCGCGACTACGAGCCCAGCAGGAAGGGTGTCATCGCCGAGCCCTCCCATGCATCATCGACAGCTACTTTGCATGCGAAGACCACCATTCGTCAGGATAAAGATGTACTCCTGTCCCGCTTCGAATTTGGCCATTGTGGGATCCCTTCCTACCAAAGCGATGAGGGAAGAGGACCCGAGTCACTATAAATAGAGGATAGACTGCACCGTAGAGAGGGACAACACAACAGAGAGGCAACCAAAGAGAGGCAAAACCACCAGAGCCCCCTCGCGAGGCAAGGCACCACTATAGTAGTTCATTCACAAACCTCCTCGTGAGGAAATCCACCAAAGCAGGAGTAGGGAATTACGCTTTGTAGCGGCCCGAACCTGGGAAATCATCATGTGCATCTGCTTCCTCGTCATTGTGCGAGTTTGCCATAGAAATCATTGAGTAGCGACCTAGGCAGGGTGAGGCCCGAGGGGATATTCGCACACGCCCCTGTGTTCGAACTTCTTAGGGTTTTGCGGAGCCCGAAATCCGACAAGTCGAAGCTCTTCGGACGTCAGTAATGGAGTGGCACGCGCCCGAGTGGTCGGTGATGGCATGGATCTTGTATTAGTGATGCTAGGATTAATGTCGGCCGCCCTTGCATCGTGCAGGAGTGCAAAGGGTTAGTGGGCCCATGGCCCCTGCGTGCTTAGGATTTAGCCGGCGAGCTGGCCTCTTTGTTGAGCGTAGGTAAGGCGATGACGTGTTGACCTCTGGGGTCGGGCATGACCAAGGAAAGTGTGTCCATCCAAAGGTGATCAAGCGTGATGGAAAATGTGGTGCACCCCCGCAGGGATGGAATTATCTATTCAAATAGCCGTGTACACGGTAACATGATGACTTGAAGTTGTATCCCGATCTAATATAACTAAAAGTGATGACTTGAAATAAAATGTTGGATCCGTGATCGCTTTCTCGTAGGGAGTCGAGGAAGAATCTCTAGGTGTGGTTAATTAGTAAAATTGCTTCAATAATATTATTACATGAGTTACCTTTCTACACTCTTCTAATGCTGCAAGATGTTGAAGATGCTACTCTTCGATAGGACTAGGTCTTCCCCCTATTCTCCCTTTTCCGCGGTTAGTCCAAAGATATAGCCCCATTCCTTTGATAATGCTGCATACTTAGCACAATTCTGATGTTAGTCTTGCGAGTACTATGGATGAGTACTCACCATTACTTTGCTCCCCCTTTTCGTCTTGGTATGATTGCCGTGACCAGATGATGGAGCCCAGGAGACACTAGATCCCGCCGACAAATACTTCTACCCAGACGAAGCCTACTACTATGTGGAGGCCGTTGACGACCAGCAGTAGGATAGGAGGTTCCCAGGTAGGAGGCCTCTCCTCTTTCGATATGTGTTATGTTTGAGCTAGTCTTCTTAAGGCAAAACTTGCTTAACTGATGTATGTACTCAGATATTATTTGCTTCCGTTGACTTGTTGACTTTGAGCTTCTGTATTCGAGCCCTCGAGGCCCCTGGCTTGTAATATGAAGCTTATATGAATTTAATTTGTGTCTAGAGCTGTGTCGTGATATCTTCCAGTGAGTCCATAATCTTGGTCATACACATTTGCCTGTATGATTAGTGTACAATTAAAATGGGGGGCATCACAAGTTGGTATGAGAGCCTACTGCCTGTAGGTAGCCCCCCTTCCAACTCCTTGGCCAATGTTGAGTCTAGTACTTGAAAAACTCTTACTAACATTGTTGTGTGGCTTACGGGATCACACCTCAATCGGGTGGTATTAGGATCTTTTATTCCTCGCCTATACTCTGGGTTCTAATCTCTCTTCTCTTTCAGGTTAAAGATTTTGCTAACTCTAACATTAGGTTCTCGTCATCACATCCATCGGAGAGTTTCTTTATCAACGATTGTTTCCTTTGAAGTTACGATACACATACTGTCATTTGACATCTTGAATCTGCATGTTACAGATGCATCCCTCAAGGCAGCTTATTTGCTTGACTATGGCTATCGATACCCCTGGGTTCTCGGCCATTCTGGTCGAACTCTTGACCAGGTCAGGATATCGCTGGTACCCGGAGTACATTGTTTACGAGGACGATCGCAAGTATAACCAGGCAGTACCAAGCTAATGTTGTTGTCTGGGATTGACAGAACCTCTCCATCAGGGAACTACACACCAAATTCGATGTTGGTTTGACTATTGAGATGGCAGTCCATGATGCTGCCTATCGTCGTTTTCTCACGACAGATGCCATAGGGTGGCTTATCGTTGGTGGTTGTAGCCGGAGGACACCGACAGGCTCCGGGTGCGAGATTGGGCACAAGCGGTGGTGACACGTGATGTACCCAGGTTCAGGGCCCTCCTGCTTGGTCTAGTTCGATGGATGGGTATGTGTACAAGGGTGCTCCTAGAGCTTTATCTAGAGGAGGAAGAAGGGGCAGCCAGCTCGTCTTCCTCCACTACTAGAGGGGTTTTTGGGAGTTCTGTGGATGTGCAAGAGTGATCGTATGTCCCCGTTGCATGGGGGGCTCGGGTTTTTTTTATAGGCCAACCCCTCGACTCTACTATTTACCTAAAGTACAAGGGCGGAGGGACCCGACCGACAGCCTCTTCGGCTGACTTGGAGGTCCCGCTCTTCGTGTTGTCTCGTCACCGGTAGGGTCCACCGGTTGGGAGGTCTTGGCACCTGTTGGGGCCCGCTAGCCGGCTCTACGATTGGCCCTCGCTCACCTGCCGTGGCATGGGTCGCCGAGGAGGCGTTGTCTAGCGCCAGCCGGCCGAGGTCTCCGGTACGGCCGGCAGTACTGTAACCATGCTGAGGCAGGTAATCGAGTGGGTGAGGGCCTGCCGACACTGTCACCTCGCCCGGTCGCGCTCGCCAAGGTCAGCGGCCTGGACAGCTGGACTGTAGCCATATGCTCCAGCGCGTCAGCGGCCACTATGGCCACAGGGCCGCCCGTCGTGGCGGTTGTGTCGTGTCATCTTACCCGTGCACAGTGGGATGGGACATCGTCTGTCCGCCCCAAGGTTAACGGAGGCAGCCGGCCGCACCTAGCTGGCCGAGGGTCGAGAAGGCTCGTGGATCGGCCGTCTGCATCGCAAGCCGATGGCCGCTCGAGCCGGCCGTAATCCAGCCGGCCATGAGTAGCCGGTCGCGTGGTTTTCCTTCGAAGTGGAAGGGGGAGAACCCCATAACCTTGGCCTACCCAGGGGTAATAACCCCTCAGTAGTCCCCAAAGTCGGCGGGGGCCCGCGTTCGGCAGATGGAGGGGAGTTGGCGGCTTCCCCCAGCAGTACCCGCCTCCGGCACGAAGCCGAAAGGGCAGCCGAGTCGGCCGTTGGACCCGACGCCTCAGGTACCGACGCGTCGCCCCGGGACCTACGCTGGCTAGCCGCGTGCCACGCGGCGAGTAATGATGCGGCAGGCCCCGCACATGCAGGGAGACGGGACGTCGGCCTGGGCCTAGCCCGCTAGGTCCCGGGCGTAGCCCAGTAGGCCTCGAGGCGCAGGCCGGGATCCTCTGCGCCCCGAAGCGGCCGTTATGGCCCGGGGCCACCCACGCGCGCGCGGGGTTTCCAGGGGAGTGGGTGCAATTAATCCCACGTCCCCCGGTCGTGGCCTACCAAATGAAAGGGGAGGAAGGGCAGGGGCGGAGATACCCGCATCCCACTCGCCCCCTCGTTGCCCATCTTCTTGCTTTCTTCATCCTCCTTGCCGAGCCCCTAAACGTATCGGTGCTGCCCTACCGCCAAGATGGCCAATGGACGCGGAGGGAGCTGGGTTGGCTTCATCGTCGTGGAGGCCGATATTGCAAAGCTTCTCCGTGCGCGCATGCTGCCGCCGACGGAGCGGGTGGTCGCAAGCGCGCCAGGCGACGAGGTGGCGCCGGCCTCGCAGCTAGGGGAACATGTCGTGTTCCTCTAGCACTTCTCCCGCGGCTTCGGCCTCCCGGTGAGCATCTTCTTCTGGCTTTTCCTCGACACCTTTGACCTCCAGCCGCATCATCTAGGCCCCAATGCGATCTTGTACCTCTTCGCCTTCGTGACGTTGTGCGAGGGGTGCCTCGAAATCCTTCCTTTCATCGACTTCTTCAACGCTCTCTTCTATCTCAAGCCGTTGAAAGTCAGTGCCTGCGGGGGCATAGTGGTGTGCTGCCACGGCACTGTGCGCTTCCCTCCTCTTTGTCTCATTGATTCCGTCAAAGGGTGGCACCGTACATTCTTCTACATGAAGAACGCCGACCCGCGCTTTGACTTCCTCCGGCTGCCGCCGTTCCTCGACGTGCAATCCAGCCAGGCAAATTGGCTAGGGGCTGCCCCGTGTGGCGTGGCCCTAACGGAGCTCAGTCGGCTTGCGACACTGAAGAGGTCCGAGGGGTTGGTCGTCGCCGATCTGGTGGCGGCCTTCATCGCGCGTTGGGTGCTGTATCTCCAGCTGAGACCGCACCGGATCTGCGATATGTCCGGCCGCCGGGACCCCTACGGGCTGTCCACCGTCGACTAGACACCGGCTCAGGTGGCGAAGCGGGAGAAGAGCCTCACGACTTTCAAGGTGAAGCCCGAGTCATGGTCGTTCGACATGGAGTCGTACGACCGTATCAACCGCCCCCCTGGTAAGTCTTTCGGTGAGGTGACCTTTCTTCATTTGATTGTTTCTAGCCGGCAGCCGAGCACGAACCTAACTTTGCCATGCTGACCGGAGTTGTTGGTGCGACAGAACACCCCGGATGGCCCGCACCCCCAAATCTTCGAGGCGGAGCGCATGAACTCCGACTCCGAAGACTACGACCGGAGAGGCCCGTCGGAGGAGGGGATGGACTCATCGGGAGGAGCCGATATGCCGGTCGGCCCGCGAGCCGGCGACCCCTGTGGAGCAGGAGGATCCTGCACAGCCAGGGAGCCCAGCGGAGTGGGTGAGTTCCTTGTTGCCCACTCGATCAGGTACTGGACGGACGACGATGATGATGATGACGATGATGTAATGATTCTGAACGAGCCTCCTCCCTTAGCGTGCTAGGGTCGGCGGAGCGAGGAGCAGCTAGCTCAAGCCTCGATGGTCGGAGCAGCCGGTCGAGCGAAGAGGCCGGCGCAGGAGGGGCTGGCGGCCCCGTCGCCAGTCCAAAAGCGGGTGAAGGTGGCCACACGGAAGTCGCCGCTGCATGCCAAGCGGGCCTTGCCCCTCGTCATCGGGTAAGTCTTCTTTCCGTGTTTTGCATCTGTTTTCTTTTGGGTCACGAGCCGATGGGTAATCCGGCCCTTATGCGCTGCAGGGACCCCATCGAGCTTCACAAGGGGGAGCCGACAGGGGAACCGACGGATGCCACCAGCCGGCTGGCCCGCGAACATGTGGCCACCCAGCGGGAGCTGAAGAGGAGGCTCGCGGAGCTGTGAGACTCCAAGTCCGGAACGCGAGGCGGGGCCTCGCATTCTGAGACTTCGAGCGGCGGGCGGCGGAGGAGGTCCGTGGACCTCATGCAGGTGTCAGACTCGGCGGCGGAATTGACCCGCATGTCGAGGCCTCCGTCGAGCGAGCCACAGGGGGTGGTTATGTACCCGTCTGTGCCTCAACCCGCGGAGGAGGCGGCTCGAGCGAGGGCGGCGGCAGCGGAGCCGGCTCCCGAGGCGACCCAGCCGGAGGTGCCGGACGTGACACCGACCATGGCCAAGCTGGCCTAGGTTGACGTGCCGGAGGCCTCGACGGCCCCCAGGGCGGCAATAGAGGCGGCACCGGAGGTGGCGGCCACGGAGGTGGAGGCGCCCTCCATCATGATCGACGCGCCGGGGCCAGCTCCTGCCGGCCCCGGTCCAGGATGCTCCCCAAGTCCCCGAACGAAGGGACCGAGCCGCCCGCCTGGGGAGCCGGTAGGGCTGGCACGCCGGAGGGGGGCGACACCCAGACCCTCGTCGTGGTCGACCCGCCGCCGCCGGTCGGTACAGTGGCGAGCCCGGGCGGCAATGGCGGCCGGTCCTGGAGGACACTACGAACCATCCAGGAGGTGTTCCAAGACTGGCAGGCGCTGGTGGGCGTGCTAGCCCTACCGGCTCCCCAGGCGGGCGGCTCGGTACCTTCATTCGGGGACATGGGGAGCGTCCTAGACCGGTGCCGGCAGGAGCTGGCCCAGTTTGCAGAGGCGGCAGATGCCACCCTGTAGCGCGCGGAGGTAAGCCGATTGCCCTTGTCTTAGGTTTTCTAGTGGGGGCGCGCAAGCGCACCCACTCGGTGTAGCCCCCGAGATGCGGGCCGACTGATCGGCTGATGGGCAGCCAGGCCGGATCTCTTTTGAGCATGTCTTGATTTCTGGCTCTGCATGATAGGAGAGGAACTCCCTGCGGCATAAGCTATTTGAGGAGGCGGTCGCCATCCATGACCACGGCAAGCATGGTTTCTACCGCGTAGAGGAGGAGCTGGTGCGTGTGCAGGGTAAGTTGAATTTCGTGGGAGGGGTATGTGGCCCCCCGAGAAGCGGGCTGACGCCTACCGTGTCTTGTAGGTGACCTGACCGCCCTCCGGGAGGAGATGACCGGGCTCGTCTCCGAACGGGACCGGCTAGCGTAGGACGTCCAGGCGGCCGCGTAGGAGAAAGACCGGCTAGCCGCACTACTAGCAGATGGGGAGGCGGCCCAGGACTGCCTCAAGGCCGCCGTGGCGAAGGAGGAGGCGGCCAAGGATACGGCCGTCAAGGAGGCGGCTGACGCTGCCCGGAGGACTACCGCCCTTCAAGATTAGGTGACCCACCTCGAGAGGTCGCTCGAGGAGGTCAGGGGATCCCTTGCCGCATTGGATGTGGCGCTGGCGTCGGAGTGGAAGGCGGCGCTCAACTTCGCCCTCGGGGTTGACGACACCATTGAAGGTAAGTGCCCATTTTTTCCTTCTCCAGCCGGTTGCTTTTTCTTTTTCTGGCTCTTGTGTTTTATTTGCCTTTCTTTTCTTCTCTCTGATAGGGCGCTTCCCGGAAACTCAGCGCCGCGCTAAGCGCGCCGTTGAGGAGCACCCGGAGTACCTTCGGGAGTGTGGGCGCTCCATCGAGGCGGACGCCGTGTGGGACGTGGATGAGCTCGGGGTCACCATCGAGTACCGGCTAACCCACCTCGAGCGGAGCATGGAGCGGCTGAGATAGCTGGGAAAGAGACCATCGCCGCTCTATGGCCGGGCCGCGGAGGAGCTCCAGCGAACCGCGTGGCCTTGTGGCTGGAGCATGGCGTGGCCCGGCTCGAGGCTAGGAAGGGATCCACCGCCCGAGCCGGTGCACAAATGGTGCTTCGGTTCGTCTCGTCGTGGTATCACAGCGTGGACTTGGGCCGACTGGCCACCATGCAGGACGAGCCAGCCGAGGAGCAGGAGGCCCATGAGCCGGCCCTTGTCCGCCGGGCCAACGAGTTTGCGTCATACGTCGACGCGGACGAGTTCCTACCGGCTCTTGGTGACGATGGCGAGCCGATGCCCGAAGAATCCTTTGGCATCCCCCAAGGCCCGGAAGACGAGGAAGTTGCCGACGAGAGCACCGACTCGAGGGGCGAGACATCCGAAACCGCGGAGACCGCCTCGAAGGCCACCTCTAAGGTGAGAGTCGAGCCACGCGGTGATGTGCCGGCTGGAGCCATGCCGGCTAGCGACGCATCGGTGGCCTGAGCCCTCGGGCGTCTTTATCTTTCCTTTCCTTTTCCTGCAAGTTAGGATCAAGTCCACCTACTGGGGGTGTTTATGTAATGAACCGTGCCGGCCGTGGGCCGCTTTTGTCTTTAACACTTGTGCTGTGAATATTTAGCGTGTTTGCCTTATTGATCATGCCGGCTCATCCTTATCCTTTTTTGCCCTCCTAGATCTTTTTGATCCCCCCCTTTTCCCCTTTGGTTTCGAGCCCACCAGCCCGACAGTCGGGAGCTAGTCTGTAGCTGGGTCGTGATGTCCGCCTCGAGGGAGCCAGTTCGGAACTTAGGGATCGTGAGAGATTTTCAGGATAAGTAGAGTGACAGAGGCGAGGCGGAGATCCGGCTGGGCCTAGCCGGTATCTCCTTTCGATTGATCTTTCCTGTGAGCCAAGCCTTGCCACCTTGAGGCCCCATCAGCCGGACTGCCAGGGGCCAGATCTAAAGCTGGTGGGGGTGGGAGGGATTGCCTGGCTCACACTACTTAGCCAATTTTAGAGAGAAGCGACCTAGGACCAGCCGACGAGCCCCCGGGCCCGGGAGCCGGGGCGGGGGGGTGAGGAAAGAAACCTTTGAGGGAAGCGGAACAGGGCGTTCCCCAAGAGCCGGCCTGGGGCACCCATTGCATTCATAAGCCCGAAAGGGTGGGGATACATACATACATTGGTTTTTTTGCAGTAAAACGGGCGGCGGAGCGCCGCATTCCATGGGCGCTCTGTCTCCTCGCCAGAGGCATCTCTTTTGCGCTTCTGCGGCTTCTAGGCATCTATTAGGTAGTATGTGTTGTTGTGCATCGCCTTGCTGATGATGAACGAGCCCTCCCATGGAGATGACAACTTGTGTTGCCCGGCTATCCGCTGGATCAGCCTAAGGAACAGGTCCCCTTCACGAAAGGAGAGTAGCCGGATCCGCTTGTTGTGGTAGTGCTAGAGCTTCTGCTGGTAGATTACCGTCCGACTCAAGGCCAGCTTGCAGACTTCTTTGAGTAGGTCGACGCAGTCTTCTCTCACTTCCTTTAAGTCCTTCTCCGTGTACAGGGCGACCCGAGGCGAGTGGAACTCGATGTCGGTGGGGATGATCGCCTCGGACCCATACACAAGGAAGAAGGGAGTGTAGCCGGTTGATCGGTTGGGGGTGGTCCTGAGACTCCAAAGGACAGCCCGCAGCTCGTCGATCCAGCAGACGGCTGACCTTACCAGCGGTGTCACGAGCTAGGGCTTGATGCCAGACAAGATAAGGTTGTTGTCCCTCTCTACTTGGCCGTTTGACTGTGGATGAGCGACGGAGGCCTGGTTGAGGCGGATCTCTTGCTTGCAGCAGAAACGCGTGAGCGCGCCCTTGGCGAAGTTCGTGCTGTTGTCGGTGATGATGCTGTGGGGGACGCCGTAGCGAACTGTGATGTCATCGATGAACCGGACGGCCATGGGGTCATCCAGCTTCTTGATCGGTCATGCCTCGATCCACTTGGTGAATTTTTCGACATCCACCAGCAAGTGTGTCATGCCGCCTTGTGCGGTCTTGAAAGGGCCCACCATGTCCAGCCCCCAGATGGCGAAGGGCCACGAGACGGGGATGGTTTGGAGGGTTGATGCTGGCAGGTGGCTCTGCATGTTGAAGCATTGGTAGCCCTCCCACTCATCCACCAATTTCTTGGCCGCCTCAAGAGCGGTGGTCCAGAAGAAGCCGTGGCGGAAGGCCTTGGCCACCAGGGTCCTGGAGGCGGCGTGGTGTCCGCACTCGCCCTGGTGGATGTCAAGAAGGATCTCCAGACCCTTTTCCGGCTCGACGCACCGCTGGAAGACGCTGGTGGTGCTGCGATGGACGAGCTCGTTGTTGATGATGTTGTATGCCGAGGCTTGGCGCTGAACTTGTCTTGCCAAGGCCTCGTCCGGAGGGAGCACGCTGCATAGGAGGAATGCCAAGATAGGCTAGGCCCATGAGGGAGTTGAGACGGGGGGCGGCCCGGGAGCCCCCGGGCCTAGATGAACAGCCCCCAAGACCGGCTCCAGCCCCTAGGACTGGCTCGCCAGCCCCCGGGTCTGGCTCGCCAGCCCCCGCGACTGGTTGGTTAATTGCCATCATGACGACCACGTCGTTGGTGCCGGCGGCCGCGGGCGCGACCGGCTCGATTGGTGCCGGTGGGGCGGCCGAAGTTGTGGGAGCTGGTGGCGAAGGTGCCGAAGGGACGGCCGGAGTCGTTGATGGGCCGACAGCGTCTGCCGACACGAAGATTGATTCTGACTCCGGGGATGGCTTGATCGACGGCTTGAGCAGCCGCTCAAGGGAGACGCCGGCTAGGATGGCTTGCCGGGTGGAGCCGATCTTTGCCACTGCGTCGGCCGCCTCGTTGTCCGCCCACGGGACGTGATGAAACTCACAGCCCTCGAAGGAGCCAGTGAGCTGTTGTACAAGGAAGCGGTATCTGGCCATGCTGCACCGCGAGGTCAGAGTCACCGAAGCATAGGATGCGCCTGATGCCAATCTCCTTGTCGAGCCAAAGGCCATGGATGGTGGCCTCATACTCGGCCACGTTGTTGAAGGCGGCAAAGTGGATCTCGAGGGTGTACTTAAGCTGGTCACCTTTCGAGGAAGAGAGGACTATACCGGCACCCAGGCCAGTCCTCATTTTCGAACCGTCGAAATGCATGCGCCAATTCGTGGAGTCTGGGGGAGGCGGCACGAACTCCGTCTCCACCCAGTCGATGAGGAAGTCAGCCAACGCCTGTGACTTGATGGCAGTTCGTGGCTCGTACCGGATCTCGTGATCGACGAGGGCGATGACCCATTTGGCGATCCAGCCGGTGGAGTCCCGGCCGCTCATGATCTCGCCGAGCGGGGCCGTGCTCACCATGGTGATGGTATGCTCCTGGAAGTACTACTTGACCTTCTTTGCGGCGAAGTATATGTCGTAGCAAATTTTCTATTAGTGGGGGTAGTTCTGCTTCGCCGCGGAGAGGACCTCGCTAAGGTAGTAGACGGGCCACTGGACCTGCAGGGATTTTCCCTCCTCCGGTCGCTCGACCATCAGGACGACGCTGATGACACGTGTGGTCGCTGTGATGTAGGCGAGCAAGGGTTCCTTCTCAGCCGGCGCGGCTAGAATGGGCGCGCGGGTGAGAGCCTTCTTAAGGCCGCGGAAATTCTTGTCCGCCTCGTCGGGCTAGTCGAACATGCCCGGCTTCTTGGTTTGACCCGGCTCGATTAGAACCGTCTTACGAAGGAGCCCGTAGAGGGGCAAGACCTTCTCCCCTAGCCGACTGATGAACCGGCTGAGCGAGGCAAGGTGGCCGGTGAACTTCTAGACGTCACCGAGCCGGGTCGGCTTGGGCTTGCGCTCGATATCGCTGATCTTCTCGGGGTTAGCTTCGATGCCGTGAGTGGACACGAAGAAACCCAGGAGTTGGCGTGCTGGGACGCTGAAGACATACTTCTCTGGGTTGAGCTTGATCTTGTATTCGCGCAGGTTTGTGAAGGTCTACCGAAGATCGTCGAGGAGGCTGAAGTGCTTCTTGGGTTGACGACAATGTCGTCGATGTAGACATGGACGTTCCTCCCTATCTGAGGCATGAGGCACTTCTGCATGCACCGCTGGAAGGTGGCTCCTGCATTCTTCAGGCCGAAGGACATGGTGATGTAGCAGTATGCCCCAAAGGGCGTGATGAAAGAGGTCTTGAGTCGGTGTTTCGGGTCCAGCTTGATCTGGTGGTAGCCGGAGTAGGCATCTAGGAAGGACAGCAAGTCGCAGCCGGCTGTGGAGTTGATGACTTGATCGATCTGCGGCAGGGCGAATGGGTCCTTGGGGCACGCCTTTTCAAGCTAGTGTAGTCGATGCACATGCGCCAAGTCTTGTTCTTCTTCAGCACCAGGACTGGGTTGGCCAGCCAGTCCAGGTGGAATACTTCCGTGATGAACCCGGCTGCGAGCAGCCGGGCGATCTCTTTGCCTGTAGTATGCCGCTTCTCCTCGGAGAAACGGCGTAGAGGTCGCTTGACCGGCTTGACGTCCGGCCGGATGTGTAGTTTGTGCTCGGCGAACTTCCTCGGAACACCCGGCATGTCCTTCGGGGACCATGCAAAGATGTCCCCATTCTCACGAAGGAAGTCGATGAGCTCACCTTCCTATTTGCCATCGAGGCAGGAGCCGATGGTGACGCACTGAGCGGGGTTGGCCGGGTCGAGCGGGATTTGCTTGTTGTCCTTGGACGGCTGGAAGGAGGCCTTGCCGCTGGACAGCGAGGGGGGAGTCGGCATGGCCAGCTGACTGGCAGCAAGGGCCATGAGTCGATTGAGCTGCCGCTTCTCCTCAGTGATTTCCAGGGCCTCAGCCAGCCGACTGCCGTCTTGAGCGCACTCGAGCGACATCTTGTAGTCACCCGTGATGGTGATGATTCCCTTGCGGCCCGACATCTTGAGATTGAGGTAGGCGTAATGGGGGACCGCCGTGAAGATGACGAGGGCCGTCTGTCCCAACATCACGTGGTAGGGACTTGCGAGGTACACGACCTCGAACAGCACCGGCTCGCGGTGGAAGCGGCCGGATCCGCCGAAGAGGACGTCGAGCATGATATTGCCAACAGGGGAGGAGGACTTTCCAGGCACGATGCCGTGGAAGACAATCTGGCTCGCCTGTAGCTCTTCTATCTTCAGCCCTAGCTTGTGCATCGCGTTGAGGTAGAGAATGTTGATGCTACTGCCACCATCTATCAGCACCCGCGAGAAGCAGCAAGTTTGTTCCTTGGTGGCGATGGTGGGGTGAAGGACCAGAGCATAGCTGCGGGGATTCAGCATCACGGCGGGGTGATTGGTGTGGCTCCAAGTGACCGGCTTCTCCGACCAGTGCATGAACTAGGGAGTTGCCGGCATGATGGCGTTCACCTCACGACAGAGCTGGCGTTGAGCATGTTTTCCCATCTCTTCACTAGTTAGTACGACATAGCAGCTGTCCTGGTTGGGGAACTGCTCGTGGAGACGACCGTCATTTTGGGACGGAACCGGAGCCGACGCCAGGGTCGACGTGCGGGCAGGCGGCGATGGAGGAGACGGGAGGCCGTCCCCCAGGGCCAATCACTATGGGAAGCTGCACTGCCGGAGTGTGTGCGTAGAGGGTTTGGCCCCTGAGTGGTTCTTGCAGGGGAGGTCGAGCATCTGCTCGAAGGTGAGCTTCGGCTGCTAGGCAGCGTTGCCAGTGCGTTGGCGCTGGCTGGAAGGCTGGGCAGCGTTGCCAGTGCGCTGGCACTGGCTGGAAGGCTGGGCAGCCGGCTCCTGCTCCTCGATGGTGTTGACCTACCGGCTCCCATAGCGGGGATCCGGCTGGTTGTTCTTGCGCTTGTTGTTTTGCGGCTGCCGGCTTCCGGTAGCCGTCCGGGACGTTGCCAGTGTTGTCGTCGCCTTGGTGGGCAGGGTCGTCTTGACCTAGATGGCTAAATCAGCCTTGGCGTACTTGTCTGCCTTTGTCATGAGCTCGGCAGGCGTGGCCGGCTCGGAGCATAGAAGCTTGTGCTTGAGGGGGTTGCCATCTCTCCAGCCTTCAATGAAGTATTGCACGACTTGTACCTCGTGCACCCCCTCGTAGGAGTTGTAGAGCTCGGTCCACTGAGTGAGGTAGTCGCGGAGGGATTCGCCCGACCCCTGAACGCACATGGCGAGTTCATGAGGGCGGCCATGCCGCTTGTAGATGTTGGTGAAGTTGCGGACGAAGGCCTCCTCGAAGTCCGTCCAAGTGTTGATGCTACCGGCTGCCAGGCTGTTGAGCCAGGTGCGGGCCGAGCCGATCAACATGAGGGGGGAATAGTGGATGGCTACGCGCTTGTTCCCCCTAGCGATGCCACCCGCGGTGGTGTAGTCGATTAGCCAGTCTTCGGGCTTGGCATCCCAGTTGTACTTTGGAGTGTCTCGGGGGAGCGTGAAGCCGATCGGGAATGGCTCGTTGTCGATCCGAGGGCCAAAACAAGCCGGACCAATCGAGCCCTCCTCCTCGAGGAGGGCAGACTGTGTTAGGTGGTCGATGTGGTTGCGGGCGTCATTCTCGCTTTAGGGGACACATGGCCCGATCCGAGCCGAGAGCTCGGACCGGATGACGGGTGGAACCGTCCGGTCCTGCTCGCGCCACGGGGGTGGAGTGTGCTCGTGGGTACGACGGCTGCCGGATGCCGGTGCTTCTTTGTGGCGACCGCTGTAAGGGGGGTCGTTGCTGTGCCGGCTCTTAGCGCTCCCCGACATCTGGGAGGGCCGGGGGTTGTTTGTTCCGGTCCGGCGGCTGGAGACGCAAGGGGAGCTGGAGTGATGAGCCGGCTGATGGCCAGTAGTCCCTGTGCCCTCGCGCTCGAGTTGGGCGCCTCCGGTGGCGGTGCCGCCCGACGCGAACAGGCGCTGCTGCGCGTCGCCGGCGTCGATGAGCTCCTCGATGTGGCGCTCGTGAGCAGCATGTTGTTCACCCTCCAAGGTGGCCAAATCATCGTAGGCCACCTTGAGGGCCCACAAGTTGGCTGCGGGCGTGTCGTAGACGGGCATCTTGCCGCCAAGGATCTCGGCGACCACGTGGCCACGGTCACGCATGGCCCCACGCCGGCTGGGACCGGTGCCAGTCGGGGTGAGATCGTACATGGAAGCATATTCCCAGTAAGCGGCCTCCATATGGCGCCGCATGGCTGCGAGGATGGTGGCGTCCATGAACAAGACACGACGAGCCGCCTTGAGGTCCGCCGCGGTGGCGTCGGGGTTTGCCGTCGGGGATATAGGGGCGCTCAGGCCCCGGAGGGCCACACCAAGTGAATCGGAGGTGCCGACATGGGCCGCGGCGGTGTCAGCCCCGGCCAGCGCATGTCCGAAAGAGGTGGAGGAGATGATGGACATCACCCCCATGCAATCGTGGGAGCCGCTAGACTGGGTCGCAGCGAGTGCTGCCACGGCCGTGGGAGAACCGGTGCAGACGAGCACCTGCCCGGGGAACTCATCCACGGCCGGAGCTTCGGCAAGGCTGAGCCTGCCCAAGCACTCGGTGAGTGCGTCAATGTCGGCCGTGAGGTCAATGGAGTTGCCCGCAGGGTGTGCCGAAGCAAGCCCCACGAGCCCACGGTTCGCTTGGACGTGTGGCGGCGGCGATGAATGGCGAGGGGTCCTACCCGGAGCATGAATCCGGCAGTTGTCGCGTACGGCCCCATGATGGGCGCCAACTGTCGTTGTTTTCTCATGACAGATGCCATAGGGTGGCTTATCGTAGGTGGTTGGGGCAGGGGGACACCGATGGGCTCCAGGTGCGAGAATTGGCACAAGCGATGGTGACACACGATATACCCAGGTTTAGCGCCCTCTGTGGGAGGTAACACCCCTAGTCCTGCTTGGTCTAGTTGGATGGATGGGTATGTGTACAAGGGTGCTCCTGGAGCTGTAACTAGAGGAGGAAGAAGGGGCAGCTAGCTCGTCTTCCTCCACTACTAGAGGGGGTTTTGAGTGTTTTGTAGATGTGCGAGAGTGATCGTCTGTCCCCGTTGCATGGGGGGCTCGGGGGGTTTTATAGGCGAACCCCCTAGATCTACTATATACCTAAAGTACAAGGGCAGAGGGACCCGGCTGGCAGCCTCTCCGGCTAACCTGAGGGCCCTGCTCTTCGCGCCATCTCGTCGCCGGTAGGGTCCACGGGCTTGGAGGTCTTGTCGCCTGCTAGGGCCCGCCAGCCGGCTCTATGATTGGCCCTCGCTCACCTACCGCAGCACGGGTCGCCGGGGAGGCATCGTCTAGTGCTAGTCGGCCGAGGTCTCCGGTACGGCCGGCGGTACTGTAGCCATGCCAAGGCAGGTAATCGAGTGGGCGAGGGCGTGCTGGCACTATTCCCTCGCCCAGTCGCGCTCGCCAAGGTCAGCGGCTTGGACGGCCGGACTGTAGCCATGCGCTCTAGCGCATTAGCGGCCACTTTGGCCATAGGGCCGGCCATTGTGGCGATCATGTCGTGTCGTCATACCTGTGCGCAGTGGGATGGGATGTGGCTTGTCCGCCGCAAGGTCAATGGAGGAGTCGGCCTGGAGGCAGCCGGCCACGCCCAGCCGGCCGAGGGTCGAGCCGACTCGTTGATCAGTCGTTTGCCTCGCGAGCCTGTGGCCGCTCGAGCTGGCCGTAATCCAGCCGGCCATGAGCAGCCAGCCGCGTGGTTTTCCTTCTAAGCGGAAGATGGGAGAAACCCATTCCCTTGGCCTACCTAGGGGTAATAACCCCATCACTACATACACTGCTATCACTCACCTCCGCAGAGAGCACTCTCACTCGGAGGAGACTGGATTCAGGTACATTTTGGATGTCCTCGCTAGGGAGGAGACTGGATCCGACACCACTGTCTTCACCCATTTTGTGTGACAGTGCAGTGACTGATCCTACACTACGGCCTGTACTCCCTATGTGAGTCGTTGTTACGACCCACAGTTTCTAGTTCAGTACACTAAGGCACTGGATCGTACTGTCCAAGCTCTGACACTTGAGTTGTACGCCACCCGTACTCATCTTCGCGACACTATGGTGCAGTTGATGCCGACGGTCAGAGTGGGGATGTATCTGGAGTATATCCTTTACCTTTGCAGGACAGAGCTAGCAGCAGGTCTTGAGTGGCCTGCTGTTGGAGGTCATACTCCTGCACGTGGACCTGCGCTCCTTGCTGGGCACCAGTTGCTGCATGAGAGTGCTCATGGGATGCAAAATCCCATCCCTAGGTTTAACATACGTGATCATCGGCAGTTACCTGGCTTCAGTGGTTGTCCCCGATGTTGATGTAGCATATCATTGTGCCTCGTTGTTGTATCTCTGTATCGCGTGCCTGTGTGCCACCTAGTGGTCTAAGTTATTTTTATGTCGGACCTATCATCTATTTTGTAACAGGCTTATGGTTTGTAATAGACCTATGTATGGATCTGTAAGTTGAATTTGAACTACTATGTCGTATCTATTGCACTTCCATCTTTGTGCAATTTACTTCATGAATGATTCATTCTCCTTTCAATTACCCAATGCTAAACTACCAGTATTAAATTTTTGATAGAATGGTTAGGCCATCTAGACAAGGTTGTGGTGCCAATCACCCACCACTACCTGAATACATAGCTGGTATGATGCAACAGTTTGAATTGAATCGCTAGTTTATGCAACGGATTATTGATCAGTTCCCAAGGCCAAACATGAATCAGCAGCCAGCCCCAATGACTCTGTAGGACTTTATGCACCTCAACCCTGCTATCTACCGCAGCTCACCTCAGCCGCTTGATGGGCTCCGTGACATCACCTATGAACTGGAGTCTGTAGGCACCCACATGCCTAGCTATATAACCTTTATGTCGTACTTTCTAAAGGGTCCCGCTGCTCAATTGTGGGATAGTCATAGACGCTCACAGCCTGTTGGAACAAACATCACCTGGACGGAGTGCCAGGCTGCATTCCACATTCCTCATGGATTTATGGACATGAAGAAGCGTGAGTTCTGCAAGCTCGTCCAGGGAAACAAGATTGTGGATGCTTATCATCAGGAGTTTTTGGACTTGTCCCGCTATGCGAAGAAGATGTTGCAACTAATACTCGTAGGTAGGAAAAGTTTTGTGATGTCCTCCACCCGGATATCAAGCTGGCAATCCTTGTTCAGGACTTTGATAACTTTGCCAACTTGGTGAACAAGTCCATTCAAGTGGAAATAGTTTTGCAGGACTACAAGGACAACAACAAGCGCAACCGTGGCTTGGGCTCATCTTCGGGCTCATCAACTCAGAAGTGCAAGATCTGGATTCCCCACAACATGTACCATGCACCTGCTCCTCCTCCAAGGCCGTCCTATGCTGCACCTTTTCTGCCTCCTCCACCAGCTAGGCAGCCAAGGCTTCCATCTCCACCACCATGAGCTCCTGTTCCCCCTTCCTGTCCTAAGGATGGGATGTGCTGCAAGTGTGATCATCCAGGACACAGTGCTAGAGAATGCAAGTAGAATTAGAATCAACTTGCACTGCCTTCCAACCAGCTCCGCAACAACAATGTCAGGCCTACTAATGGTCATGCTCAGGTTAACACCATTGAGATGAGTGAAGCTCAAGATCAGCCTGCCACTGTGATGAGTACTCTTCTTGATAACTTAGTATCAACTTCTGTATTGTTCGATATAGGAGCATTGCATTCTTTTATGTCTGAAGATTTTGGATACATGCATGGCATTAAGTATGAAGAGATGGACATTCCAATAGTGGTAAACACCCCCATGGGCCAATGCCAAACCTCCATGATTAGTCCCAATGTCACCCTTGAAATTGAAGGTATGGAATTCCATGCCTCTCCCATTGTATTGAAGTCTTCCAATACTGAGCTCCTCTTGGGGATGGACTGGTTGAAAACTCACACGGTTTCAATTGTTTGTGCCATCTAAACTGTCCACCTCCTGCATCCTTCTAATGAGATAGGAAGCTACCATGCTCATCTTGTTCGAGATGCTAAAGCCCGGCTATATGCCATGAATGCATTAACCGAGTCACCTCTGGAGGGGATTGAAAACATTCCAGTTGTCCGGTATTTCCAAGATGTCTTTCCAGAAGAACTTCCAAGGATTCCCCTTGCTAGAGCTATCGAGTTTGTCATCAATTTGGTACCCGGTACCACTCCTATAACCAAGCAACCTTATAAGATGCCTCCTCATGAGATCCTTGAGCTTAAGCAAGAAATCGACAATTCGCTTTGCATGGGTTTCATATGTCAAGTTCCTCTGCTTAGGGAGCGTGTTCTCTCTTTGTTAAGAAGAAGGATGGTATGAATTGCTTGGTACAAGACTACCGTACCATCAACCATACAACCATTAAAAACAAATATCCGCTTCCTTTTATCAATGATTTATATGATCGACTTGCTGGTTCTTAAATTTTCTCTAAACTCGACTTGAGGTTGGGTTACTATCAGATCTATGTTTGTTAACAAGATATCCCTAAGACTGCATTTGTTACTCGCTATGGTTTATATGAGTACACAGTCATGTCTTTCGGTTTAACAAATGCTCCAGTAACCTTCTCTCGACTGATGAATTATATCTTCATGGACTAGCTCGATAAATTCGTCATGGTCTATCTAGATGATATTCTGGTATTCTCCAAGAACAAAGAAGAGCATGTTGGACATCTTCGTCTTGTGTTGGAAAAATGTCGAGAGCATCAGCTATATGCCAAGTATTCCAAGTGTGAGTTCTGGTTGGACGAAGTGACCAACCTTGGTCGTGTGATCTCCAAGGATGGTATTGCTGTCAACCCAAGTATTCTCTACTATACTCTCCAGAAGAATGTCAAGTAAGTCAGAAGTTTTCACGAACTCGCCATCTATTGCCGTCGTTTTGTTGAGAACTTCTCCAAGATTGCCAAGCCATTGACCAATCTGCTTCACAAAGGCGTTAAGTTTGAGTGGACAGACAAATGTCAGGAAAGTTTCCAAGCACTCAAGGACAAGCTAACATATGCTCAAGTGCTTGCTCCTCTGGATTCTTAGAAGGACTTCGTCATTTATTGTGACGCATCCCGTCAAGGATTAGGATATGTCCTAATGCAAGAATGTAGAGTGATTACGTATGCTTCGCGATAGTTGCGTCTCCATGAAGAGAATTATCCAGTGCATGACCTTGAACTTGCCACGGTGATCCATGCCCTATTTTTATGGTAACATTGCCTTATTGTTAATCGTTATGAGATATACACTGATCATCAAAGCCTGAAGTATCTTCTTACTCAGTCAGACCTAAATCTTTGTCAGAGGCGATGGATGGAAGTAGTTATGGACTATGGTTTTGGTATATCTTATACCCCTGTCAAGGCTAATGTTATGGCAGATGCCTTGATTCGAAAGGCTTATAGCAATGATCATATGGTTCAAAAGGCTAACCTCATCTCCATGAAGAGCTCCGCAAGTTGAATCTTCGAAGGAGGATATTAATTTAGAAAAATTCAAGGAATTCTTGCTTGGTGAAGATGGAGCTTTGTACTTCAAGGATTGCATTGTGGTTCCCCAATTTGAACTTATGACAAAGAAGGAGATGAAAGAAGCACACGACACCCCTCTCTTTATTCATCCGAGCAGTACAAAGATGTATCTAGATATCCGCCAAAGGTACTGGTGGTCTGGAATGAAGCAAGACATTGCTCGCTATATTGAAGAATGTGACGTTTTTTGCCTAGTCAAGCTGAGCACCAGAAACCTGCTGGACTTCTGCAACCACTCCCTATTCCTCAATGGAAATGGGACAAGATTCAGATGGACTTCATCATGGGTTTTCCAAAGTCACAGAAGGGTAATGATGTTATCCTTGTCATCATCGACCAATTCTCAAAGGTCAAACACTTTCTGCCAGTTAAGGAGACAATTACTGCTAGTCAATTAGCAGCCTTGTATACCTCAAGAATTGTGTCATTCCATGGCATTCCAAAGGAAATTAGTTCTGACCGTGGCAGTATTTTCACCTCCAAGTTCCAGGAGTGTTTCTAAGAGGCAATGGGAACTCATATTACCTGGAGCACTGCTTATCACCCTAAGTGTGAAGGTCAAGTTGTACGAGTTAATCAAGTCCTTGAAGACATGCTACGGGCTTGTGTTATCTCTTTCGGAAAGAAGTGGGAAGAATCTTTCCTTATGCTGAATTTTCATATAAGAACAGCTATCAAGCTAGCTCGAAGATGGCCCCCTTTGAAGTGTTATATGGACGTAAATGCTAAACCCCTCTGAACTAGTCAGAAACTGGGGAGCGTGCACTCATTGGTCCGGACATTATCCAACGAGCTGAAGAGCAAGTTTGCATTGTTCGGGATAATCTCAAGCCGGCCTAGTCCAATCATAATCACAATTATGACAAGCAACACAGGGGTTCAACTCATCAGACCGGTGATAAGGCCTATCTACGTGCCACTCCTTTGAGAGGCACTCATCGGTTAGGAGTCAAGGGCAAGCTAACTCCTTGCAATGTTGATCCCTTCTACATTATTGAAAGACGTGCGCATGTGTCTTATAAATTGGAGTTGTCACCAAAATTCTCCCATATCCATGATGTCTTCAATGTGTCACAACTTCGTCGTTGCTTCAAGGATCCGCATCGTGAGGTGGATCAAAAATTGATTGAAGTGTAGGATGATCTCACTTACAAAGAGCATCCGATCCACGTTCTTGATGACATCTAACGTCGCACTCGTCAGAAGGTTACCAAGTTCTTGAACGTGCAGTGGTCAAATCATTCTGAAGATGAAGCCACTTGGGAACGCGAGGATAACCTTCGAGCAGAATACCCCGATCTTTTTTCCTTATACCTCTTAATTCTCGGGACGAGAATTTCTTTTAGTAGGGGAGAGGTGTAACACTCCTGGGATCTTGCTATAGTAACCCTTGTAATTAAGCTACAATGATGGCCACGGTTAAGCTTATACTTTCACTAATACACGTGTGTTCACTTTTGGAATCAAATGCAAATTCAATTTCCTTTGCAATTCAAAATTCATTTCAAAGTGTGTTTTAAAAGTTTTGCAAACCTATGAATAAAAATCATGAATATGTTTCAAATAATCACTAGGCATTTATAAAATTGTAACCCACCAATTCACAGGTGTTTTAGTGCGTCCACGTCTATTTTAACAAAGGCTAGGTAATTTATTAGATGCCCTTTTTGAATTTTGTAGATTTCAAATACATTCAAAAGGGCCCCCAAACATTTTCTGGACTTCTTAATATTACAATACTAATATTAGGCCAAGAGCCATTTTTTCTACAGAAGTGTTTTGTCACTAAATTAATAAAAAAATCACTTTAAATCAAAGAAAAGGCAATTTAAAAAAAGTCCCCTCCCAACCGGGCCCTCGGCCCACCTCTCTCGCCCCCAGCCGGCGCCTATGACCCCCCTGGGGGCACCGACAGCTCCCCCAACCCCCATTCGCTCCAAAACCCCACGTTCTCTCCACCTCTCGATCTATATTGGGGGCCGAACCGCCCCCGACGTCGCGGCCCCAAGCCGTCGACGGCGCTGCGCTGCCACCACCATGCCTTCTCGCCTCATCACTAAGCACCACACTTGTCTCCTCCTCACCGATGCCTCGTTGCCGCATCGCCGCCTCCCCATCATCACCAACATTGCCGGTGGTCGCCTTCCCTCGCGCCCACTGCCACCACCGCCCCTTCCCCTCCTAGGCTCCTCCCACCCCTCCCTCTTCCCCCTCTGGCCAGGCCTTCCCCATACCCGTGGCTTCCACCGCACCGGCCACCGCGGTCCCCGGCCGCCCTGTCGCCACGCTCCTACATCGCCCCTGCGTCCGCACTACTGGTGGCGCCCAGCCCCCATCGCCCGCTGCTCGTCGTGCTCCACAGAAAAGAGTCTTGCTGACACACAAGTATAGGGGATCTATCGTAGTCCTTTTGACAAGTAAGAGTATCAAACCCAACAAGGAGCAGAAGGAAATGACAAGCGGTTTTCAGTAAGGTATTCTATGCAAGCACTGAAATTATCGGTAACAGATAGTTTTGTGATAAGATAATTCGTAATGGGTAACTAGTGACAAGTGTAGCAAAGGTGCAGCAAGGTAACCCAATCCTTTTTGTAGAAAATGACAGGCCTGGACAAACTCTTACATAAAGTGAAGCGCTCCCGAGAACACATGGGAATTTATGTCAACTAGTTTTCATCATGCTCATTTGATTCGTGTTCGTTACTTTGATAATTTGATATGTGGGTGGACCGGTGCTTGGGTGCTGACCTTACTTGGACAAACCTCGCACTTATGATCAACCTCTCTCACAAGCATCCGCAACTACGAAAGAAGAATTAAGATAAATCTAACCATAGCAAGAAACATATGGATCCAAATTAGCCCCTTATGAAGCAACACATAAACTAGGGTTTAAGCTTCTTTCACTCTAGCAACCCATCATCTACTTATTACTTCTCAATGCCTTCCCCTAGGCCCAAATAATGGTGATGTATTATGTAGTCAATGTTGACATAGCACCACTAGAGGAGAGACAACATACATCTCATCAAAATATCAAACGAATACCAAATTCACATGACTACTTACAACAAGACATATCACATGTCCTCAGGAACAAAAGTAACTACTCAAAAAGCATGTTCCTAGAGGAGTATTAATTATCATAAAGGATCTAAACATATGATCTTCCACCAAGTAAACCAACTAGCATCAACTAAAAGGAGATCTAGATTGGTTCTGCCAAAGTTCCGCCTCGAGACGGCGGCGCTTCGTCCCAAAATCTCTCTCTTTATTTTTCCAGGTCAAAACCCTTCATATAGCAGAAGATGGGCGCCGGAGGCCTACCAGGGGGCCCACAAGCCACAAGGGTGTGACCAGGAGGGTAGGTCGCGCCCAGCAGGCTTGTGACCTCCTGGTGAGTCCCCTTTGGTATTTTTTTTGCCCAATATATTTTTATATTCCAAAATAATTCTCCGTAAATTTTTAGGACATTTAAAGTTGTGCAGAATTGGTCTCTCATATTTGCTCCTTTCTAGTCCAGAATTCTAGTTGTCGGCATTCTCCCTCTTCATGTAAACCTTGTAAAATAAGAGAGAAAAGGCATAATTATTGTACCATAACGTGTAATAACATCCCATCATGCAATAAATATCAATATGAAATCATGATGCAAAATGGACGTATCAACTTGCCCAAGCTTAGACCTCGGTTGTCCTTAAGCGAAAGCCGAGATCGATAAATGTCTCCACATGTTTAGAGATAGAGGTATCGATAAAATAAAATACGGACATGAGGGCATCACGATCATATTTAGAACAACAATACTTATTGATATATATTTTCTCATACTAGAGTAACAATTCATTCACAAGATAAAGTATGAACCAAGAACTCTATTGAGTACCAACAAACTATGCTCTCAGTCATTGAAGCGATTTGCAATTTATCATAACATCAAAAAGAGTCAATATAAGAGCTTGTAAAGAAAATCCACATACTCAATCATCTTTTAGTCTTTCATAATTTCTAACACTCACACGGTACTCATGCGGCCAAAGCTTCAATACGACATAGAGAAAGATACGGGCTTATAGCTTTGCCTCCAAACTATTTACCTCCAGGGTAATGTCAACAAAAATAACTCATAATCACCCACATCTGAGTGGATATATGTTTCTAGATCATTCCCCAACACATAATGCTTGCGAAGAGATAAAGACAAAATATAGGAAGTGGTGAAGATCACCATGACTCTTGCATCAAGGTAAGTACTTATAAAGTAAAAAGTAATAGATAGGCCCTTCGTAGAGGGAAGTAGAGGTTGTCATGTGCTTTGTGTTTTTGGATGTGCAAACCCTTAATACAAAGGAACACCGAGTTGTATTGCCCTTTGTGATAGCAACCTTTATTATGCAGTCTATTACTTTTATTTCTTTACCATCACAAGTTCGTACAATGCGTATGTTTTCCTTACAATAAAAGATCATACATATTTAGGAGGAATTCTTATTGCTTTTTGCACCGATGACAACTTACTTGAAAGATCTTACTCAATCCATACGTAGGTCTGGTGGACTCTCATGGCAAAACTGGGTTGAGGGTGTTTGGATGCACAAGTAATATCTCTACTTGGTGCGGAAGTTTTGGCTAGTATGAGGTGGAAGCAAGCACTACATGTTGGAGGATCTATAACCATATAACTTCTACTCGTAAATAAGCAAACACAACCCATTATGTTGTCTTGCTTGTCCAACATCAACTTCTTAGCATATAATATTTTAATGAGTGCTCACAATCATAAAAGATGTCCAAGATGATATATTTATATGTTAACCTCCATTTCTTTATTACTTCCTTTTAATTGCACCAATCACCAATCGCTATGTTTATCAACTCTCAACAAATTTCAATTGACATACTTCTTATATGTGAAGTCATCACTCCCCATAACATGATCATTCATACTCTTTAATCTTATTCTATTCTTATTTTATTTTATTTTTATTTCTCTCAAGATCATAGCAACAAGCTAACCCCTCACATCAGAACTACTTTTTATGATATAACTCTCGGACTTGCTTACATAAGGGAACATATAGCAAAACTCAAAGCTAGATCATACTATAACTTTATTCTATTAGATCAAAATAAAACGAAAAGGATGAAACTGAAAAAACGAGAAAAGTAAGAAGATGTGATGGTGATACGATACCGGTGCACCTCCCCCAAGCTTGGCACAAGCCAAGGGGAGTGCCCATACCGATGTTCTTAGATGTCCTTCTTCGGAGGTGGTGATGTTGGAGTTGTTGGTGAGATCGGAGGTTTATCCTCCGTATTCCAAGGCATAGGTTCACCATCATAAAAAGACAAACGAGTCTTCGGGATCATCAAATCTGCAGCCAAACTCATTCTCTTAAATCAATATTCATACTCATTGTTTTGCAGGTCATAGATCTGGGCTGGGAGATGCTCGATTTTGTCATAAAAGCTTGAAGATGCCCTCCCCGATGTCCTTGGCGTCCAACTTGTGCTTATGGGTAAACTCCGCTATCATCATATGATTGGCATTGAGTGCATGTTCCACCATCCCTTGGCACTTGAAGACTTGCTGCTCCATTGCTTCGAGCCTTGTCTCCACGCCTCCGGTCTTCTTTGGCCCCTCAACATCACGGATGTGCAGCACCCCCTCACGCATCTCAATAGTTTGAGGGTGTCACAACACCTCCGCAAGATATGGGTTGATGACCTTCTCGAAGAACTTGTCCTTCGAAGCACCTGGGAACGTTATGGTGATCTAAATCTGTCCGGAAAACAACAACAAACGAGAAAAGTGGATTTTTCCGTGGTGCGGTGATCAAAACCTTCAGGATATTATATAATGAATTTTTACCGACCTAAAGGAGTATAACACATGAAAACAGAGTCCGGAGGGTGCACGGGGTGGCCACAAGCCACAGGGGCACGACCAGGGGGTAGGTCGCGCCCAGCAAGCTTGTCACCTCCTCGTGCACCTTTCGGACTACTTTAAATTTTCCTAATTTATTAAATATTATAAAACAGAGAAAATTTGCTATGGGAAAAGTTTTGGAGTCGGTTTTCTTACCGTACCACATACCTATTCCTTTTTGGAGTCTGAAACGTTCTGGTAGGTCTCCCTAATGTACTCCTCCGGAGTTATGGTATTGATAATATTGGTTTCAACATTTATGGGAGTACCTGAGATATAATGTTTGATTCTTTGCCTGTTTACCACCTTCGGGTTAGTGCCCTCGATATACTTCCTCGACAATGTAAGACCCTTCCCATTTAGAGAGAATTTTTCCTATAAAAATTCTTAAAAGAGAATTGTATAGCAAAACATGGTCACCTACATTGAATTCACGCTTTTGTATCCTTTTATCATGCCATCTCTTAACCTTTTCTTTAAACAACTCGGCATTCTCATAGGCCTCGGTTCTCCATTCATCAAGTGAGCTAATGTCAAATAACCTCTTCTCACCAGCAAGTTTAAAATCATAGTTGAGCTTTTTAATTTCCCAATAAGCTTTATGTTCTAGCTCGATAGGTAAGTGACATGCTTTACCATAAACCATTCTATACGGAGACATACCTATAGGGTTTTTGTAAGTAGTTCTATAAGCCCATAATGCGTTATCAAGTTTCTTTGACCAATTCTTTCTAGATCTATTAACAGACTTTTGCAACATCAATTTAATTTTTCTATTGCTTAATTCTACTTGACCACTAGACTGACGATGATAAGGAGATGCAATTCTATGATTAACATCATACTTAGCAAGCAATTTACGGAAAGCACCATGAATGAAGTGTGCACCACCACCCGTCATTAAATATCTAGGGACTCCAAATCTAGGGTAAATAACTTCTGTAATCATTTTAATTGAAGTGTTATGATCTGCACTACTAGTTGGAATAGCTTCCACCCATTTAGTGACATAATCAACATCAACTAGAATATGAGTATACCCATTGGACTTTGGAAAAGGTCCCATATAATCAAAACCCCAAACATCACATGGTTCAATAACAGGTGTGTAATTCATAGGCATTTCCTGACATCTACTAATTGTACCAATTCTTTGACTTTCATCACAAGACAAGACAAACTTACGAGCATCTTTGTAGAGAGTAGGCCAATAAAATCAGATTGTAATACCTTGTGTGCAGTTCTATTTCCAGCGTGGTGTCCTTCGTAGGCCTCGGGATGACACTTGTGTGGGATCTATTAATGTTCATGCTTAGGTACACAACATCTAATAACACCATATATCCCTTCTTTATAAAGGTGTGGGTCATCCCAAAAGTAATGTCTCAAATCATAAAAGAACTTTTTCTTTTGTTGGTATGTGAAACTCGGAGGTATTAATTTAGCAACAATGTAATTAGCATCAACAACATACCATGGAGCATTGCACGAAGCATTTACGACAACTAATTGTTCATCAGGAAAGCTATCATCAATAGGTAGTGGGTCATCATGAACATTCTCTAACCTAGACAAGTTATCTGCTAGAGGGTTCTCAACACCCTTTCTATCAATAATATGCAAATCAAATTCCTATAGCAGAAGAACCCCTCTAGTAGGCCTTGGTTTAGCATCTTTCTTTTCCATAAGATATTTAATAGCACCATGATCAATGTGAATAGTTACTTTGGAATCAACAATATAAGGTCTAAACTTGTTAAAAGCAAACACAAGTGCTAGAAATTCTTTTTTCACTGGTACCATAGTTTCTTTGAGCACTGTCTAGAGTTTTACTAGCTTAATGGATAACATTTAATTTCTTATCAACTCTTTGTCCTATAACACCACCATGCCATAATCACTAGTATCACACATAATTTCAAAGGGTAGGTTCCAATTAGGTGGTTGAACAACAGGTGCAGAAATCAAGGCATTCTTAAGGATTTCAAATGCTTCTACACAATCATCATCAAAAACAAAAGGAACATCTTTTTGCGAGAGATTAGTGAGAGGCCGAGAAATTTTTGAGAAATCTTTAATAAATCTCCTACAGAAACCATCATGACCAAGGAAACTTCTTATACCTCTGATATCCGAGGGGCACGACATTTTTTCAATAGCATCTACTTTATCTTTATCCACCTCAATACCTCTTTTGGAGATTTTGTGTTCCAAGACAATTCCCTCATTAACCATAAAGTGGCACTTCTCCCAATTCAAGACAAGATTAGTTTCTTCACACCTCTGCAAAACTAGAGTTAAGGTTGCTCAAGCAATCATCAAAAGAAGTTCCGTAAACGGAGAAGTCATCCATGAAAACCTCAACAATCTTTTCACAAAAGTTAGAGAATACAGCAGTCATACATCCTTGAAAGGTAGCAGGTGCATTGGATAAACCAAAAGGCATACGTCTATAAGCAAAGGTACCGAAAGGGAAATTAAAAGTTGTTTTTTCTTGATCCTCTTTTGACACAGGTATTTGAGAGAAACCGGAGTAACCATCTCGAAAGCAGAAGTGTGTGTGTTTAGATAGTGTTTCTAGCATTTGATCAATAAAAGGCAAAGGGTAATGATCTTTCGTAGTAGCTTTATTTAATTTCCTAAAATCAATTACCATTCTATATCCTGTAACAATTTTTTGGGGGATCCATTCATTTTTATCATTAGGAACAACAGTAATACCTCCCTTCTTAGGGACACAATGAACATGACTAACCCATCTACTATGAGCAATAGGATAAATTATATCTGCCTCCAGAAGCTTTAGTATTTCATTTATTACCAGTTCTTTGATTTTACGATTTAACCGTCGTTGGTGATCGACAATTGGTTTAGCATCAGGTTCCATATTTATTTTATACTGACATAGAGTGGGACTAATGCCCTTAAGATCATCAAGAGTATATCCAATACTAATATCATTTCTTCATGCTCTGAAAGGTTAGCACTAATAATAACAGGATATATCTTCTTTTCATCAAGATAAGCATATTTTAGAGTGTCCGGCAATATTTTAATCTCAAACACAGGATCACCCTTGGGTGGAAGAGGATCCCCAAGTATTTCAACAGGAAAATTGTGTTTCAAAATAGGATGCTGACAAAAGGAAAGCCTATCAATTTCATTCCTTTCATTCATATGCATATCGTTTTCATGGTCTAGCAAATATTGTTCTAAAGGATCAGTAGGAGGCACGGTAATAGAAACAAGACCAATAATATCGTCCTTACTAGGCAATTCTTTATCATGGGGTTGTCTACAAAATTTAAAGAAATTAAACTCATGGGAGACATCCCCAAAACTCACCGTAACAATTTATTTCTCACAATCTATATTGGCATTAACAATATTCAACAAAGGCCTACCAAATATAATGGGACAAAAATCATCTTGTGGGGAACCAAGAACAAGAAAGTCAGTAGGATATTTTATTTTCCCACACAAGACTTCAACATCTCTAATAATCCCAACTAGTGATATAGTATCTCTACTATCAAGCTTAATGGTAACATCAATTTCTTCCAATTCAGTTGGTGCAATATCATTCATAATTTCTTTATGTAAGGTAAAGGGAATTGCACTCACGCTAGCACCCACATCACATAGGCCATGAAAACAATGAAATATTATTTTAACAGAAATAACATGCATGCCAACAATAGGTCTATGTTTATCTTTAGCATTAGGTCTAGAAATTCTAGCAGCTTCATCACAAAAATGAATAACATGCCCATCAATATTATCAACCAAGAGATCTTTAATTTTCTCAAGGAGTGTAGGTGTTCTAACATATCTCTTACTAACCACGGTTGAAGCTTTAGCATGTTCCTTTATTCTAACAGGGAAAGGTGGTTTCCTCAATATATGCAGCAGGAATAACAAGATCAACATTATAAGTAATAGTTTATTCTTCAACTTTAATAGGTTCAACTACTTTCACTTCAATGGGAGGATGATATTTAAACAACTTCTCCTTAGGGAGATCAACATGAGCAGCACAAGATTGACAGAAACAAGATACTATCTCAAAGTCAAGTCCATATTTAGTGCTAAATTCACGAAAAACATCGGTGTCTGCAAAGGATTTAACACAATCAAACTTAAGGTTTATACCTGACTCATTACCTTTGTTGAGTTCCCAATCTTCAAATTTGCATTTAATTCTTTCCAATAAATCCCATTTGAAGTCAATATCTATCTTCATATAGGAACCAGTACAAGAAGTATCGAGCATTGATTGATCATTATGAGAAAGCCGAGCATAAAAATTCTGAATAAAAAATACTCTTGAGAGATCATGATTGGGGCATCAATATAACATTGACTTAAGACTCCCCCAAGCTTGAGTGATACTTACTCCTACACGAGGCCAAAAATTATAGATATAATTCCTATCACGATGTACCAGATGCATAGGATAAAACTTCTGATGAAATTCCAATTTCAATCGGTTGTAGTTCCATGATCCAATATCATCCATAGCCTATACCATGTCAATGCCTTCTCCTTCAAAGATAAAGGAAATACCTTCTTCTTGACATCATCATCTGGCAAACCTGCAAACTTAAATAATCCACAAACTTCATCCACATAGATTAGATGCAAATCAGGATGTAATGTTCCATCTCCTCCATAAGGATTGGCTAGTAGTTTATCTATCATTCCCGAAGGAATTTCATAACAAATATTTTCAGTAGGTTCAGTAGGTTGAGGAGAAACACTTTGTGCTTCCGGTCTAGGTGAAGATACCACGAACAAGCTCCTCAAAGGATTATTTTCCATAGTAACAAGTGACGGTAAATTTCAGCACACTATATTTTTTCCTTAGCAGATCCACTTACCAAAGGCGCTTCACTCCCCGGCAACGGCGCCAGAAAAGAGCCTTGATGACCCACAAGTATACGCGATCTCTTGTAGTCCTTTCAATAAGTAAGAATATCGAACCCAATGAGGAGCGGAAGGAAATGACAAGTGGTTTTTAGTAAGATATTCTCTGCAAGCACTGAAATTATCGATAACAGATAGTTTTGTGATAAGATAATTCGTAATTAAATTTTATATAAAGTGAAGCACTCCCGAGGACACATGGGAATTTCTGGCAAGCTAGTTTTCATCATGCTCATTTGATTCACGTTCATTACTTTGATAATTTGATATGTGGGTGGACCGGTGTTTGGGTGCTACCCTTACTTGGGAAAACCTACCACTTATGATTAACCTCTCTCGCAAGCATCCGCAGATACGAAAGAAGAATTAAGATAAATCTAACCATAGCATGAAATATATGGATCCAAATCATCCCCTTGCGAAGCAACACATAAACTAGGGTTTAAGCTTATGCCACTCTCGTAACCAATGCCTTCCCCTAGGCCCAAATAATGGTGAAATGTTATGTAGTCGACGTTCACATAACACCTCTAGACGAGAGACAACATACATCTCATAAAAATATCGAACGAGTACCAAATTCACATGATTACTTATAACAAGACTTATCACATGTACTCAGGAACAAACGTAAGTACTCACAAAGCATGTTCATTTTCATAATCAGAGGAGTATTAATTATCATAAAGGATTTGAACATATGATCTTCCACCGAGTAAACCAACTAGCATCAACTACAAGGAGTAATCAATACTACTAGCAACCCACAAGTACCAATCTGAGGTGTTGAGACAAAGATCGGATACAAGAGATGAACTTGGGTTTGTAGAGGAGATGGTGCTGGTGAAGATGTTGATGGAGATTGACCCCCTCTCGATGAGAGAATCGTTAGTGATGATGATGGCTTCGATTTCCCCCTCAGGGAGGGAAGTTTCCCCGACAGAACAGTTCCGTCGAAGCTCTAGATTGGTTCTGCCCAAGTTGCGCCTTGAGATGACAGCGCTTCATCCTGAAAGCTCTCTCTTGATTTTTTTCCAGGTCTAAACCCTTCATATAGAATAAGATAGGCGTCGGAGGCTTGTTAGGGGGGCCACAAGCCACAAGGGCGCGGCCAGGGCGGTAGGGCGCGACCAGCAGGCTTGTGACCTCCTGGTGGGTCCCCTCTGGTATTTGTTTCGCCCAATATTTTTATATATTCCAAAATAATTATCCGTAACTTTTCAAGACTTTTGGAGTTGTGCCGAATAGGTCTCTCATATTTGCTCCTTTTTCCAGTCCAGAATTCCAGCTACCGGCATTGTCCCTCTTCATGTAAACCTTGTAAAATAAGAGAGAAAGGGCATAAGTATTGTACCATAACATGTAATAACAGCCCATAATGCAATAAATATCAATATAAAAGCATGATGCAAAATGGATGTATCATCCACCGTCGTCATGCCCACCTGCAGCTCCATGGCTGCCCCCTGTGTTGCGCCCTGCCGTGGCTGTCTCCGTCTTGGTCCGCTGGGTGCTCTGCCCCCGTGCGGGCTTAGCCGGGGAGGGGCCACGGTTGCCCTATTAGTGGTGGGGTGATTACCCACCCCACTAACCTCCCCCATTAATCCCCCCAATGACAGATGGGGGCAAACGTTTTTTAAAATAAAAATTGATATCAATAAAAAATTAGTAAATTAATTAATTAATGATTAAGTTTAATTGTTTAATTAGTTCGGTTATTTAATCCAAACAGAGAATGACAGGTGGGTCCCACCCCCCTAATTAATCTCACTAGTTAAATTAAACCATTAATCAGCATCGTGTCAATGATAGTGGGGCCCACTGGTCAGTTGGACCAGTCAACCCCATAGTTGTCTGCTAATGTCAGCATGACATCATGTTGATGTGATAACTATTTATTGAATTAGAATAGTCCATTTTAGTTTCTGAATATTAATAAAACTTTAAAAATGAATATAAAATAATATGTTAGTCAGATGAAAAAGTTTTATAGATGAAAGTTGATCAAAAAAATCCCACGAATCTGAATACGTAGTGCGTTTGTTACTCACGTGCTCCTATCATAATGAACGTGGAACTTTTCCATCGTTTTCATTTGTCCCCTAAAATCGAGAGACCCTGGAAATATCATCAGATATTCTCCCGCTTCGTCTGTGACGTGTAGTACTGAGTTAGTGCATGCCTTGCTTTGCATATTGTCATGTCATGCATCGTGTTGCATCTGTCTGCCTTATATTTATTGTTTCTCCCCCTCTTCTTACCGATAGACCCCAAGACTGACGTTGGTTTCGGGTATGAGTACTCTGCTGACTATTAGGCCTTTGCAATAGAGCAACAAGGCAAGCAACCCCCCACCACCTTGATCATTCCGATATCTCCCATCTCTTTCCCTCTCATGCTTTCATTAGTTTTTTCTACTGTTGTAGATATATCCTACTCTGATGCATAGCCTGTTTTGATTAAAGTGCTACTGTACATGTTATCATATCACCTGCTTAGTATATGTTGATTAGTGATCCCCTATGACCGTTAGTCCCAGTTGCCCCTGCTTCTTCATCGACGAATCGAAGACTCGGTCAACCGACGGACAAGCCATGCCCATCTCATTCACCGCACACACCCTTAGTTGTATGACTCTGTAGAGCTACTATCGAGTACCGAGGGTGACACCTCATGAAGTACTTGTGATGCTAACACTATAGTGCAGCTAGTCGGTCATGGTTATTGAGGGTGATTACTCCTTCACCAATCCCGACAATGACTCTGTCGTGCAACCCATCAAGCATGAACCATCGAGGGTGATTCCTCACTGGTCACCTTGATGATTACATCGAGTGGGACCCACCAAGGGTGACTCTTGGGTTTCCCCTTGGTGTTATATGCACATGGTTACATTTACTTTACTGTTGATACATGATGAGGTCTGGATGACCGGAGGGTGTTGGTGTAAGCGACGAGGCATGACTAGGCATTCTGGGCCCTTTCCACAAGACCTCGAGACGAGGCGACGGGACCACATATCATGTATAGCGCTAGTCGCCGCAATTAATAAAATTTAATGGTTTGGGTATTTGATCTGAGTTGGCCATTTGACCCTTTCGTACTAACCTTCACGTGGGAGAGGTTATGGGTACTCGGCGTCGTTGTATCAGTCGAAGCTCTTCGTACGTCACCAATGGAGCGGCACGCGCCCGAGTGGTCCGTGACGGCATTGATCTCGTATTAGTGATGCTAGGAATGATCTCGTCCACCCTCGCATCGTGAAGGAGTACAAATGGTGAGTGGGCCCAGGACCCCTGCACGTTTAGGATTTAGATCGGTCGGCTGGCCTCTCTGTTGAGCCTAGGTAGGGCGACGACATGTTGATCTCCGAGGCCAGGCATCACCCAGGAAAGTGTGTGTGGCCAAAGGTGATCAAGTGTGATGGAAATGTGGTGCACCCCTGCAGGGATGAAATTATCTATTCGAATAGCCATGTCCATGGTAACTGTTGGAGATATACCCTAGAGGCAATCATGTGATGATTTTGTTTCCTATGTATTCATGAGTATTTTGTATTGTCCTTGAACATCATCAGTAATACGTATCAATAAGTATGTGACTTATTTGTGAGACTATATATAGTATGGTGATTGTTCTATTAGTCCCTAGTTGTTAAGGTTATGTGGACGCATATCCTTTACTAGTATGTGATTCTGTTGATGACTACATTTCACAAGTCATGTGCATAGAGATGCTAAATTGATAGTATGGACTCGGGGATTGAGATCGTCGAGTCGGAAAAACCCACTTTGAGACACAGTGAGATAATGTCATCCGTTAGTCTCAAGTACAATGTATATGTCATGTCCTAGACCTAAGGACATCGCATGTTCTCGGGATGAGGATCAACTTACTTAGGGTCATCAAACACTACTTCGTAACTGGGTAGTTATAAAGGTTGATTTCGGGTGAGTCGTGAGACATGCCGCGAGACATGGTTAACCAAGATGGGATTTTCCACTCCATGAGGAGAGATATTCTCTGTGCCCTCTCATGTGATCGGATTCAGAAAGCATGGCCACGTGACATGGGTTAAGTGTTAACCCAGTTGGGGAATCTGCATCACGGTTTCAAGAAGACATGTCGGGCTACCACAAGGGTGACAAGTACTCGCCTTGAGCTCTACAACCTTTATCATGAGGCAAAAGGAATGTTATATATAACAGATAGTCAAGGTTGGTCTAACGACTTTGTGCACACATGGAAGTTGGCACGTTCTACTAGGAGCCACTAACGACTATCGACTCGGGTCGTGTCCATGTGTACGTGAACCTATAGGGTCGCACACTTAAGGGATTGCAGCCCATTCGGATTGGATCCGAATGGAAATTGGGACTAGACTCGTTGTGGGTCTCAAGTGTTGAGCCGACCTTGAAGGTCTATATAAAGGGGAGTGGGCGCACCTTTCAGGGGGATCTTTTTCCTCCCGTTGATAGCCACCGCCACTCCCCATGCCACCATGCCGTGCGATTGGACCTAGCAGTCCACCGCCCGCCGCTGCCCCCGTACGTGTGGATACCTTAGAGGCATCGCTCCTGCGGTGCTTGGATGAACTAGTCAAGGGATCCGCGAGGAGCTGTTCATGCAAGATCACTTCTCGTGGGAGATCGGCTAAGGAGCAGACGAAATGGATGATCAACTACACACATCACCAACTGTACTTCCGTTGCGGTGACTGCGCATCTAGTGCTAAACCTGATCTCGTGATCTATTTCCAGCAGCATGTTCTTGGGTGCGCGGTAGAAAATTTTCATTTGGCGCTAGCATAGTGTACCACGTGTCCCAACAGTAACATGACAACTTGGAGTTGTATCCCGATCTAATATAACTAAAAGTGATGACTTGAAATAAAATGTTGGGTCCGAGATTGTTTTCTCACAGGGAGTCGAGGAAGAATCTCTGGGTGTGGTTTCTTAATAAAATTTCTACAATAATATTGTTACATATGAGTTACCTTTCTACACTCTTCTAATGATGCAATCAGTCCAAAGATATAGCCCCATTCCTTCGATAATGTTGCATACTTAGCATAGTATTGATGTCAGTCTTGCAATACTATGGATGAGTACGCATTGTTGCTTTGCTTCCCCTTTTCCTCTTGATTCATTTGTCATGACCATATGACGGAGCCCAGGAGATAGTGGATCCCGACGACGACCACTACTACCCCAACAGAGCCAACTACTACGTGGAGGCCGCTGACGACCAGCAGTAGGATAGGAGCTTCCAAGCAGGAGGCCTCACCTCTTTAGATCAATGTTATCTTTTTGCTAGCCTTCCTAAGGCAAAACTTTTTGAAGTTATGTCTGTACTCACATATTTTTTTGCTTCATCTGACTTGTTGAAGTTGAGCTTATGTATCCGAGCCCTCAAGGCCCCTAGCTTGTAATATGAAACTTGTATAATTTTAATTTGTGTCTAGAGTTGTATTGTGATATCTTACATTGAGTCCCTAATATTGGTCGTACACATTTGTGTGTATGATTAGTATACGGTCAAAATGGGGACGTGACACCCTGGACGAGATTGCGGACCTCAGGCTTCTTTCGATCCATAATTCCCTGAGGAATGTGGCGGGCACAGAAAGAAGTTTGGAACTCCAGCCAGGTGATGATGGTTCCAATAGGCTATGAGCGCCTGTGACTGTCCCACCATTGAGCACCAGGACCCTTCAGAAAGTACGAGGCAAAGCTGACATAGCTATCCCTTGGGGCACCTGCAGACTCCAATTCATAGGTGATGTCACGGAGCCAGTCATCAAAGTCCTATAGAGTCATTGTGGCAGGCTGCTCATTCATGTTCGGCCTTGGGAACTAATCCATAAGCCCTTGCATAAATTGGCGATTCAGCTCAAACTGCTGCATCATCCCAGCCATGTATTCAGGTGGTGGTGGGTGATCGGCATCACGACCACGTCCAGCTAGCCTAACCATTCTATCGAAATTTTAATAGTGGTAGTTTAGCATTGAGTAATTGCAAAGACAATGAATCATTCATGAAGTAGTATGTACAAAGAGGGAAGTGCAATAGATACAACATAGTAGTCAAACACGACATAATGATCCATACGTAAGTCTGTTACAAATAGACGATAGGTTCAGCATGAAAATAACTTAGACAAACTAGGTGGCACGCAGGCATGCGATAGAGGGATACAACAACAAGGCATAGCAATATGCTACATCAACGTCAGGGACCCATTGAAGCCGGATAACTACCAGTGATCACGTATATCAAACCTGGGAATAGGATTCTACAATCCATGAACACTCTGATGCTGGTACTGATCCAGACCGAGGACCCGAGGTCCATGTGTAGGTGTATGACCTCCAACAATAGGCCACTCGAGAACTAGGGGTAGCTCTGTCCGGCGCGGGTAAAGGATGAAAAGTGGATACGTCCCTGCGTGGACCACTGGTAGCACTAGATCCACAATGTCGTAAAGACGAGTACGAGTGGCGTACAACTCAAACGTCAAAGCTCTTACAGCACGATCCAGCGCCTTAGTGTACTGAACCAGAAACTGTGGGTCATAGAGATGACTCACACAAGGGGTCCTAGCCACAGTGTAGTTCCGGTCGTTGCGCTACCGCACGAGATGGGTGAAGGCAACGGTGTCGGATCCGGTCTCATCCCCAGTGGGCACATAGGGAATGTATCTGAATCCAATCTCCTCCAAGCAAGGGTGCTCTCTACGGAGGCGAGTGATAGAAGTATAGGAAACATCATGGAATGCCATCTCCACTGTCACTCCAACACCGCAATAGGTGTGAAACTCAGTGATGGAGCGATCACGCCGATCCCAGATAACAACCTCAGCCTGGTACTGCTCCTGGTTGAAATCGCGGAAGTCCTCATAAACAGTGTACTTAGGGTACCAGCGATATCCCACCTTGGTGAAGAGGATGATCAGAATGGCCACGAATCTAGGGGTGTCGATAGCCATAGTCAGGCAAACGAGCTGCCTTGAGGGACACATCTGTAACAAGGAGATTCAAGATGTCAAATGACAGTGTGTTGTTGGGGAACGTTGCATGCGAAACAAAAAAATTCCTATGCTTCACCAAGATCAATCTAGGAGAGGAGAATCTACGAGAGGAGAGATTGGTTCTACATACCCTTCTAGATCGCTAAGAGGAAGCGTTAGCGAACGCGGTTGATGTAGTCGAACGTCTTCGCGATCCAAATTATAAGTCATCCCGCGAGCCAATCACTATCTAGTGCCGAACGATCGGCACCTCCGCGTTCAGCACACGTATATCTCTATAACGTCTCCGCCTTCTTGATCCTTCAAGTGAGGGTGGAGAGGTAGATGAGTTCTCATGCAACATGACAAACAGGTGGCCGTGGTCGTGGAACTGATCCGGCAGGGCTTTGTCGTGCACTGCAGAACCAATCTAGAGGAGAAACGAACTATGAGGGAGGGAGAGGCTGCGCCATGGCTTAAGTTGTTGAAGCCCTCCCTACCCTCACATATATATAGGGGGATAGGAGGAGGGGCCAGTGCCCTAGGGTTCCCACCCCTAGGGGGCGGAGGCCTAGATTGGGCCGTCGGCCAATGGGGGTTCCTTGGCCCCAAAGGCAAGTGGTGCGGCCCCCTTCTTGGGCCAACCCTAGCCCTTGACGCATGGGCCTTGGGTGGGAGGGGCGGACAGCCCATCAGGCGCTGGTGCACCCCTCTCATAGCCCATAGGACCTCTGGGGAAGGAGGACCCCCTAGTGGACCCCCTGACCTCTTCCAGCATCGTCGTCATAAAACCGGTAGGTCCCGGAACTTTTTCGTAACCCGAATACCAACGTCCTATATATCAATCTTTACCTATGAACCATTATGAAACTCCTAGTGATGTCCGGGATCTAATCTGGGACTCGGAACAACTTTTGATCACCAACAGATATAACTCAACAGTACCTAATTGTCACCAAATATTAAGTGTGCAGACCCTGCTGGTCCGAGAACTATGTAGACATGACCGAGACACCTCTATGGACAATAACCAATAGCGAGACCTGGATTCCCATATTGGTTCCTACATATTCTACGAAGATCTTTATTGGTCAAACCTCGATGTCAAGGATTTAGTCAATACCGTACATAGTTTCCTTTGATAAGTTGTATGCTTGCAAGATCGAGGAGAACGGGTCTGTCAGTGAACGTATACTTAGAATGTCTGGGTATTCAAACCATCTGGCTGAGTTAGGGATGCCCCTTCCGCCGGACAAGATCACTGATAGAGTTCTTCAATCATTGCCACCTAGATACAAAAGCTTCATGATGAACTATAACATGAAAGGGATGAACAAGTCAGTCGTCGAGCTATTTGCGATGCTGAAAGTCGCTGAGTCTGAAATCCATAAGCAACATCAAGTGTTGATGGTCAATAAAACCACTAGTTTCGAGAAGAATGGCAAGGGCAATAAGGGTATCTCCAAGAAGAGTGGCAAAGAAGGGAACTGCATATGGGATTAACTGAATCCTTGACAAAGAGGTTCAACCGATAAAGATCTTCATAGAATATGGAGGAACCAATATGGGCATCCAGGTCCAGCTATTGGTTATTGACCGTACATGTGTCTCGGTCATGTCTACATAGTTCTCGAACCCGTAGGGTCTGCACACTTAACGTTCGGTGACATTTCGGTAGTACTGAGTTATGTATGTTGGTGACCTAAGGATGATCGGAGTCCCGTATAAGATCCCGGACGTCATGAAGAGCTCCAAAATGGTCCGGAGGTTAAGATTGATATATAGGGAAGTGTTGTTTGAACTCCGAAAAAGTTTTGGGCATTTCCGGCAATGTACGGGGAGTGACAGGTTCCGGGGTTCCACCAAGTGGGGTCCACACACCCCAAGGGGCCACATGGGCCTTAGTGGTTGCACACCAGCCCCTAGTGGGCTGGGCGACCAGCTAGAGGGGGCCTATGCAAGGACAAAGAGGAGAGGGGGAGGAGTCCTAATCGGAGGACTCCTCCCGCACCACCTCCTAGTTGGAGGTGGACTGCTCCCCTAGGGGAGGAACCCTAGTGCACCAGCGCCCTCCCCTCCCTGCTATATATATTGGAGGGGAGAGAGGGAATCTGCACCCTAAGCCACAGTGCAGCCCTCTCCCCCCCCACTAGATCATCTCCTCCTCTAGTTTCGACGGTGCTTAGGAGAAACCCTATCGGAATAGCTCCACCAGCACCATCACCATGTCGTCGTGCTGCTGGAGTACTCATCTACCTCTCTCCTCGTTCTTACAGGATCAAGAAGGTGGAAATCATCATCGAGCTGTATGTGTGCTGAACGCGGAGGTGCCATCCGTTTGGCGCTAGATCAGGATGGATCATGGTTGGATCGTGGGATGGCTTGCGATTTGGATCCCGAAGACGTTCGACTACATCGATCGCGTTTCTTAGCGCTTCCCGCTTAGCGATCTACAAGGGTATGTAGATCCACTCTCCCTCTTGTAGATGCTCATCACCATGGATAGATCTTGCGTGCGCTTAGGAATTTTTTTGTTTCCCATGCAATGCTCCTCAATAGTGGCATCATGAGCTAGTTCTATGCATAGAATAGATCACGAGTAGAACACAAAGGAGTTTGTGGGTGTTGATGCCCAGATTGCTTCCTCCCTTGACCTTTTCTTGATTCAGCGGTATTGTGGGATGAAGCGGCCCGGACCAACCTTAATTGTCGGGGATATACCCCATGGTATGACCCGGCCTGGCGACTCACAGGAGACCTGGTAAACGCATGACATTTTATTGATGACCCGGCAGGTGGGTCGCAGGACGACCAGACTCAAGACCCGGCGTGTAAGACGGTGCCAGGCGCTCACAGGAGAAGGCCCAAAGAGAGAAAGACTCCCTGCCGAAGGAAACAAGACCCGGAATAGGATTCTAGAGAGACTAGTCCTAATCCTATACCTAGTAGGACTCTATTTGTAAACCTACCCTATCCACTTATATAAGGAGGGGTAGAGCACCCCTTGAAAGATAGGTGGACAAGTCCATAAGTTTAAATAGAGACAAGTCATTAGAGATAGATAGATTGGCGGCTCTCGAGATTAGAGGCAGTGATTAGCACCCTTGTAACCGAGAGATCTCCTTCATCATCAATACCAGACAAGCAGGATGTAGGCTTTTACCTCCATCAGAGGGGCCGAACCTGGGTCGTCTCTCGATTCCGACCAACCCCTTCAGGCCGCCACATAGTTGCGCTTTGCCTGAACCTAAGTCCGTTCACCCGAACATCTGCCGTGACAAATCCACGATAGTTGGCGCCCATCGTGGGGTGCGCACGGTGTTTTGTGTTCTTGGAGGGATCTCTCCTAGGGATCGAGAAGCTTGTGATTGATTGACGGACAAGGCCTAGCTTGGAAGGAGCTGCATCAGCTGTGAGTTCATCAGTCCGGATTTACGATTTTTGTCGAGACTGGTGAAGTTCTAAGACAACGCATCAGATTCAGCTGCTACCTTCACTCTGACCGGCCAACGAATCATCACATGATCAAGGGTAATTAGACGGCCTGAAGAGACATGCTAAAGCCAAATACGGAGGGATAAAGCAGTGTTCAAGGAAATGAAGCAGGCGTCTCCCACATACCGCTATTTTCTTTGGTGGTCTAAACTAAAAGACAAGCCAGCTGCAGTTTTAATCCAAAAAACCTACAACAGCTCATCCTTCATTGATCAACAAAAGACCTAGGAAAGAAGGAGGAATCACTACGGAGACAAATCAACTGATGCGTACGCATTGACATCGCCGTGGCTGTGCCTCGCCCCGTCTCTCGCTCACCTTTCCACCACGGATACGGTCTCCGCCTACCACCCGCCTAGATCTCGAACGGCCCGTCGCGCCATGGTCAGACTCGGCCTAGCCCGCCTGCCGAGCTATTGCTTACTCGGCTCCGACCGCCCGTCGTGCCGTGGCCAGACTCGGTCTCGCCCTCACCTCGCTCCAAACCGGCTGCGATCCACCGCCGCGCGTCCGAGCTGGCCCCACCTCGACATCGCGGAATCGCCTCGAGCCCGCCTCGTCTCCGCTACCTCGATTGCCTTCCCTCGACCCGCAAGCCACATAGTCACCGTGTTGCCAAAACCCCGTTGGGGTGCTCTGCTTTAAGCCGCCGTCGCTGGTGCACCAAGTCACCGGCCGCGCCTCATCGTTGTTCCATGCCTGCTCTGCTAGACGTTCGGCTTGCTCCGTCTCACCCTGCGTGCTTGGGTTGCCAGCTCAGCTCTGTTTTCGCCGGGGACGAGCCGCCGCCATGGGTCACCGGTGCACCTTCTCGTCGCTCTGTTCCGAGCCGCTCCACCTCCTGTCAGTTGCTGTCGTGACCTCCGTGTGGTCCTCCCGGATGCCGCACATGCGCTCTCACCGTGCAGCCCTGCGGTACACCTGGAGGCCGCTGTTGTGGCCACTGCTGCTATTCCACGCCTCTGCTCGCCTTGCGCCACCCCTGGCGTCGCATCCTCTGCGTTGCTGCGCGGTCGAGTCACCTCTAATTCCTCCTTTGCCGTGCGGTCGTGAATCCACTCGTGTGCCAAGCCGCCTCCGCTGAGGCTGAGCTGCCTCACTCTGTCTCACCGGCTTGCATTCGCCGCTACTGGTCTCCATCAGAACCGGCCTCGAGCCGCCTTGCACCACCTCCACAAGTCGCCTCCATCCATCACCGGTTCTCCATGCCTTCGCATCGAGCCGCCTTGGGCTGCCTTCGAGTCACCTCTGTCCTGAGCCACCGCGGGCTAACCCGGTCGCCTGGGAGTAGCTTCTGCCGGCTCCGTGCCGCGCCACTTTCTCTTGCCGGCCTCCGTGCTATGCACCGAGTTGCCCGCCTCTGCTTCTCTTGTTTCCATTGCGGCACATCTGAGCCTGCAAGCCGCTATTAATTGTCTCCTCAAGCCGCCGCTGCTTCCGAGCGCTCTTGCATTCCGCTACTCCTACCAAGCCACCGCACGCCATTGCTTCTACCGGCTCCGCACCGCGCCTCCTCTCTAGTCCTGTGCCGTGCTTGGGCTACGCGCATGTGTTTAGCACCTGGGCAAGCTGTTGTTGTTGCTACTGCATAGACAGAAGCTCCCAAGTTCACCCGACTGGATGAAGATAGTTTTAATGACATGATGAATTTAGGGACCATGGAAAGGCGTGTCTAAGCATACAAGACAAGGGAATGCCAGTCAAAATTACATGTGCATCCGTTACATCTGATTAGTTCCGCTATTATCCGATGCCGGTGTCCGTATTCATCCGACAAAAAATCCAGGTGGTATTGATCATATCTATTTTTTCATACATATTGACCCATCCGAGAACAGTTACTCCGTCTCTTGTAGTATTTTTATGCAGGACAATTGTTTGTGTGGCATGATACCAAGGAGTTAGAGCGCACACCAACGTGTTGCATTGCTCGATGGACGCATGTGAGTCGCCGTCTTCGCAGACGGTCTACATCAATTTGCCGGTACCGCATGCGTTCACCCGCTAGTATGAGCCGCCGAATGAGTGCGGCAAGCCGCCGTACCCGCCTTATGGTCTTCACCAACAAACGCCGTGGCCGTCCCTCGCCACCGCCCTGGCTTACAACGTCGTGGCCGTCTATCACTGCTGCGCTAGCTTACAACGCCATGGCCGTCTCTCGCCACCCGCGCCGGCTTACAACGCCGTGGTGTCTTCCACAACAGCACCGGCTTGCAATGTTGCAGCTGGTTTCTACGTCTACATCAACACGCCAATGGCTGCATACAACAGTACAAGACGCCCAACTAACGGTTCTGAATCGCTGCCCAGCGATCCAATCAACATTGACATATCAATGTAGTGCTCGCCGGTATAAGCCTCCCGATGAATAGGCGCACAAGTCGCCGCCACTGCAGTTTGTTTCAGTTCAACAACCAGCCGGAATGAACCCTCGACTGGATCATTGAAACAAATCATGCGGGATCATCTATAACCCGCCACGGCCAACCTCAACTTTTAGTGGAGATTCTCAAGCCGCCTCTTTGACTCTACTTAAGACTCGAGGGCTACAGACTTGGCAAGACACATTTGGTCGTTTTCAACGAGAACCCCAGGTCATGGTAAAGTTAACCTGATCCTGGGGGCTACTACATTTTTGGTGGAAGATTAAAAGTTTCCCAAGAGGACAAACCACCGTGATGCACTGTTTAAACATAGGTTCCCGGATATGTTGGATCATCACTTGGAGCTTCTATCATTTCTTCATACAAGATGGCGGCTTACAAGATGGCAGCTTACACGATGGCGACTTACAAGATGGTGCACAAAACATTGGCTGTCGAAGGGGGCTTATTATCTTCGGGTATCACGTATCTCACCCTAACAGCCGGCTTTATGCCATTCCGGTTAACATGTTAGCCACGGTTGTCGAAGGGGCTTCTTACCTTCGGGTATCCCTGATCTCACCCTAACAACCGGCTTTATGCTATTCCAGTTGACATGTCAGCTGCGGCTGTCGAAGGGGGCTTCTCACCGACGGGTGTCGCTTATCTCACCCTAACAGCCAGCTTTATGCCATTTCTAGTTAACATGTTAGCTGTGGTTGTCGAAGGGGGCTTCTTACCTTTGAGTATCGCTTATCTCACCCTAACAACCGGCTTTATGCCATTCCAGTTGACATGTCAGCTGCGGCTGTTGAAGGGGGCTTCTCACCGACGGGTGTCGCTTATCTCTCCCTAACAGCTGACTTTATGCCATTTCCGGTTAACATGTTAATCGCGGTTTTTAAGGGGGTTTCTTACCGACGGGTTCGCTTATCTCACCCTAACAACTGACTTTATGCCATTCCAGTTGACATGTCAGCTGCGGCTGTCGAAGGGGGCTTCTTAACGACGGGTTCCCTTATCTCACCCTAACAACCGTCTTTATGCCATTCCAGTTGACATGTCGCTGCGGCTGTCGAAGGGGGCTTCTTACCTTCGGGTATCGCTTATCTCACCCTAACAGTTGACTTTATGCCATTCTGGTTAACATGTTAGCCATGGTTGTCGAAGGGGGCTTCTTACCTTCGGGTATCGCTTATCTCACCCTAACAACCGGCGTTCGCGCCAAAAATGTTGACAAGTCAACATTGGTTGTCGAAGGGGGCTTCTTACCTTGGGGTATCGCTTATCTCACCCTCACAGTCGGCTTTATGCCAATCCAGTTGACATGTCGGCTGCGGTTGTCGAAGGGGGCTTCCCACCTCCGGGTGTAGCTTATCTATCCCTAACAACCGGCATTCGCGGCAAAAATGTGGACAAGTCCACATCACATTATACATCGCGTTATACATCGCATCAACATTGCATCATACATTGCATCAACATTGCATCATCGCATCATATTCACATGACATGCCGGCTTATCAAGCCGGGTCAGAGCAAGATTATGAAAGAAGGAGCAATGTTATAACATCTACGGTTGTGCTTTTTCAAGCCACCCTTACAACAACGCAGAATATATTCTGTCTTGTTTGTTATTGCAGGTCTTGTCTCTTAAGATGAGTCGCCATTAAGTATGATGAAAAAGTTCGGCAAAGAGCAAATGGATCTTTAATAGCCAACATGGTTGGATCTTCATGATTTATCATAACCAGTACTAAATGGCTGGGGTTTTCAAGCCAGCTCGGAGAATTCATTATTTTTTTAAGAGCTGCCCTATCAGATATAATGATGTGCCATCTAATTGACCGGTTCTCAGATTTCTTCAATTGTGCTCTGTAGTAATCTACAACACTCATGGATTTCTCCAATATATATTTGCCGGGTTACATCGCAACCACGAGTAGGGATTTCACATCAAGGACAAAGGAATTATTCCAGGATATTCATTCTGGGTTATATTACAACCACGGTCAAAGATTCATTCAACAAATCATGGTGAGTCATATTATTCTCACATAGTCCCGAGTCACCGCAGGCAGACGACCCGGCACTTGGGGGCTACACTATTCAAATACAGTTTATATCAAGTATGCAAGTCCCTTGTCCCTGCAAGCATGTACCACGGCACTTGGGGGCTAATGCAAGCCGGTTTTCAAATCATTACATTGTCATCAAGACCATATTATCTCAAGGAGATGAGCCGGCCTTTCTATATTTTTCTAAGTCCCAGCCCAGTAATTCTTACTGACTCGGCACTTGGGGGCTACACCGCTCAGATCAAATTTTTCTAAAAGTCCCAAGTCGCCACAGGCGTGCGACCCGGCACTTGGGGGCTACAGTATTCAGTTGTTTAAATAGATTGTGAGGTTCAAATTGAAGACCCGACGCATTACATACTGATGAGCCGACCCTTGGAGGCTACACCTGCTGAAGTTTCATAAGGAATAACATAGTTATAAGTCCCAGGTTGCTACAACCAGGACAACCCGACACTTGGGTGCTACACAGTCCAAAATATTATTGCAAAGCACTAAGTTATCATGGATAATCTCGGAGCTTGGGGGCTACTAGTAATATGGACATATCAAAAACTTGGAGGATAATTTTCAAGATATTAATTATGGAGTTCAGTTATTAGACCTGGCGTCCCCAAAATTCATAACCCGGTATTATCAAAAGAACATAACCTGACACATTTTATAAGCCGCCTTGCTTCATAGCAATGGAAGTCCAGATTTACATCAGATGGATTTTTATCCCAATATGTTTATCAAGTTGGATGGATTCTAGTTATTTGACCCGGCGTCACCAACGATAATGACCCGACATCATCAATGATTATGACCCGGCGGAGATGACCCGCCAAGAGTATTGGAAGCCGACTCAATGGCACATGGGTGTTCTATTCTCAATATTTTTTGAAGGACATTGACAAGCAAGATGATTATCAAGACGACTCATTCATATGCAGAAAAGACCCGGATTTCTGAGGAGCCACTTCATAAGCCGGCCAAAGGAGCAAGCCGGCCACTTAACATATTTATTATGCCTATTTCAGGAGGTTACCATGAATAAATTCAAGCTAAGATGGGGGCTAATGTCGAGGATATACCCCATGGTATGACCCGGCCTGGCGACTCGCAGGAGACCCGGTAAAGGCATGACATTTTATTAATGACCCGGCAGGTTGGTCGCAGGACGACCAGGCTCAAGACCCGGCGTGTAAGCCGGTGCCAGGTGGCTCACACGAGAAGGCCCAAAGAGAGAAAGACTCACTGCCGAAGGAAACAAGACCCGGAATAGGATTCTAGAGAGACTAGTCCTAATCCTACTCCTAGTAGGACTCTGTTTGTAAACCTACCCTCTCCACTTATATAAGGAGGGGTAGAGCACCCCTACAAAGACAGGTGGACAAGTCCATAAGTTTAAACAAAGACAAGTCATTAGAGATAGACATATTGGCGGCTCTCGAGATTAGAGGTAGCGATTAGCACCCTTGTAACCGAGAGATCTCCTTCATCATCAATACCAGACAAGCAGGACATAGGATTTTACCTCCATCGGAGGGGCCGAACCTGGGTAAACTCCGCGTCTCTCGATTCCGACCAACCCCTTCAAGCTGCCACATAGTTGCGCTTCGCCCCGAACCAAAGTCTGTTCACCCGGACATCTGCCATGAGAAATCCACGACATTACTCGTCTATGTACGATAGACCGGTTCGATCGACTAACATGTGACTTTGTTGCATAAAGATGGCTGGCGGGTGTCTGTCTCTCCCACTTTAGTTGGATAAGATTTGACAAAGGCGGTCCTTCAGAAGGTTGAATGGAAAATTGTGTATCACCATGGTGGTTTTGTGTAGGTAAGAATCGTTCTTGTTAGATACACATAGCAGCCATGTAAAACATGCAACAACAATTACAGGACGTCTGACTTGTTTTTGCAGGGTATGTTGTGATGTGATATGGCCATTAACATGATGAGATATATGTGATGTATGAGATGAACATGTTTTGTATAGAATAGTACGGCAATCGGCATGAGCCATAGGGTTGTCTTTAATTATTGTATGACATACATGTCAATCATTAAGCGCTGTCGGATTTAGGGCTCCACAAAACCCTTAAGGTTCGAACACAGGGGCGTGTGTGAAGATCTCCTGCAGCCTCGATGAACACAACAAAGAACTCGCATGATGACAAGGAAAAACATCAACACGACAGTCTACCCAGGTTCGGGCCGCTGCGAAGCGTATTACCCTACCCCTGCTTTGGTGGATTGCCTGTCGTGGAGGTTGGGGTGGATGATCTAGTACCATGCGCTTGAGCCTCGTGAGGGCGCTCAAGATGTGTTCTCAGCTGGCTATCTCGTCATGGTGCGTGGAGTGACTAAGTGCTGGATCGGATCAACCGTCAGGGGGTTCGGGGTCCTTCTCTATGGTGCAACCTATGTTCTATATATAGCGGTGGCCTGGGTCCTCTTCCCTTATCTCAATGGTGGGAAGGGATCCCACAACGGACAATTTTGAAGCGGGAGAGGGGTTCGTGCTTGCCCTACCCAAAGGCGGTCTTCATCTGCAAAGTAACTGTCGACAGCGCAGCGACAGGCTCACCGATGACATCCACCCTGCAGGGTGGGTGGCTGTGGTCTTCTTGCACCGGAATGGAAACCTTTGGGGGGTGCTTTGGGAACCCGCGTACGTCCTTGCTCCCTTTGCACCAAAGGGGAAACTGCGCCGCCTAGTAAAATGATGCTCGCATGTCCTTCCTTGCGTCATTTTTCACTCCTGAGGCTGGGACTTGCATAGGAAACTCCGCCGCTCCGGAGGGGTCCTGAGGAGGCCCATCTGTCGCGGGTCTTATCGCTGTTCTTCCTCGCGAGGCTAGGGCCCTCGCGAGGGCCTTGTCCTGAATGGGGCCACACCTTGCTGTGTTTGGTCATTGAGGTGGGCCATGCCTTGGGCCGCGGGCAGGCAGGTATGGATACCCCCATTCCCATAACGCCGACAGTAGCACCCAGGCCCACAACATGCTCGGGCCGTCCTCGGGGAGGAGCTCTGAGGGCGGCCAGGAGCGTTGTGGGCCCCATTCGCTTGCGGGCCAGGCCTGGTGCGTGTTATGCGGCTGATGTCGGGTACCCCTCGCCCTTTTTGCCTCCGCTCGAATTGCCAGGGGCCTAACTTCTAGCGTTGGGCCGTTATTGCCTTCTCTTTTTACGCACCTGCTCTTGCCTTCCTGTTCTCTCACTCTAGCAGGCGCCTCCCCAGATCCAGCGCCGCTCCGTCCTCTTCCTTGCTGCTTTGGCCCCGCTAGCTCTGTGATGGCTCTAGGCGGCAAGTACAAGCCAGAGGCACATGGCTCTGCCTCCACTCCCGTCTCAACAGTGCTCTTGGGGTCTACCATCACCAAGGACGAGGACCTGCGCCCCGCGCTCCCATAGACGGCGGATGGGTCCAACGAGAAAGGGTGGACCCTGATTTGGGGTGGCTCCTCGGCGAAGGGCCTTCGTCCAAGGCGGTATACCCCTTCTTCCTTCATAGCATCTTCGTCGGGCTCGTTCCGCCCTTCTCTGCGTTCTTCACTGCCATCCTTGACCACTACGGGATCCAGGCTCTTCACCTCTAGCCCAACTCCATCTTGCTCTTGTCCGTCTTTGCCTTCTACTGTGAGGCCTTCGTGGGCGTGCATCCTTCGGTAGCTTTATTCCGTCATTTCTTCAGCTTGTGCTTGCAGGACTGTGCCCAGTGGTTGGCGTGTGTCTCTTTCTTTGTGGTCTAGAGCGACAACATGCTTCTGAAGCCGGGAAGAAGGTGCAGAACTTCAGGCACCGCTGGGTCCTCATGGATCTCAAAGGCACCAACCCTCAGTTGGATCTGTGGAAGGGGTTGCCGATAAAGACTCCTGCGTGGAGCTCTGTGAAGCTTTCCGACCGCCGGACCGAGCACATTCTGGAGCGCTTCACCCCCGATATTAGTGCTAAGAAGCTGACTGGTGGGATGATAGTGAACGAGTTCTTGGTGCAGCGCCTGGCGCCTCTTTAGGCCCATTATAGGCCATCTTGGGACTATCACGGTAGCGGCGACAACCTCAAGCGTCAGTCCGTGCTCATATCTCCCGAGGAACTGAGCCGGGTTGTGGCGACCTTGCTCGGCGGTGACCCGGGCGACCTTCCCAAGGCTCACGATCCGCTGTACTGCCACGACAACGGGGCCGACCTAATTGCCGCGATGCTTGTCTTCAACACGCAGGGGCTTTTCCCAGCCAAGGGCCCTAGTCCGGTGGTGGTGTCTTCCGACGATACCTCGTGCGGGGAGGACTCGGAGAGGACCATCGACAACGGCCCGGCGGGGGCATCCCCCCGTCATAGGGTACCCTTCTGCACGAGCTTCAAGATGACGACAATGTTGGTGAAGTTTCTGCTGCGGGCTCCTCGCGCACCACTAAAGCCTCCAGGGGGTCAGGGCTAGCACCTGGCGCCGTGTGGTCCGCGTGCATGTCGACTCCCCAGAAGCACGGAGCCGAGTCTCCTCTGGCACGCTCTGCCTCTGCTGGCGGGATGATTGAGGCGCCGGCATCGCCCCTACCCGAATTGCATCCTGCAGGTAAGGTGGGTGAGGATGGGGCCATGGCGATCTCTTCCGCGGCCGCCTCGGCTGCCGGCGACTCTGCTCCTCTATGCGGCGGCTCCCTCTCCAGGGGGATCTCGGGGGGCCCAGTTGTTGCCGGGGCGGAAAGAAAGAGGAATTGGGTTGACGTCAAGGAGTAAGCGACCCGACTTGGCTTGACTCACATGTCGATGGCTTGTGCATTACTGACCTCCCCTTGTTTGGTGACCAGGGACGTCACTATGTTGAAGATGAGAAAGAAGAAGGCAGGCGCCAAGCCAAAGGCAACTCCCAGCGTGCTGCCTGCCCTTGCCGACACGTCGCTGCCCGCTACTAAAGAAGAAAGGGATCATGAGGTGACCCCTCGGGCCACCATCGCCGAGCCCCCTAAGCCCCCGATGCTCGTTGAGGTGATCACCCCTGTCCTTGGGGGTGTGGTGACACCGACGCCTGGAGGATGAACCCCTGAGGCCCTGCTGCCCACCGATTGGTCCGTGTCCACAGTGGTCGAGCGGCCTCCGAAGCCCCCTGTCCTTCGTGGTGTTGCTTCCCCGAGGGCGCCCCCCGCGACCGCGCAGGGGACTCCTCCAAGGGAGACCTTGACTCCTCCGTGTGTCCACGACATACTGGACGGGGCCTTCTTTTATCTGGGTCAGGTTCGTGATGCCTTCGAGAGTGCCGGTGGTCGCCTCACGGGCGGACGTTTAGAGCTCCTCTCGGGGTGGCTACGGGCTGCCGCTGCCACTGTGGAGATGTGGGGTGAGGTCGTGGCTGCCGCGACAAAGAGCGAGGAAGAAGCCGTGGCCACTCGCGCCACACGCAAAGAGGTGGAGGCCCGTCAGAAGGCCTTCCATGAGGAATAAGACAAGCTTGCTAGGCAGCTTCGTCAACGGTCGGAAGAGCTCGAGGCCTGCGAGGCCAAGCTTGCCGCTCGGCAAGTCGAGTTGTCTCAAGTGGCGACCCGCCAGGAGACAGAGCGGGCGTGCCTTGACGCGCCGGAGAAGGGAATTTCTTTGAGGCAGATCCTTCTCGACACCAAGGGGGCAGCTATCGCCGCGGCCGAGTATAAAAAGGCCGCAGAGCTAAGCACCTTCCCTGTTATCGAGCTCAAGCTTCACAAGGCGCTCCACACCCTCTGTTGTGATGGATTCGCGGAGCCTATGGCCTCTCCGGAGGACGGCTTCACGACGCTAGCTTCGAAGCCCGTCGAGGCGCTGGAGCGTGCCATCGTCAAGGTGGATGGGGTCTTGGATAGTGAGTGTCGCGACCTCTTTTCTAAAGTCACGACACAGGTCTTCAGCCATCTTCATCTTTGTGAGATGGGGTTCGACTTCGACTCCGTGATCCTCCCAGTCGCATCTGAGGTTCGTGCTAGAGCCGCGGCAGTGGTGAAGGGCGTCATGGAGACGCTAGTGAAGAGGTTCACCCGCGTCACGGTTCCTCTGCCTCCGGATGCTGCTGAGGCTCGCAGCAGGGAAGACGACACCAACAATGTCGACGACAAGTCCCCCGAGGGTGGGACGAACGGTGGCGACGGTTCCTCCCGCTCCTTTCCTGCAATGCACACCGTGCCTCGTGGAGGCGTTAAACTCATTTGTGTTTGAGAGAACTTCTAATGCTTGTAATAACTATTGGACCGCATGATTTCTTTCTTTGCCTTGTTTCCTTCTTGCTTGTTGTGATGCTTTGCATCGGCATGGCCCAGACCACGCGTACCTCAACCGCCGTTGGGCCAACCGGAAACCAAGGACGGTCCAAGGGGCGAGGGGCTACGGGTCCAGTTAGGCTCCTGAGTCGCGATGCTCAGGAGTCCCCCTTGACGTACGAGCGGCTCTAGCATCCTTCCTAGAGATTCTTGAGCAATTTTTGAGTGCTCTGGGCTCTGCATCTGCAGGGCCCGGCCCGCGCATACCTCAACCGCCGTTGAGTCGACCGGAAACCAAGGACAGTCCAAGGGGTGAGGGGTTACGGGTCCAGTTAGGCTCCCGAGTGGCGATGCTCAGAAGTCCCCCTTTACGTATGAGAGGCTCCCATACCTTTCCTCGCCAGCTTTTCTGGAGATGGGCGCGTGAAGACCAAGTTTGGCGGACCTGGGAAGGCGGCGTGTACTAGGCTTCGCCTGGTCGCAGCCCCCTCACGCCTGCATCCCTAGGGAATGCAGCGAGAAAGTTGCCGCTAGGGACCTTCCTGAGGTTGGATGTAGCCATTGGGGGCGCCCTCAGTTCTTTATCCCACCGCACCGGGCGTGGGGCTTCCACCTTGCATGGGCATAGTCATTGGTGGACCGTGTCGACCGCCAGCAGGGAGCTGTGGCTTCCACATTGCGTCGGCATAGTCATTGGTAGACCGTGTTGACTTCTCCGCCAGCGCTGGGCTATGGCTGCCACGTTGCGTGGGAAGGGACCCCTTCGCGTCGTCGGAGGCCCCCGGGCGTGTACAACCCATAGAGTTCGTACGCATGGCTGGCACGGTAGAACTAGGAGGCGTATCTGGGAGGTCACGAGGACGCATTGGCCTCGTGAGTGTCCCTACCTCTAAGGCGGTTTGTGCCTGAGCCTTCTTGTAGATGGGGCCATTTGAAACCCCTCTTGCTTCTTCTTCTTCCTGAGTGAGATAGTTTGGGATCCCTCTTGGCACTCTACGTCCTCAGGTCCCGACCCCGCACATTTCCCCACCACCGTTAGCTACGACCAGAAACCAATGACGCACTTCACGGAGCGAGGCCCCGGCACTCCTGGTGCCGACCGGAAACCAGGATGACACTAGGAGGCCAAGTGGCATTATGACTAGTAAGGCTCGTGAGGAGCCCCCTTTGACGTTCAAGTGGCTCTACGTCTGCAGTTCCCGGTCCCGTACATTTCCCCACCGCTGTTAGGTACGACTCGAAACCAAGGACACACTTCACGGGGCAAGGCCCCAACACTCGTGATGCCGACCGGAAACTAGGACGACACCAGGAGGCCGAGTGGCATTATGATCAGTAAGGCTCCTAAGGCTCAATGCTCAGGAGCCCCCTTTGACGCTCGAGCGAGCCCCATTCCACCCTGTCGGCTGCTGCCTCGGGAGGCCGCAGGGCCTCTCGAGACTCCATGCAATGCACTGCGGCCGGATCCCCCAAGCAGGGGGTCATCCTCCTAGCGATGCAAGTAAGGTAGAACGTCAGGACATAGAATAGATGCACGAGAAACTACTGAAATATGCATAAACGAAGCAACAGCAGGGGCGTGCCCTGATCACCTGAAGATCATGTGGCCTAGTGGGCACCCTTGGACAGAGTGAACCAAAAAATTACCTTGCAACAGCGAACAAAAAGTCACCTGGTGACCATGCCGCTTAAGAGCCAAGGCTACCATCATTGCCCGATTTCCTGCTTCCACTAGTGCGACCTTCATGGGTCCATTGTCTCCCAAGGCTCAGAACCTTCGCTTGGTACAAGCATCTCCTCCAGCTCCTCGCCGCGCCCCGCCATGCAATGCATGAGCATGGCTCGATGAAGGCACTGGAAGGTGTCACCTGCTTTCGCCAGCCCCAAGGGCATGCAAAGACAGGTGTTCAGGTAGACCCATCCATGATCGGCATGCGCCGGCTAGATGGGGCCTTGAGCTGCGGCCCTGTTGATCGCGAGCGTGCTGATCCAGACGCGCGGCTGATCGACCATGTCGATAACGATGACTGCGATTGGTGGTGCAGGGCAGTCCCCGCCTCGCACGACTTGTGCTTCCTGGAGCTCTTCGATTGCTCTGAGGATGGACTCTCGTGAACTGGGCCACACACGTCATGACCCCAGCTCGAGCTCGCGTGCGTTTGAGCATGCCTTCAAGTTGTGCTCGAGCGCCTCTCTCACCTCACTGACCAACCTTAGGGCTTCCCTGGTGGGAGACCCCATGCCCGGTCCCCAATAGGGGCACCGAGCGCACCTTTCTATGCGATAGGAGGCGGGGGCCCTTCCCTGAGTGCAGAGCCTAAAGTTTCAGGACGCCCTGCAGGGAGGAGTTGCTTCTTCTTCTTGTGTGGGTCCTCACGAGGCAGTGTGTCTTCTTCATCATCGGAGCGTTCGGCCGCCGCAACGCAGTAAGCATGCTCGAGGGTACAGACGGTATCCTTCTCATCACAAGCAATGGTGATGACACCGCCACTCCCTGGCATCTTGAGGACATTGTAGCTGTGGTGGGTTACTGCCATGAACTTGGCGAGAGCCGGGTACCCAAGGATCGCATTGTACGGAAGGTGGATATGCACGACGTCGAAGACGGTGATCTCGATGTGGTATTTCTTGCGCCCGCTGAAGGTGATAGGTAGACTCACCTGTCCGATGGGTACAGTCGACTCGTTTGTGACCCCTGAGAAAGGCTTAGTTGGCATGAGGTGTCCGTATGGCACCCGGAGAGTCTCGAAGGTCTCGATGGACGTTGGTGACGAGGACGTTGCTGATGGTTGGGGTACACAACATGGGGAGCTTGCCGGCCGTAAACTAACACCTAAGCTGGTCGCTTGAGTCGAAGGTCATGATGATTTGGGACCAATTGAGGGGGCACATCGCTTCAGGCTTCGGGAGAGCCGCATTCACCTCCTGTGCGAATTTCTTGAAGGCACGGTTCGATGCTAGAGCCTAGGCGCCACCCAGGTTGTAGGCCACTGCCCTGATTTCCAAGAAGCCCCCAGTCCCATCGTCTTGTCTGTCTTCCTATTTTCTTCTAGGCGGCGGAGGCAGCGGGGGTAGTCCAGTCTCGCGCGGGCGAGCCTCGGGAGGCTGACCGCGTCGCGACCCCTCCGGAGGGTCGTCACGCTAGCGGTCCTCATAGCGCGGGTCGCGCTAGCGGTCATCCCGAGGTGAGTCGCGCCAGCGGTTCTCCTGAGGCTGATCGCGCCACCTCTGACGCGGCTCCCGGTTGTCCCAGCGGCCTCCACCAGGGCCTCCACCATGCCTGAAGCCTCAGTTGCCTCGGCCGAGGCGCCTGCTGAAGTGCTCGGCACGGATCTGTCGGAGTTCCTGGTAGTCCGCAGTGTCGTGGTTGTTGGTGCCATGGAAGATGCAGGTCGGCCTTCCTCCTAGGGGGTGTTCTTCTCCCCGGCTGCGCTTTGCCTCGGGTTGGGCAGCAAGTACCGCCGGGCCTTGTGTTTTTCTTCCTTGGCCTTGGTCTTCTTCTCTTCTGGCTTCGCCGCTGGAGGCTTGCGGAGCGACAACTGCCCTCCTCGGCCTTGGCGCACTTGTTTGCCAGGTTGAACATTTCCAGGCCAGAGCATAGTTCGTCATTCATGGCGAGCTCTTCCTCTATCTTGAGGTCAGTGACTCTGTCGGTGAAGGCCAAAATGATGGCTTCTCCGACGCCTTGGGGATCTTGAGGTGTGTGGTCATGAAACATTGTATGCACTTGTGCAGTGTCTCCCCCTCCTACTGCTTGATATGCCGCATGTCGTTCAAGGTGGGCGCGCAGTCGCGGGTGCCTTGGAAGTTGGCGATGAAGCGTTTGCGCAGACCATTCCAGGAGGTGATGCATGCCTCCGGGAGGTTGAAGATCCAGGAGAATGCGCCGCCCTTGAGCGCCATGGGGAACCAGCACGCCATGATACTCAGCGAGTAGAACTGTAGGAACTCGGCTGGGCCTGTAGTGCCATCGTAACGCGAGGGTAGGTCAGGCTTGAACTTGCAAGGCCACGCGGTCGGGCAGATCTCCAGGGCAATGGCGAGGCACCCCATCGGCTCGACGGGTGCCACGTGCATGAGGGCGACCTGGTCTTGACGCTCCTGTGGGGCCGCCTTGAGCGGTTCCTGGCCGCGGCTTTGGGTCGGCAGCGCAGAGAATGCAGGTGCATTGCCGCGCGGTCGGGGAACCACTTGGCAGCTTACTTCATCCCCAACCCTGCCCTCGGTCAGTGAAGTCGGTCACGGGGGTGCGCTTCTTGCCTGGGCTCGGGGTCGGCGTCGTGTCGCGGAGGCGGAGGCTGTGTATCTTGTGCCACGTCATTTGCTAGGGATGGTTGGGGTCGAAGCGAGTAGGAGAGCGCCAAGGCTTCGTCGGCTGCACCAACGAGCTCCGCGATGTGCCGAAGCCAGTCTTCATAGTGCTCGAGATTGGGGCGGTAGCGCAGAAATTCTTTAACCATGACGAGCATGCCCTGGCCGTGCACCAGCCCTGGCCGAACATGAGAGAATGAACCGGAGGTCGGGACGATCGACGGAGTGGCGGTGTGGCCGTCGCGCTGCGCAGTGACCGACTGGGAGGAGTCTTGTTGCTCGTGGGCATCGAGGCCCGTGGCGGCGTTTGCCACAGGCGAGGGTGACCTACGTGCGACGGCGCGGCCCAAGGCGCCGTCTGGGCGACGCGGGTGGCCCGGCACTTGGCGCGGGCTCAGCGAGCGTCAGACATCGGAGCGGTAAGGTGGAAGAATATCTTGGCTTGAGGGAGACTCCGACACACCCCTACCTGGCGCGCCAAATGTCGGATTTTGGGCTCAGCAAAACCCTTGAGATTCGAACACAGGGGCGTGTGCAAAGATCTCCTATAGCCTCGCCCGACCCAGCTCGCTACTCGATGAACACATGAGAGAACTCACACGATGATGAGGAAGAAGATGAACACGACAGTTTACCTAGGTTCGGGCCGCTGTGAAGCGGAATACCCACCTCCTGCTTAATTTGGTGGATTTCCTCTAGTGGAGGTTGGGTTGGATGATGTAGTACAATGCACTTGAGCCTCATGAGGGCGCTCAAGATGTGTTCTCGGCTGGCTATCTCGTCGGGGTGCGTGGAGTGACTAAGTGCTGGATCAGGTCGACCGTCCGGGGGTTCGGGGTCCTTCTCTATGGTGCAACCTATGCTCTATATATAGCGGTAGCCTAGGTCCTCTTCAATTATCTCAATGGTAGGAAGGGGTCCCACAACGGCCAATTTTGAAGGGGGACAGGGGTTCGTGCTCACCCTGCCCAAAGGTGGTCTTCGTCTGCAAAGTGACTGTCGACAGTGCAGGGACGGGCTCAGCGATGACATCCTCCCTGCAGGGCGGGTGGTTGTGGTGTTCTTGCACCGGAATGGAAACCTTTGGGGGATGCTTTGTGAACCCGCATACATCCTTGCTCCCTTTGCACCAAAGGGGAAACTGTGCCGCCTAGTAAAATGGTGCTTTCCTATCCTTCCTTGCGTCATCTTTGACTCCTGAGGCCGGCCTTGCATAGGAAACTCCGCCGCTCTGGAGGGGTCCTGAGGAGGCCCATCCCTCATGGGTCTTGTCGCTGTTCTTCCTCGTGAGGCTAGGGCCCTCATGAGGGCCTTGTCCTGAATGGGGCCACACCTTGTTGTGTTTGGTCGTTGAGGTGGGCCATGCCCTGGGCCGGGGGCAGGCGGGTCTGGGTACCCCCATTCCTTGAACGCCGACAAGCGCTATGTAATGCTTTACTTTATCGCTAAGTGGTAGCAATAATATTAGAAGCATGGTGGGAGTGACAACCCTGATGGCGACAAATGATGGAGATCATGGTGTTATGTTGGTGACGATGGAGATCATGCCGGTGGTTTGGAGATGGAGATCAAAAGCACAAGTTCATAGCCATATCATGTCACTTATGATTTGCATGTGATGTTAATCCTTTTATCCAGCTTATTTTTCTTAGGAAGACGGTAGCATTATAAGGGATCCCTCACTAAAAATTTCAAGATAAAATTGTGTTCTCCCTGAGTGTGCAGCGTTGTGAAAGTTCATCATTTTGAAGCACCACGTGATGATTGGGTGTGATAGAATCTACGCTCACATACAACGTGTGCAAGCCAGTGTTGCACGTGCGGAACACTCGGGTTAAACTTGATGAGCCTATCATGTATAGACATGGCCTCAGAACACAAGAGACCGAAAGGTCAAACATGAGTCATATATTAGATATGATGAACATGGAGATGATCACCATTGAAACCACCTCATCTCATGTGATGATCGGACCTGGGTTGGTGAATTTCGATCATATATCACTCCGATGAGTAGAGGGATGTCAATTTGAGTGGGAGTTTTTAAGTAATATGATTAATTAAACTTATTATGTTGAACAATAGTCTTAGTAACCTTTGCAAAGACTGGGCTCGTAGTCTGAGGATTATCCTCATGGCTTCCCCAAAAGCTTATGTCCTTCATGCACCGCTCAGTGAAGAACCTGCTCAAGTGTTGTCTAAAGACGTTGTGACCGCCTGGGAGGCACGTTCTAGAGATTACTCAATAGTTCAATTTGCAATGTTGTACGGCTTAGAACCGAGATTTTAAAGATGTTTTGAACATCATGGAGCGTATGAGGTGTTCCAGGAATTGAAAATTATCTTTGAGAAGAATGCCCGGATCGAGAGGTATGAAACCTCCAATAAGTTTTATGCTTGCAAGATGGAGGAGAACGGGTCTGTCAGTGAACATATACTCATAATGTCTGGGTATTCGAACCATCTGGCTAAGTTAGGGATGCCCCTTCCTCCGGAAGAGATCACTGACAAAGTTATTCAATCATTTCCACCTAGCTACAAAAGTTCGTGATGAACTCTAACTTGCAAGGGATGAACAAGTCATTCATGGAGCTATTTGTGATGCTGAAAGTCGCTGAGTCTGGAATCCAGAAGGAGCATCAAGTGTTGATGGTCAATAAAACCACTAGTTTCAAGAAGAATGTCAAGGGCAAGAAGGGTATCTCCAAGAAGAGTGGCAAATAAGTTGCCCCTCCCGTGAACACACCCAAGGCTGGACCCAAGCTAGAAACTGAGTGCTTTCATTGCAAGGGAAATGGTCACTGGAAGCGAAACTGCCCCAAGTATCTGGCCGACAAGAAGGCGGCCAACACCAAACAAGGTATATATGTTATACATGTTATTGATGTGTACCTTACCAACTCCCATTGTAGTGCCTGGGTATTTGATACCGGTTCGGTTGCTCACATTTGCAACTGAAAGCAGGAGCTGCGAAATAGACAGAGGCTGGCTAAGGACGAACTGATGATGCGCGTGGGTAATGGTTCCAAGGCTGATGTGATCTCCGTCGGCACGCTCGCTCTTTGATTACCATCGGGATTAGTGATGAACCTGGATAATTGTTATTTAGTGCCTGTATTAAGCATGAACATTATGTCTGGATCTTGTTTATTGCGAGACGGTTACTCATTTATATCAGAGAATAATGGTTGTTCTATTTATATGAGTAATATCTTTTATGGTCATGCACCCAATGTGAGGGGTTTATTCTTATTGAATCACGATAGTGATGATACACATGTTCATAACATTGATGCCAAAAGATGTAGAGTTGATAATGATAGTACCACTTACTTCTGGCACCGCTGCTTTGGTCATATTGGTGTAAAACGCATGAAGAAGCTCCATGCTGATGGACTTTTGGAGTCACTTGATTTCGAATCTCTTGACACATGTGAATGATGCCTCTTGGGCAATATGACTAAGACCCCGTTCTCTGGAACAATGGAACATGCAAGTGACTTGTTGGAAATCATACATACTGATGTGTGCGTTCCGATGAGCATTGAGGCACGCGGTGGATATCGTTACTTTGTTAGTTTCATAGACGACTTAAGTAGATATGGTCGTGATAAGAAGATTAAATTCCTATGATCTGATCGAGGAGGAAAATATCTAGGTTATGAGTTTGGCAATCACTTAAGACAATGTGGAATTGTTTCACAATTGACACTTCCTAGAAAACCACAGCGTAATGGTGTGTCCGAACATCGTAATCAAACCTTATTGGATATGGTGCGTTCTATCATGTCTCTTGCCGATTTGCCACTATCGTTTTGGGGTTATGCATTAGAGACAACATCATTCACTTTAAATAGGGCAACATCAAAATCCGTTGAGACAATGCCATAAGAACTGTGGTTTGGTAAGAAACCAAAGTTGTAGTTTCGTAAAGTTTGGGGATGTGATGCTTATGTAAAAAAGCTTCAGCCAGAAAAGCTCAAACCCAAAGCGGAGAAATGCGTCTTTATAGGATACCCAAAAGATACGGTTGGGTATACCTTCTATCTTAGATCTGAAGGAAAACTGTTTGTTGCTAAGAACGGGTCATTTCTCGCGAAAGAGTTTCTCTCGAAAGAATTGAGTGGGAGGAAGGTAGAACTGGATGAGGTTGTTGAACCCTCTCTTCAACCAAATAGTAGCGCAGCGCAGAAAGATGTTTTTGTGGAGCCTACATCGGTTGAAAAGGAAGCTGCGAATGTTGATCATGGAGTTTCCGATTAAGTTGCTAAGGAACCTCATAGGTCGACGAGGACACATACTGATCCTGAATGGTAAAGTAACCATGTCTTAGAGGTCATGTTGTTGGACAACGATGAACCTATGATCTATGGAGAAGCGATGGTGGGACCGGATTCCAACAAATGGTTAGAGGACATGAAATCGGAGATGGGATCCATGTATGAAAACAAAGTATGGACTTTGGAAGTCTTATCTGAAGGGCGAAAGGCCATTCAGAATAAATGGATCTTTCACAAGAAGACGGACGCGAACGGTAATGTCACCATCTATAAAGCTCTACTCGTGGCAAAGGTTTTTTCACAAGTTCAAGGAGTTGACTACGATGAGACCTTCTCAGCTGTAGTGACGCTTAAGTCTGTCAGAATGATGTTAGCAATACTTGCATTTTTCAATTATGCAGATGGATGTCAAAACAGTGTTCCTTAACGGCTTCCTTAAGGAAGAGTTGTATATGATACAACCAGAAAGTTTTGTCGATCTAAAGAATGCTGATAAAGTTTGCAAACTCCAGCGATCCATTTATGGACTGCTGCAAGCATCTCGGAGTTGGAATCTTCGCTTTGATGAGGTGATCAAGGGTTCGGGTTTGTACAAGTTTATGGAGAAGCTTGTATTTACAAGAAAGTGAGTGGGAGCTCTATAGAGTTTCTAATATTATACATGGATGACATATTGCTGATTGGAAACAATATAGAAATGTTGGAAAGCATGAAGGAATATTTGAACAAAAGTTTTTTAATGAAGGACCTAGGAGAAGCTGCTTTCATATTAGGCATCAAGATCGACAGAGATAGATCGATACGCTTAATAGGACTTTCATATAGCACATACCTTGACAAAGTTTTGAAGAAGTTCAAAATGGATCAGTCCAAGAAGGGGTTCTTGCCTGCATTGCAAGGTATGAAGATGAGTACGATTCAATGTCGAGTGACTACAGAAGATAGAGAAGAGATGAGTTTCATCCCCTATGCTTCAGCGATAGGCTCTATCATGTATGCAATGCTGTGCACAAGACCCGATGTCATCCTTGCCATAAGTCTAGCCGGAAGGTTTCAAAGTGATCCAGGAATGGAACACTGGACCGCGCTCAAGAATATCCTTAAGTACCTGAAAAGGACTAAGGAAATGTTTCTAGTTTATGGAGGTGATCAAGAGCTCGTCGTAAAGACTTACATCGATGCAATCTTTGACACTGATCTGAATGACTCTACGTATCAAACCAGATATGTATTCATTCTCAACGGGAGAGCGGTAAGCTAGTGCAGTGCCAAGAAGACCATGGTTCCTGATTCTACATGCGAAGTGGAGTACATCGCTACCTCGGAGGCGGCGAAGGAAGGTGTCTAGATGAAGGAGTTCATGACAGATCTTGGAGCCCAGTGCACTGAACCCAATGACTCTATTCTGTGACAACACATGTGCCATTGCTCTTGCCAAGGAACCAAGGTTTCACAAGAGGAAGAGACACATAAAGATATGCTTGAATTCCATCTACGATTACATCAAGGAGGAGGACATAAATATTTGCAAAGTGCACACAGATCTGAATGTCGTAGACCCATTGACTAAACCTATTCCATGGGATAAACATGATCAACACCAGAACTGTATGGGTGTTAGATTCATTACAATGTAAATCACATATTGTGTGAGCTAGATTTTTAACTCTAGTGCAAGTGGGAGACTACTGGAAATATGCCATAGAGGCAATAATAAAGTGGTTATTATTATATTTCGTTGGTCATGATAATCGTTTATTATCCATGCTATAATTTTATTAATTGGAAACTCGAATGCATGTGTGGATACATAGACAACACTGTGTCCCTAGTATGCCTCTAGTAGACTAGCTCATTGATCAAAGATGGACAAGGTTCCCTAGCCATAGACATGAGATGTCATTTGATAATGGGATCACATCATTAGGGGAATGATGTGATGGACAAGACCCAAACTATGAACGTAGCATATGATCATGTCAGTTTATTGCTATAGTTTTCTACATGTGAAGTATTTGTTCCTATGAGCATGAGATCATGCAACTCACTGACCCCGAAGGAATGCCTTGTGTGTATGAAACGTCGCAACTTAACTGGGTGACTATAAAGATGCTCTACAGGTATCTCCGAGGGTCTCTATTGAGTGGGCATGGATCAAGACTGGGATTTGTTACTCTGTGTGACGGAGAGGTATCTCAGGACCCACTCGGTAATACAACACCACAATAAGCCTTGCAAGCAAAGTGACTAAAGAGTTAAGCACAGAATCTTGTACTATGGGACGAGTAAAGAGACTTGCCAGTAACGAGATTGAACTAGATATAGAGATACCGACGATCGAATCTCGGGCAAGTAACATACAGAAGAACAAAGGGAACTGCATACGGGATTAACTGAGTCGTTGACATAGAGGTTCAACTGATAAAGATCTTCATAGAATATGTAGGAACCAATATGGGCATCCAGGTCCCGCTATTGGTTATTGAGAGGTGTCTCGGTCATGTCTACATATTTCTGAACCCGCAGGGTCTGCACACTTAACGTTCAGTGACCTTTAAGTAGTATTGAGTTATGTATGTTGGTGACCGAAGGATGTTCGGATTCCCTGATGAGATGCCGGACGTCATGAGGATCTCTAGAATGGTCCGGAGCTAAGGATTGATATATAGGAAAGTGTTGTTTGAACTATGGAAAAGTTTCGGGCATTTCCGGCAGTGTACTGGGAGTGACGAATGGGTTCCGGGGGTCCACCAAGTGGGTCCCACACACCACAAGGGGGACACGTAGTCCTTAGTGGTGGCGCACCAACCCCTGGTGGGCTGGGCGGCTAGCCCAATGGGTCTATGCGTAGGAGAAAGAGGAGAGCGGAGGAGTCCTAATCGGAGGAGGACTCCTCCCACGCCCAGCTCCTAGTTGGAGGTGGACTCCTCTACCTCCAGGTTCAGCCGACACTAGGGGAGGAACCCTAGGGAGCCAGACCCCTCCCCTCCCTCCTATATATATTGGAGGGGAGAGAGGGCAGGCGCACCCTAAGCCATGGTGCAGCTCTCTCTCCCCGACTAGATCATCTCCTCCTCTAGTTTCGTCGGTGCTTAGGCGAAGCCCTGTCGGAATAGCTCCACCAGCACCGTCACCATGTCGTCGTGCTGCCGGAGTACTCACCTACCTCTGCGCTCCCTCTTGTTGTACCAAGAAGGCAGAGATCATCATCGAGCTATACGTGTGCTGAACATGGAGGTGACATCCGTTCGGCGCTAGATCAGGACGGATCATGGTTGGATTGCGGGATGGCTTGCGATTTGGATCGCAAAGACGTTCGACTACATCAACCGTGTTTCTTAATGCTTCCCGCTTAGCGATATATAAGGGTATGTAGATCCACTCTCCCTCTCATAGATGCTCATCACCATGGATAGATCTTGCGTGCGCGTAGGATTTTTTTTGTTTCCCATGCAACGTTCCCCAACAGAACATGGGGAAGGAGGGGGAAGTGGGGGCAAGTGGGGAGTAGGGGGTCTCGGTGGGGTGGCTTAGTAGCCACTAGGGGGGTTGGGCCGGTTGGATGGGCCTCGGCCTAACTGGGAGGGGGCCTTTCTTATTTGCTATTTTTTTGTTTTCTTTTCATTTTAGTTTTTTCTTTTTATTTTATTTATAAAATACCTTTATAAAAAATTAGAGAACAAGCGCAATATTTGCAATGAAATATTTGGTCCTTTCACAAAAAGGGTTTGGGGCACCATTGATTTTAATTTGAACCTTTTCATATATCAAAAGGGCAGTTTCAAATGATTTAAAACCCTGTTTTCAAAGTTGTGGTCCACCCGAGAAGGTTGGTGATGTTGTCTCCCCCAACAACAAGTCTTTTGGGATTTTTAACAAGCATGCAAAAAAAAAACATTTGTTGTTTGAAGATTTATTTTATCAGCATAAAATTCAATGGCCTTTAGAGGAGGAATTTGAAATGAGATATGAAATTCAAAGTGATCAAACATTGTTAAGCAAAATGGTTAAGCTTGACCATTGTGCTTAATTACATTGATCACTATAGCAGTGAGATCCACGGTGTCCCAACAGATTCACTTGTTTTTATAATTTCTTTTCTCGTTTTTTGGGTTTACTTGTGTAGTGGGCCCAGCAGACTATGGCATTTGTTGTGGTATTCCTGATTGTGAACTTGGTGCTTTATTTAAAAAGCGAATGAAAGCTTATTTCGAAAACAAGAAAGATGGAAATACAAATGACAGGCTCCATGCATGACTGGACAGGTTCACCAGACATGGAGCATCTTGCTTTTTGTAACGATAGACATAAAAACACGGGAGAAGGACTGAGCTTGTGGGGAAATCGATCGAGCACTCCTAACGTGTGCTACTTGCCACTTGACCCAACGGCTCCTAGTGATAATAGAAAAGCTTTTTTTAACAAATTGAAATATTTATTGTAAAAAATTAACAAGTTTGAAATACCGAATATGTTTTGGAAAACCCAAATAATATATAAAATTAAAATCATTTCTAGAAAATATTAACAGTTTTTGCCAAAATAACGAATTTTGAAATCTCAAACAGTTTCTAGAATCCGATGAATTTTTTCAAAATTCCAATTTTTAAACCCAAACTTTTTCCGAAGAGACTAACGTTTTTCGAAACTCCGAACAATATTTGGGAAAATGGGTTTATTTTTTGGATTTTTGAAAAATATTTAAAGTAGGAAAATTTTATGAAATCAAAAACACTTTTTAAATATGTCAACAAAAAATTAAAAGAAGAACATTTTTGAACTTATGAGCAAATTTTGAAAAGACAAACATTTTTTTAATTCCCAAAAAAACTCTGTAAAAATCTGTGAGCAAAATTTCTGAACTCTGAAAAACATTTTTTAAGTGTAATCAACATTTTTTTTATTTTCATGTATAATTTTTCATCATTTTCTATAATAATGATTTTGTTTTGTATTTAGGGAACAAATTTTAAATTCGATGAAGAATTTTTGAACTTGATGAAGAATTTTTTATTCCAGAACTTGTTTTTGAAAAAATGGATGGAATTTTTTTGAATTGAACAAAATTTGAATTTGATGAAGAATTTTAAAAATCTATGAACAAATTTCAAATCAGATGAACATTTTTCTAATTTGATGAACAAATTTTAAATTTGATGAGAAAGTGCTCGAGAGGCGTGGGCGATGACAAAAACACGTTACACTGAACTAGATACACAACATCTTGTGCAAGTTGATCCTTATGGGGCTGATGCAAAGGATGTACCCACGGACTTAGTTTATGATAACGTGATGCAAGCTACTCGGTTGTCTCAAAAAGACTGTGACCTTGACTCCAACTAGGAGTAATGTAATGATTCGATGTATAAAAGTACGTTTTCTCATTATGTATGATCTGCTCTATGATGCAACACTTTGTTGACCGGACTTCTGTTTTTGCCTCCTTGGCCAGTGACCGACAAGTGTTTCCAATGCCTAGTCGAGTATTTGGGCAAGGCTATTCAGAGAACAAGGCAATCTGGCCATAAGGTTCAAAAAACAAAAGGTAAGCAAAGAGTTATGCTATATTACTTTTTAACATCAGAAGGATCTGCCGAGAAAAATAGTTCTTCTATCAGTTCCTTTTCTCACCTTATCATGTTGACCATGCTGATATAATCCACAAATCCAATTGCTTATGGAAAAAAGTAGGGTTTAATTTGGGGGGGGGGTCCCATCCCGCTGGCTTGAATAAACCAAGATTTTCACTTTCGCTATGACCGACCAATTATATTATTAAGATTGCCAGCTTTTAGCTTCACCCGTCTGAGGTACTAACCAGGATGACCCAGAAGTAACAATCGTCGAGGTGTTCCCGTTACCCCTTATCTGAAATGATCGGGAACGTAAGGGGTAGGCAGAGGAGCCAGGCAACCCAAATTGACCAAATATCAAGTCAAATCGATGCATATTAATTTCTTCAAATGATAGTAATAGAAAGTGGCACACCCAGTCAATATGAGTGTGTAAAACCATGGGCTTTTAACTTGAAGCCCCCATGGCTGTTTACCGAGAACTTTTAAAGACATCAGAAATAATTTATCATACCTCGACTTTACCGAGTACTGCCTTTTGAAATATAAATGGCTCAATAGAGTATATATGAACAGTTATAAGTGTAAAACGTAGATCTATGACCAAGAAGAGAAAATATTTTATCTTTAACTGTAACAATGTCGAAGCAGGGCAGTGTTCCATGGGTTTGGCTCCGACTGGTTGTCTTTAGGATCTCGGATGTGTTATGCCCCTCTGGTGAGTACTTGGTCAACTATGAATGATCCCTCCCACTTGAGTGATAGTTTATGCTTCTGATTCTCCGGGTGGTGTCGTAAGACCAGGTCTCCCAAGTTGAATGCCTTTGCCCGCACCTCCCGGCTTTGATAGCGTATTGCCCTACTGCTGGTAAAACATAGAACTTGCCTAAGCTACATCACGCTCCTCCTCACGGGCACCCAGGTCATCTTGCCTGTCGACCATAGCCTCCCTCCCTTCATACATGTGGACTCGAGGTTCATCATGAATGAGATCGATTGGGATAATGGCTTCTAGGGTTTAGGGTTTAACAGTAGCGTACTTTCAGCCCGACGCTACTCGTAAGTTAACATAGCAGCAACGCGCGTTGAAGTGCTATTACTACTTATCCGCAATGCGTGTGAGTTAGGCGCTACTGTTAAAGGCGCGTTGCTGGTAAACCTTTGCTCTGTGCCACTTCTAAATTTATATGATTTTTTTCTTTCTGCATTTTTACGCTATATGTACAACTTTTATAGAATAACAACATGCATATTCATTGAAAAAGATGTGGACAAAAATTTCTAATCGTCGGCATCGATGAGTAAAACTTATTAGAAGTCTCTCATCTCATATCATCATCATTCATGGTTGAACACATGTCTCAAAACAGCAATACAAATTATTATAAGTATTGAATACATGCAACTACATGTCACATACTCATGTTTAATGTTCTCCACTGGCTAGCATCTGCGAGTTGTCTGATATTCAGATCATCTCCATCGTCTATCTCCACCCTCTCCACGTGCCATCGCATGAGCTCAACTTCCTTAGGATCTATGAAATACCGCTGCAGACAGGGAGTGATCGGAAAGTACCACACAACCTTTTGTGGACCTTTCTTTCCAGCCTCCTTATATCATGAAGCATTGCACTTTGTACACATGGTTTTTTTTCCACATGCTCGTTCCGTAATATGATGCAATCGTTGATGCATGTGTGGTATCTAATGTGCAGTAGATAAAGAGGGCACACGATTTTCTTGGCCTCCTCGATACTAGTAGGACACAGGCTTCCTGCGGGAAGAACCTTCTTTAGATACTTCAAAAGATCATCCAAGCGGGTGTCTGTGCATTTGTTTTTGCCTTCATCTTTAGAAGTTCTAGCATGAACTCAAGTTGGTCACCTTGGTATCACAACCATCATACAATGGAGTCTGCGAGTCTAGCTCCAGTTGTGCGAGTTTGGCCTCCTCTCTAGAAGCAGCTGTGTCGCTAGTCGTCTTCTTGCGAAGCAGGTCTCGAACATGCCGGCCCCGCATGGCAGAACTTAGTAGGGACGAAGACTGTGACATGTCCGCGTATTCTTCGTCATGTTCGTCCTCTTCTTCGCCTGGTTCAGCCTCTTCTACACCATGTTCCGTCTCTTCGCCATTTCCGACGCCCTCTTCTTGAGGCCCATTTTCAGTCATTTCTTTGTCTGGTCCCATGTCATTATTGCCTACCCGGTCGACGTCCTCCTCGTCATCATCTCTGCTTATCCATCGAGCATGGACATCCATGAAACCATGCATGAGCAGGTGCTCCTTGAATTTTCCATCCTTAAATGGATCGAGCCATACTCCTCCTTTGCATCTTTCACATAGACATAAAACCTCCTTCCATTCTTTTTCATACATGTTGTCCATCGTGAATTGCCAGTATCTTTCCACCTTACTTCCATTAACAATCATGGTCGCATGCGGAGAGGAAAAGAATTATAATCATGTATGCATGCATGCATGCATGCAACAAATTCATACAAAATTTGACATGACCTTCCCTAAACATAGGACATATCGAGTTTTTCCGAAATTCATCGAAATGGAAATTAATCGACATTTTGGCAAAACATAGGCAACTCCTGTCACACACATTTCAACAAATACACAATATAAGAAACTCACATGCCACAAACAATTTGGTATAATATCGCACGCACGCACGCACACACACACACATTTTTCCATTCTTGCACAACTCTTCTTTTTGCTCACCTATGTCGAGAGAGATCAAGCACGATGAAGATATCCAATTATCCTTATTAATTAGCTAGTAGATCTATAGATAGTGAGGTACCTATATAACACTAACTAGGGAGTGAGAGAGAACTAGCTATTGGAGATGGGTGGATGGGCTAAAAAATTAAAGAGAGGGAGTGTTGGAAATATGCCCTAGAGGCAATAATAAATTAGTTATTATCATATTTCCTTGTTCATGATAATCGTTTATTATCCATGCTATAATTGTATTGATCGGAGACTTAAATGCATGTGTGGATACATAGACAAAACCATGTCCCTAGTATGCCTCTAATGGACTAGCTCGTTGATCAAAGGATGGTTAAGGTTTCCTAGCCATGGACATGAGATGTCATTTGATAACGGGATCACATCATTAGGAGAATGATGTGATGGATAAGACCCAAACTACAAACATAGCATATGATCGTGTCAGTTTATTGCTACTGTTTTCTGCATGTCAAGTATATGTTCCTATGACCATGAGATCATGCAACTCACGGATATCGGAGGAGTGCCTTGTGTGTATCAAACGTCGCAACGTAACTGGGTGACTATAAAGGTGCTCTACAGGTATCTCCGATGGTGTTTGTTGAGTTGGCATGGATCGAGACTGGGATTTGTTACTCCGTGTGACGGAGAGGTATCTCAGGGCCCACTCGGTAATACAACATCACAACAAGCCTTGCAAGCAATGTGGCTAAGTGTTAGTCACGGGATCTTGTATTACGGAACGAGTAAAGAGACTTGCCAGTAACGAGGTTGAACTAGGTATGGAGATACCGACGATCGAATCTCGGGCAAGTAACATACCGAAGAACAAAGGGGACGTTATACGGGATTAACTAAATCCTTGACATAGAGGTTCGACCGAAAAAGATCTTCGTAGAATATGTAGGAACCAATGTGGATGTCCAGGTCCCGCCATTGGTTATTGACCGTAGAGGTGTCTCGGTCATGTCTACATAGTTCTCGAACCCGCAGGGTCTGCACACTTAAGGTTCGGTGACGTTTCGGTAGTGTAGAGTTATGTATGGTGGTGACCGAAGTTTGTTCGGAGTCCCGGATGAGATCCCGGACATCACGAGGAGCTCCGGAATGGTCCGGAGGTAAAGATTCATATATAGGAAGTCCCAGTTTGGTTTCCGGAAAAGTTTCGGGCTCATCGGTAGTGTACCGGGAGTGCCGGTAGTGTACCGGGAGTGCCGGTAGTGTACCGGGAGGCCTCCGGGAGGGGTATTTCGACCCCAAGAGGTCCATGGGCTGTGGGAGAATAATAACCAGCCCTTAGTGGGCTGGGAAAACAGCCACAAAGGCCCATGGCGCAGGAGAGAAAGTCCTAAAGCAAAAAGTGGAAAATCAGCCAATAGGAGGCAATCCTACTCCAACTAGGATTGGAGGTGAAGTAGGATTTCTTCCCACCTCCTATTTCGGCCGACCCAAAGGCCTTGGCTGCCTCTCCTCTCCTCTCCTCCTATATATACTAGTGGATTGGGTGGTTTTTGGACAGAATTTCCGGCCACGTGCTACCCGTTTCACCGGTGCACAGTTTCTCCTCTAGATCGGTTTTCCGCAGCGCTCAGGCGAAGCCCTGCCGGAATTGCTCCACCACCATCACCGGAGCGCCGTCACGCTGCCGGTGAACTCTCTCTCCTATCCACCTCCTCTTGCTGGATCAAGACGGTGGAGATCGTCATCAAGCTGCACGTGTGCTGAACGCGGAGGTGCCGTCCGTTCGGCGCTAGATCGGAAGGACCGTGATCGAGATCGCGAGACGGTTCGTGATGAGATCGTGGAACGGATCGTGATGAGTTCGCGGGACAGATCGTGATCAAGATCGTGAGACGGATCGTGATGAGATCGCGGGACGGATCGTGATGAGTTCACGGGACGTATCGTGATTGGATCGCGGGACGGATCGTGATGAGATCGCGGGACGCTCGGCGATTTGGATCGCGAAGATGTTCGACTACACCAACCGCGTTTCTTAACGCTTCCCGCTTAGCGATCTACAAGGGTATGTAGATCCACTCTCCCTCTCGTAGATGCTCATCACCATGGATAGGTTTGCGTGTGCGTAGGAAAATTTTTGTTTCCCATGCGACGTTCCCCAACAGTGGCATCATGAGCTAGGTTGATGGTTCGATGAGATCTCGAGTAGAACACAAAAGGTTTGTGGGCGTTGATGCTTAGATTGCTTCCTCCCTTGGTCGTATTTTGGTTCAGCGGGATTGTGAGATGAAGCGGCCCGGACCAACATTACTCGTACGCTTACGAGAGACCGGTTCCCTCGACGCAACTTGTTGCCTAGATGGCTTGCGGGTGACAGTTTCTCTCACTTTAGTTGGATCGGATTCGACAAAGGCGGTCCTTGAGAAGGTTGAAAAGCAAACTAGTGTATCACCGTTGTGGTTTATGCGTAGGTGAGAATCGTTCTTGCTAGATACCCATAGCAGCCACGTAAAACATGCAACAACAATTAGAGGACGTCTAACTTGTTTTTGCAGGGTATGTTGTGATGTGATATGGCCAATTACATGATGAGATATATGTGATGTATGAGATGATCATGTGATGTATAGAATTTCACGACTTGCATGTCGTTGAGTACGGCAACCGGCAGGAGCCATAGGGTTGTCTTTAATTATTGTATGACCTGCGTGTCAATCATTAAGCGCTATGTAATGCTTTACTTTATCGCTAAGCAGTAGCAATAGAAGTAGAAGCAGGGCTGGCGCCACAACCCCAATGGCAACACATTGATGGAGATCAAGATGATGGAGATCATGGTGTTGTGCCGGTGACGATGGAGATCATGCCGGTGTTTCGAAGATGGAGATCTTAAACACAAGTTCATGGCCATATCATGTCACTTATGAATTACATGAGATGTTAATCCTTTTATGCACCTTGTTTTGCTTAGTACGGCGGTAGCATTATAAGGTGATCCCTCACTTGAATTTCAAGATGAACTGTGTTCTCCCCGAGTGTGCACCGTTGCGAAAGTTCGTCGTGTTGAGACACCACGTGATGATCGGGTGTGATAGACTCTACGTTCACATACAACGGGTGCAAGCCAGATTTGCACGCGCAGAACACTCGGGTTAAACTTGACGAGCCTAGCATGTACAGACATGGCCTCGGAACACGAGAGACCGAAAGGTCGAACATGAGTCATATAGTAGATATGATCAACATAATGATGTTCACCATTGCAGCCACCTCAACTCACGTGATGATCGGACTTGAGTTGGTGAATTTGGATCATGTATCACTCGAATGATCGGAGGGATGTCAATTTGAGTGGGAGTTCTTAAATAATATGATTAATTGAACTCATTATCATGAACATAGTCAAAGTGTCTTTGCAAATTATGTTGTAGATTACTAGCTCGCGTTGTGGCTCCCTTGTATTTTTATATGTTCCTAGAGAAATAGAATTGAAAGATGTTGGTAGCAATATTGCGGACTGGGTCCGTGATCTGAGGATTGTCCTCATTGCTGCACAGAAGGCTTATGTCCTTAATGCACCGCTCGGTGCGCCACCCCCTCTAGCGTCGTCTATAGATGTTGTGAACATCTGACAGGCACGTTTCGATGACTACTTGATAGTTTTGTGCGTCATGCATTACGGCTTAGAATTGAGGCTCCGAAACGTTTTGAACGTCACGGAACATATGAGATGTTCTAGGGGCAGAGATTGTGATCTCAGGCTTGTGCCTGTGTTGCGAGATATGAGATCTCCAACAAGATTCTTTGCCTGTAAGATGAAGGAGAATAGCTCAATCGTTGAGCATGTACTCAGATTGTCTGGGTACTACAATCGCTTGAATCAAGTGGGAGTTGATCTTCCAGATAAGATAGTGATTGATATAGTTCTCCAAGTCACTGTCACTAAAGCTACTAGAACTTAAGTGATGAACTATAATACACCAGGGATAGAAGTATTGATCCCTGAGCTGTTCGCGATGTTTGACACCGCGAAGGTAGAAATCAAGAAGGAGCGTCAAGTGTTGATGGTTAATCAAACCACTAGTTTCGAAAAGGGCAAGATCAAGGAGGGAAACTTCATGGATAGCAAGTCAGTTGCTGCTCCAGTGAAGCAACCCAAAGTTGAACTCAAACCCGAGACTAAGTGCTTCTATTATGAGGTGAGAGGTCGCTGAAGCGGAACAACCCTAGATACTTGGTAGATAAGAAGGCTGGCAACATTGATAGAAGTATATTTGATATACGAGTTACTAATGTGTACCTTGCTAGTACTCTTAGTAGCACCTGGGTATTGGATACCGGTTCGGTTGCTAAATGTTAGTAACTCGAAATAAAAGCTACGGAATAAACGGAGAACTAGCTAAGGGTGAGGTGACGATATGTGTTGGAAGTGTTTCCAAGGTTGATGTGATCAAAATCGCACGCTCTCTCTACCTTCAGGATTAGTGACGAACCTAAATAAATGTTATTTGGTGTTTTGCGTTGAGCATGAACATGATTAGATCATGTTTATTGCAATACGGTTATTCATTTAAGTTAGAGAATAATGGTTATTCTGTTTACATGAATAATACCTTCAATGGTCATGCACCCAGTGAGAATGGTTTGTTGAAATCTTGATCGTAGTATTACACATGTTCATAACATTGATGTCAAAAGATACAAAGTTAATAATGATAGTACCACATACTTGTGGCACTGCCGCTAAATGTCATATTGGTATAAAGCGCATGTAGAAACTCCATGCTGATGGATATTTGGACTCATTCGATTTCGAATCGGTTGAGACATGCGAACCATGCCTCTTGGGCAAGATGACTAAAGGACCCCGTTGGATGGAGCGGGCAAGTGATTCATTGGAAATGATACATGTTGATGTATGCAATCTAGTGAGTCTTGTAGTGTGCAGTGGATATCATTATTTTCTTACCTTCACTGATGATTTGAGTAGATATAGTGTATATTTACTTAATGAAACACAAGTCTGAATCGTTTGAAAGGTTCAAGCAAATTCAGAGTGAAGTTTAAAGATCATCGTGACAAGAAGATAAAAATGACTGCGATATGATCGTGGAGGTGAATATCTGAGTCACGAGTTTGGCATACAACTTAAGACAATGTGAAAGTTGTTTCACAACTAAACGCCACCTGGAACACCATAGTGTGATGGTGTGTCCGAACATCATAGTTATGCTCTATTGGACATGGTGCGTGCTATGATGTCTCTTGTCGTTTTACTACTATAATTTTGGGGTTATGCATTAGAGACAACTACATTCACTTTAAATAGGGCACCATCTAAATCCGTTGAGATGACACCATATGAATTATGGTTTGATAGAAACCTAAGCTGTCGTTTCTTAATACTTGGGGCTGCGGCACTTGTGTGAAAAATGTTTTCACCTAATGAGGTCGAACCCAAGGCGGACAAATGCATCTTCATAGAATACCCTAAGATCAGTTGGGTGAACCTTCTATCTCAGATCCGAGTGCAAAGTGGTTGTTACTAAAACGGATCCTTTCTCGAGGAAAGGTTTCTCTCGAAAGAATTGAGTGGGAGGAAGATAGAACTTGATGAGGTTGTTAAACCTTTGTTCAACCAGAGAGTAGCGCAGCGCAGAAAGATGTTTCTGTGAAGCCTACGTTAGTTGAAGAGGAAGTTAATGATGATGATCATGAAGCTTCAGGATCAAGTTACTATCGAACTTCGTGGGTCGACAAGGATGTGTACTGCTCCTAAGCGGTACGACAACCCTGTCTTCGAGGTCATGTTGTTGGACAGCGATGAACCTACGAGCTATGGAGAAGCGATGATGGGCCCGGATTCCGACAAATGGTTAGAGACCATGAAATCCGAGATAGGATCCATTTATGAAAACCAAGTATAGACTTTGGTAGACTTGCTCGTTAGACGGCAGGTCGTTGAGTACAAATGGACCTTTAGAATGAAGACAGACACTGATGGTAAATGTCACCATTTGTAAAGCTCGACTTGTTGCAAAGTTGTTTGTGACAAGTTCAAGGAGTTGACTGCGAGGAGGCTTTCTCACTCGTAGCGATGCTAAAAGTCTGTTGGAATTATGTTAGCAGTTGCTGCATTTTCAATTACGAAATCTGGCAGATGGATGTCAAAACGTCGTTTCCTTAACGGTTTACTTAAGGAAAGGTTGTATGTGATACAACCAGAAGGTTTTGTCAGTCCTAAGGATGCTAAAAGATGAGAGAGCTTCAGTGATCCTTCTATGGACTGAAGCAAGCATCTCGGAGTTGGAATATACACTTTGATGAGGTGATCAAAGTTTTTGTAGTTTATACAAAGTTTACGAGAAACTTGTATTTGCAATAAAGTGAATGGGAGCACTATAGAGTTTCTGATAAGTATATGTGGTTGACATATTGTTGATCGGAAATAATGTAGAATTTCTGGAAGGCATAAAAGGTTGTTTGAAAAGTGTTTTTCAAATGAAGACCTGGATAAAGCTACCTAATTGTTGAGCATCAAAATCTATAGAGATAGATCAAGATGCTTGATGAGACTTTCAATGAGTGCATACCTTGACAAGATTTTGAAAGAGTTCAAAATGGATCAGCCAGAGAAATAGTTCTCGTCTGATTTGTAAGGTGTGAAGTTGAGTGAGACTCAAAGCTCGACAACGGCAGAAGAAAGAGAAAGGATGAATGTCGTCCCCTATGCCTTAGCCATAGGCTCTATATTATGCCATGCTGTGTACCGCACCTATGTGTGCCTTGCCACGAGTCTGTCAGGGGGTACAAGAGTGGTCCAGGAGTGGATCACTGGACAGCGGTCGGAATTATCCTTAGTAACCAGAGGACTAAGGAAATGTTTCTTGATTATGGAGGTGATAAAGAGTTCGTCGTAAAGAGTTACGTCGATGCAAGCTTTAACACCTATCCAGATGACTAGTAGTAGCAATCTGGATACGTATAGTGGAGCAGCCATTTGGAAATAGTACCAAGTGGAGTGTGGTAGCAGTGTTTACGGTTTGACATAGAGATTTGCAAAGTACACACGGATCTGAATATCGCAGACCCGTTGACTATAAGACCTCTCTCACATGCAAAGCATGATCGAGCCCCAAAACTCATTGGGTGTTAGATTCATAACAATGCGAATCACATGGTGATGTGAACTAGATTATTGACTCTAGTGCAAGTGGGAGACTGTTGGAAATATGCCCTAGAGGCAATAATAAATTAGTTATTATCATATTTCCTTGTTCATGATAATCGTTTATTATCCATGCTATAATTGTATTGATCGGAGACTTAAATGCATGTGTGGATACATAGACAAAACCATGTCCCTAGTATGCCTCTAATGGACTAGCTCGTTGATCAAAGGATGGTTAAGGTTTCCTAGCCATGGACATGAGATGTCATTTGATAACGGGATCACATCATTAGGAGAATGATGTGATGGATAAGACCCAAACTACAAACATAGCATATGATCGTGTCAGTTTATTGCTACTGTTTTCTGCATGTCAAGTATATGTTCCTATGACCATGAGATCATGCAACTCACGGATATCGGAGGAGTGCCTTGTGTGTATCAAACGTCGCAACGTAACTGGGTGACTATAAAGGTGCTCTACAGGTATCTCCGATGGTGTTTGTTGAGTTGGCATGGATCGAGACTGGGATTTGTTACTCCGTGTGACGGAGAGGTATCTCAGGGCCCACTCGGTAATACAACATCACAACAAGCCTTGCAAGCAATGTGGCTAAGTGTTAGTCACGGGATCTTGTATTACGGAACGAGTAAAGAGACTTGCCAGTAACGAGGTTGAACTAGGTATGGAGATACCGACGATCGAATCTCGGGCAAGTAACATACCGAAGAACAAAGGGGACGTTATACGGGATTAACTAAATCCTTGACATAGAGGTTCGACCGAAAAAGATCTTCGTAGAATATGTAGGAACCAATGTGGATGTCCAGGTCCCGCCATTGGTTATTGACCGTAGAGGTGTCTCGGTCATGTCTACATAGTTCTCGAACCCGCAGGGTCTGCACACTTAAGGTTCGGTGACGTTTCGGTAGTGTAGAGTTATGTATGGTGGTGACCGAAGTTTGTTCGGAGTCCCGGATGAGATCCCGGACATCACGAGGAGCTCCGGAATGGTCCGGAGGTAAAGATTCATATATAGGAAGTCCCAGTTTGGTTTCCGGAAAAGTTTCGGGCTCATCGGTAGTGTACCGGGAGTGCCGGTAGTGTACCGGGAGTGCCGGTAGTGTACCGGGAGGCCTCCGGGAGGGGTATTTCGACCCCAAGAGGTCCATGGGCTGTGGGAGAATAATAACCAGCCCTTAGTGGGCTGGGAAAACAGCCACAAAGGCCCATGGCGCAGGAGAGAAAGTCCTAAAGCAAAAAGTGGAAAATCAGCCAATAGGAGGCAATCCTACTCCAACTAGGATTGGAGGTGAAGTAGGATTTCTTCCCACCTCCTATTTCGGCCGACCCAAAGGCCTTGGCTGCCTCTCCTCTCCTCTCCTCCTATATATACTAGTGGATTGGGTGGTTTTTGGACAGAATTTCCGGCCACGTGCTACCCGTTTCACCGGTGCACAGTTTCTCCTCTAGATCGGTTTTCCGCAGCGCTCAGGCGAAGCCCTGCCGGAATTGCTCCACCACCATCACCGGAGCGCCGTCACGCTGCCGGTGAACTCTCTCTCCTATCCACCTCCTCTTGCTGGATCAAGACGGTGGAGATCGTCATCAAGCTGCACGTGTGCTGAACGCGGAGGTGCCGTCCGTTCGGCGCTAGATCGGAAGGACCGTGATCGAGATCGCGAGACGGTTCGTGATGAGATCGTGGAACGGATCGTGATGAGTTCGCGGGACAGATCGTGATCAAGATCGTGAGACGGATCGTGATGAGATCGCGGGACGGATCGTGATGAGTTCACGGGACGTATCGTGATTGGATCGCGGGACGGATCGTGATGAGATCGCGGGACGCTCGGCGATTTGGATCGCGAAGATGTTCGACTACACCAACCGCGTTTCTTAACGCTTCCCGCTTAGCGATCTACAAGGGTATGTAGATCCACTCTCCCTCTCGTAGATGCTCATCACCATGGATAGGTTTGCGTGTGCGTAGGAAAATTTTTGTTTCCCATGCGACGTTCCCCAACAGGGAGGAGGGAGGGCATTAATTAATGGAGGTGGTGGAGGGGCAAAGAAAGAGAGAAGGAGGAGGGAAAGGCATTAATGGAGGTGGTGTAGGGGCAAAGAAGAGAGAGGTAGCAGTGGGAGCATTGAAGGAAGAAGCAACAAGCAAGTGCAAGAGGAGGGGAAGGAAGGGGGAGAGGGAGAGGAAGGGGAAAGGGGGTAGATATTATGGCTGACGACCATAGCAGTAGCATTGGGTAAAGGAAAATGCTACTACTAGTTGCCCTAGCTGTAGCGCTGGCTTGAAACAAGTGTTGTTGCTAACAGGGGCTCACCAGCTTACCCATAGAAGTATAGAGGTAGTGTGTTTAACCAACAACGCTTCATACCTATGGTTTTAGTTGTAGTGCATGGTATAGGTTGTTAGTATCTCCTGACATGGGGGCATCGTGTGGCCCACTTAGCAGTAGCGCTATGTATTCGCTCCAGCACTACTGCTAATGTATACCCATAGAGCTTGTTATGCACGGTGCTACTCGTAAATAACAGTAGCGCCTGGATCCTAACAGGCGCTACTTGTAATATTCTACCTATAAGCTATTTCATAGTAGTGCCTAATCAAGTTTAATACACATTTTGCACACCATCTCTTTACTTCCTTGGCGGTGAATCTGTATCCATTTTCTATTATAATGTCGTAAGGCACACTGTAACGGTGAACAACGTCGGAGATGAAATCGTTCACTGATCGGAGATGTCGTGAGGTCATTGGTTTTGCCTCGATCCATTTTGTAAACTTGTCTACCATGACGAGCAGGTACTTTTCTTCTTGCCCCCATCGAGGTTGCCCGACCATGTCCAGCTCGTAGACCACAACCGACCAAGTAATTGGGATGGTCTGAAGAGCTTTTGGACGCACATGACTTCGATTTGCGAAGACCTGGCATCCAATACATCATTAGACTAGTGTTTTTATATCTGCTTTGGTCATGGTCCAGTGAAATCTAGCTCGAAAAGCCTTGCTAACCATGGCCCAAGGTGCGGTATGGTGGCCTCCCTTGCCAAAGTGAATTTCCAAAAGGAGCTCCTTGACTTCCTCCTCGGATATACATCGCTAGAGTATGCACATGATGATTTTCTTATATAACTCGTCGTCATGGACCTAGTAAGTTTTGGATCTTCGGATGATCCGCCTTGCATTGGTCTGGTCCTCGAGCAGCTCTTTCCGAAGTAAGTATGTGAGTATTGGCCTGGTCCACGACATAATAACTACCATGACCTCATGGGCTGAGGATGTTTCTTCGAGAGCCAAGCCCCCAATCATTTCCTCATCTTGTGAAATAGTGGGAGGGATAACCTCTCCATTGTTGCTTGATTTGAATACCTTGCCCCCTTATTGCCAAGCTACAAATGGTTTAAATAACTGTTCCAGGAAAGTATTTTCGGGAACTTGATCTCATTTAGCCCCCATTCTGGCAAGAATATTGTCAGCTTGATTGTTGTCTCTTGGGATATGGTGGAATTCTAATCCCTCGAATCAGGCTGATATCGTTAAAACAATATTTTAGTATGCTATCATCATCAGATCCTTAGCGTCAAATTCGTCGTTAACTTGAGAGATAGTGTAACAGCTCGGACAGACGATCCAGAAGATTCCCTTTTTATTTCCATTCTCGTCTGTGTTTCGTTTGGTTGTTGCGTTCATCATTGCATCATTCGAATCATCTGCATGGCATCATCACTCAATTTCGAAAACTTGCATCCGTTGGTAGCTGTCGGTTCTCTCTATTCGTGTCGTCGACCGTTTCGAGACTAACCACACATGCACGTGCCGGCGGCACCGATAAAATATTGTTTTCTTAAAGTGCGTATAAAACATTCTCGGATTGGGTCGGAACTTGACGTGCGGTCTTATTTTATTGTAGGTAGACCACCTGCCAAATTTTGTTGCAATCAGGGGTCGTTTGATACCCGAGTGGTCAACCGTAGCAGTGTGGTCATCGGTTTATTAGCAGACATTTTCGGTGTTTAAAACTCGTGTCACGGGCCACCATTTTCCCTCTCTTCTTAGTACAAGGCCTCCTACACAGCCCACTAGCCCACCTAGCTAGCCCCCTTCCACTTTTGGCCATCTAATCTCGATCGAACGGTCCGAAAACAGATAAAATTCCCCTAACCTAGCCCTCCTTCCCTACTTAATACCCTCCCCTTCCTATTTTGGCTAACCCTAATCCCTGCCATGATTTCCGTGCCGCTGCCCAGCCTTCTACCACCCCGCAGCCGCTAGCTCCTCATCCCACCTCGCGCGGGCCCGCCGAGCCCATCTGGAGGCCCACCCGGGCCTAAACCGCCGCCGCTGCTGAGCACCAGATCGGGAGGAGCCCAAGCTCCCTCCTCCTGTAGCCTCCAGCTGCGGCACTGCATCGCGCCGCCTCCTTGCCTCCTTGCCGCCAGAGACCACCACTAGCCCCACCACCAGTGCCTTGCCGCCCCACCGTTAAAGGACGCCGCTGCAGGCCTTGCCGGTCGCCGGAGTGCCTATGCAGCTCGCCACCCCTCACCCCGTGTCGTAGGCCCCGCCAATGACCGGATCCGATGGCCCTCGACCGGATCCACTGATCCCCGGGCTCGCCGCCCCTCATCCCCCCTCGCCGGAGCCCGGCCAGCCGCCGGCGCTGCTCCGGCTCCCTCGATCCAGGAGGGATCAGGAGAGGACAAGGACCGCCCGAGCCACATGCCCGTTGACCGAGCGCGTCCTACGGGCCGGCCACCAGTGCCTCCAGCCCGAGGTCCAGCCAACGCCACCACCGGGCCTAGCCCATCTGGTGAGCGCCCTAACCCTTGCCTATGCACCGCATAGATATCCGGCGCCCATGTTCCTGTTGGACCTCTGTTCAGATTCGGCCCGAGTCATTTTTTTCCCTGCATTGTGAATTTTGCTAATTAACCAGTAAAACAGATTTACAGAAAAACCCCTAATCTTCATGCATTTAATAACTTTTCAACCGTGCATCATATGAAAAGACTTAATATATGAAAAGTGCTTAGAATTTCGTGTAGATTCACAATATCCAACTCCCACATGTGTTTAAAATGTTTAACCTTTCTGTTTGCATTAATTTGCGTAAATGTCTTGCTAAAATGATTTATATCATAACTATTGAACCATAGCTCCGATTAAAATGTTTTACATATGTAACTTGACTACAAAAATGCATAGAATATCATGGTGACATTTATTTTGCTGTTTAACAACTCTAAAATATGGTTAGTACAGATCTGGACCAAAATCATAATATGCATATGGGGTCATTTCGGAAATGTTATAAGTTGTTCTGGACCTCATTTAAGATGCCTAGATAGATAGTTTACTTATGCTTCACCTCTTGACATGATAAACAACACTAACCAATTTTCTCATAATATGGAGAGTTATTATTTTGTTATATGTATGTTGTCCCTCTCCATTTAAAATTACTTAATTCCATCTTCGCCTTATGCCATGACCAACCATGTTAAACAACATTTAATACTGATGAGTACTTAACAAGAGTGAGCTAAATAATTCAAACGCGGAGTTTCGTCAATATGCAACTCGTTGCATATTGAGCTTCACTTAATGTGTAGGAGTTGTTTTCTATGCTTTGCCATGCCTTGCATATTAAACCGGACATGCATCATACTCGTTTGCGCATCATGGCATCATGTCATGCATATATTCCGGTGTGCCGTGTGTTGATTGTTGTTTCGGATTGTTTCTTCTCGATAGAGTTCCGAAAGCGTTCGGAGTGTGAGGATTCATTCGACTATGTTGGCTCATCCTCTTCAAGGACTCGTGCTTCTTCCAAGCGGAATCTCATGCAAGATCACACATTTCCCTGGATACCACTACTATGTAACATCCCAAAATTTCATTTTTGAATGTTATGAAATATAGTTATGCATCATCATCATCATTGCTTGACTACATGTAATAGTTGAAATGCCCTTTCTGAAATTCTAAAAGCCCTTTCTACTTTCAATGTGCTTCTTTCACCTAATTGAAATTCTTGGTAAAAAGTTCAAATAAGAGAGGAGGAACATGACACTCCACACCAGGACCTAATTGGTGATTTATTTGAACAATAAAAACCAGGGGTTGTTTTGAAAATATTTGCAAAAAGGATTTAAAAACAATTAGGCAATTTCTGATAATATATTTTTTAAAGTATTGAAATGATAGAATAAAAATGTTCAATAAATGGAATTTATTATTCTGTTAATTCTGATATATAATACTCCTATATTTGGAAAAGTTTTGATTGCTTTTAAAGAGGTTTTACTGCTCTGAATATTGAAAAGAGTAATGGATTTGTATTTAAACGGGCCGGCCCACGGGCAGTTACTCGCGAATTCATTACGAGCCGGCCGACCGACGCGCAACCGCCGCTCTCTCTCTCACTAACAATGGCCCCACACCGACCGCCCGATGACCACGCGCGGTCATCACTCACCTCGCGCGCGCGCCGCCGTCGCCGGGAATCTTGTCGCCGGATCTCTCTCTCCTCTCTTCCCCGACCCCACCCGTGGCCCTATATAAGTAGCGGCCACCCCTGCACTCCATTTCCCCCCGAGCCCCCTCTCTCCTCGCCTGGGACGCCGCAAACCCCTCGCCGGAGACCTGCCCCGACCGAAACTCCCCACCACCGTGCCCGTCGTCTTGGACCTCCCATCGCCTCTCCGACGACGCCATTCGTCACCGGACGTCTACCGCCGTCACCTGAGCCCCTCCGTCGCCTCCCTCGACCACTCGAGCGCCGCCCCGACGTCCAAGCCGCTTCAGACTCGTTGGAGATCCCTCGCCGGCGACCACTTACTCGGTGAGCCCCCCCATCCATCCGATCTGAATCCTACGGCTAGGATTAGAACGGGTTAAGTCCCGAACCAATATCCTCTTTTGATCGGTCGACCCCTCGTAGCACCCGCATGCACGCGCTAGCCAGCCACTCACAGGTCGCCACGTAGCCCCTGGCCGACCGTTAATTTAGTTTTTTTCTCGGTTTTGTTTTCAGAAACAGAATGTTTTAGAAATTTGTTTTGCTTATATCTTTTTATCTGTTTAATGGTTTTAGTTAATTCTTTTTGCAATAGCTCACTTATTTCATGTAGTTTCACCCTGAAGTTTTAGATTTTAAATTTGAACTCTAAAATTTTAATTGAATCAAATTTGCTCAAATCACTCAAATCAAAATAACTAGAGTTTAAAAATAGATTTTGATATGAATCTTTTTGCTACTACTTGGTATTAGTTAGGTCTATCATCTTGCTTAGTTTGAGGATTTTTAGGATGAATTTGTTTAGTGTTCTAGCTATAAACAGATTCTGCCTAGTAGTTAGTATAGTTTAGTTAATCTAGTTTTTAGTTGGTTTAAATCAGATTTAGTTATAATTGTTTTAGTCGGTTCTGTTGCTTAAACATTAGGTGTTCTACTTTTTGTTAATAAAAATATATATTTGCTTAGTTTTATACTTAATATCATAGGAATCTCAATTCATTTTCAACTAGGTATAATTTGTTATAAAACAAACTAGTTTAGTAGTAGATTCTTTTTAACAGAGTTTAAATAATTAATTTCTGTTTTCTAAGACAAGTTATTAGTAAATTCTTTTCTGTTAGGAAAATGTTTTACTAATAAAAATATAGTTTAGCTCACTATATGTTTAGTAAACTCTAGCCACTTCATGTAGTAGTGTTTAACCAAACTTTTAAAACTTTACTAAAGTTTTCTCAACAAAACTTCAATGAATTTAATTCTGTTATTAATAAAATATTTTATTGTTTTCTTGCTGTCAACTATTGTTTTATTATTACAAAATAGTTTTGTTATGTTAGTAGTGATTTGCCCATCACCTTTTTGAAAACAAAACTTTGTGTGTTTTTCTTGCTTGTGAGTTGTGTATTGTTTTGTCTGGATTGTTTACTAGTTCATTACTGAGTTTGTGAGTTAGTTTATTTTGTTGTATGCTTATTGAGTGCTCTTGTTTGCTTCGTTAGATTATCCGGAGTGCGAGGCTTGTTACCTAGAGTCACTCACGTACGAAGATCATCAATCAGGCAAGTCACTTTAATCATCTTTACCCATGTTTTTATTGCATTAGTTCTACCATCCCCCCAATTGCATGCAAAGTAGGTAATTGGAAACTTGGTTACTTATTGTAGTATCATGTGGTAGGTACCCCCCCTTCAACCCCTTTGACACATTGGCCCCGGGAAACATTGTTTTACTTTTTGCTATGCTACTAGTAGACGGGGCTGGTTGTGTGATTCATGAGAGTTGTGAGATTAATTACAAGACCTACATAGTGATCAAGACTTCAAGACTCCGAGTTTTCAAAATACCTCTGGGTGGATGATGGTTGAACGGCACCCTGGAGAAACCAGTGGATTTGCCTAGGTGTTGCTGGAGATGGCCAGTATTCACGCGGAAAGGTCCACCCAGGCACAAAGGGATGGAAGGATGTGTCAAGACCCAAGGCTTACCTGCACAGGCACAAGTCATTATGGGCTCTGGCTTGGTTGGATATCGTGGTGACCCTGGACAGGCGGTGCTACGAGATGTAGAAGAACGGTAGGAAAGGATGGGCACCAACAGAGTCGCAGGGAAACCCTTTGGAAGACCATGTTTTGGTCATCCGTTTCTCAAACACCCTGAAGTACGAGAAATCAAACGGAGGCGACCAAATCTTGTGGGGAACGTGTGCAAAACTCTGCAGAGTACTCAACCTAATCGATTAGCCGTGTCCACGGTCATGGACGACTTGAGCCAAAGGAACCGAAACATTCGGAACTCTCAACACAATTAATATGATGATGTGGGTATTAATAACTTGGGTATGAGAATTGGTTGGTGGAACCATCTCCTTAATCAACCAACTTAGTAATAATTTTTCTTAGCCCTCTCTTGATGTAGGAAAAATTGGCTTTACGCAAAAACTTATTACCCCACCTGCCATATATGCATATAGATTAGATGATTATCTTTTCACCCCTCTCTTGTGACTTTGCCAGCATGTTCAATATGCTGACCTATATGGCTGCAACGTATGATGTTGCAGAGTACTTTTCCGACCAGGAGTGAGGATACGCTCTACGCTCGGTGAGATGCCCTTGGAGTCAGATGGACTCATCTACCTTCGACGCTTCCGCAAGATTTTAGATAGTCTCATGAGTTGGCCTTCAGCCACTTTATTGTAATCTTTATTGTAATAAAGGACTCGATATGAGATTTACGATTAATATAATGCTATGTGATTTCCCTTTGATATAGACATTGATGTACCGTGTGTGTACCAGCATGATCTTGGGATGGTACGGAAACACCGGAGATTCGACCTTTCAGGTCGGGTCGCTACATACTGTCATTGCTATGCTAGTTGTCCCGTTTTTACCTTTATGTCTTGCTACCTACCACTTGTTTGTCAAGCCTCCCAACATTGCCATGATAAACCTCTAACCCTTCACATCCCAGCAAACCATTGTTTGGCTATGTTACCGCTTGCACATGCCTTCTTATAGCGTTTCTAAATGCAGGTGCGATTCCTTCCATGTGACAACATGGACATTCTTTTGTTATCACAATATTATTGCGATTTAATTTAATGCACTTATACACTTGGTAAAGGGTGGAAGGCTTGGCCTTTTGCGCAGTATTTTGTTCCACTATTGCCACCCTAGTTACTTGTGAACCGGTGTTATGTTCCATAATTGAGCGCTCCTAACATGCTTGGGGTTGTTATGGGGACCCCCTTGATTTTTGTTTTGGGATAAAGCTTGTCTAGCAAGGCCCAACATTGGTACTACATTTTCCTAATAAATAATAAAATTACATAGGGACTTTCCGGACCTCGAGGATCTTTAATCAACAACCCGGGCCAGTGTTCCTCATGAGTGTTGGTCCAAACTAGAGTCGTGTGTGGGGCCAACCCGGTGCAACTCGGGTTATTTCTATCAGGCCACTGTACGCTATGCTCATATGGTCGTGTCCTGAGACCGAGATACGCGGCTCCTATCGGGATCATCGACATGCCGGGCGGCCTTTGCTGGATTTGTTTTACCTTTCTCGAATGTCTTGCGTGAGGAACTCTCATTTTCTTCAGGCTATCTCGAGGTGTCAGATTTCCTTTGGAATTGCCTAGGATGATCACGAAATCCGTGGAGGTTATTCCCGTGGCGTGTGGTTAATTTGTGATGGATGAGTTGGAGCACCCATGCAGGGTTAAATCTTTCGGAAAGCCGTGCCCACGGTTATGTGGCAAACTTGGATATTTTCTTTAACACCAGGTCATAGTAAACTTGAAGTAAACTCAAATAAAATACACCAACCGTGTGCGTAACCGTGACTGTCTCTTCTCGTGAGTCCTTATCCGCGAGAGAAGATGGTGGGGTTATGATTGACGTAAGTAGGTGTTCAGGATCACTTAGTGATCATCACTAGTTCACGTCCGTTATGCGTAGACCACCATACTTTACTTTTTGTATTCGTAAGTTAGCCACTCAAATAAATGCTTAGTCGCTTGTTGTAGCCTCACCACTTAACCATTCCTCACTCATTAAGCTTTAATAATCTTGATACCCTTGGAAATGAGATTGCCGAGTCCCTCTGGCTCATAGATTACTACAATAACAGTTGCAGGTACAAATGCGATAATTTGACGTGAGCGTGATGGTTGTTTTTTTGGATTTCTTCTTGTTCTTCATCAATCTAGGATGGGTTCCAGGTGGTAGCCTAGGAAAGCAAGGATGGATGTCATTTTATCATTTGATTTCATTCGTAGTCGGACCTTGCTCTTCTGTATGATGTTTGAATATGTTGTTGTATTGATGTGATCTTGATGTAGCTTGTGGCGAGTGTAAGCCAATTCCATATACTCATCTCTTCTGTAAATGTACTTGTGATGATATCCATTCTTAACATGACGAGATGCGCTTCTATCCCTGTCGAGGCCCTTGTGCCAAAATAAGGATAGGATCACATCTTGGGCGTAACAAGTTGGTATCAGAGCATGTACCGACCTAGGAGCCCCCTTGATTGATCGAACTTGGCCGAGTCGAATCTAGTGAAAAACTATTTTGAGTCTAGTTATATATCGGAGAGCAGGATTCTTTTACTCCTCTTCTATACTCTGGTGAGGAATTACGACTTAGGAATTCTGATTCTACCCTCTTCTCACTAAAAAAGTTTTTAGGATGATGCGGGTATTTTGGAAACTATATGATGCCGATGTGACGGAGTTCTGTCTTGGTGCCTCCTGTCTAACTTTATTTCTTCCGGGGAGTTGAGCTCCAGGGGATTCTTGACACATCATTATCGTTCAGTTTCCTTAGTATCTCAGGACGGAGGATGTTTGAAATTGCTTCAATACTTCTCATGATGATATAACGTCGGTGTCACCCAATACTGGGGAGGCGTCCGGGGTACTGCCATGTTTGGTATTGTTGTGTTTTCGAGGGTCTGAGATAGATGGAGTTCCAAAGCCTCTGGTTATGTGTTAACGAATGGATACAGTTGGAGTGTAGGGCTTGTTAGTTGTGTGAGATATTTTGCCTCCCTGTATCCCCAACACCTGATTGCATAAATGGAATATTTCGGGAGTTCTTAGGTGAGAATTCAAGTATTTACCTAGGCTATCTTCCAACGTATCATGATGTGAGGTTGGGGTTCGACATCTAGTGGATTCATTTGTTCACGGTCTTTCTTACAGCGGTTCTCGTTGTGTCTTAAAGAGTCCTTGTAGCTTTCTACGACTCGGGGACGCTTCGTATGTCGTGTGCACTGCCTTGTAAATGATGGCTACTGTAAGATCGAGCCCGTGCGAACCTTACCATGAAAATATAGGACGAAATCTTTGTTATGCATTTGCTCTGGCTTGTTTCATAAGCCTCATCATGTGCTTTGTTTTGTATATGGTAATTTGAGTTGCTTCAATGTTAAGTTGTGATTTCATATCTTTTCTAAGTAGTGTTCTCACATTTTACGGGAATGCTATTCCTTTTGGTCAACTAGAGTTGTCATATTATTTCTTTTTATCCGGTGTGCTTCTATTCAAGATAATTCAATCATCTCCAATATCTGCAATATCAGTCCTCTTATTCTTTCCTAGAGTTCATTTCATCCATTCCAAGTTTTCTTTGTTTTTCCCACCCTCCCGCCCTTTTCTCTAATGATAAATTCTCATCCAAGTGCCTTTTCTATTCATGTCATGCTTCCGCTACCATTTCTTCATATTGTATCCAGTGATTTCTTGTGGAGATTCTCAAGAGTTTCAATTTCAAGATATATCCTCATATTCCTTGTTCTTGTTGTTATTCTTATCTAGTGGATTCAATTCTAGATCTCGGTGTTAATCATATCTTTTTCATTCATTAAATGCTTTCCGTGTTTGAATTCTCATCAAGCCTCTCTTATTAATTCATCCCTCTATGTTCTATCCGGAGTGCTCAAGATATCTTAGAAGATTCTTGTTTTCTTTCAATCCTTCCAAATTATTTTGAGGTTCTCACCTCTTCATTTCTACCGGTGCAATCTCTCTTCCTAAGCAATTGTTTCAACGGTGATCTCTTTGAGTGGGCCCATAACCCACATGTGTTTTCCCCAAGATCTTACCTAGCTCTTATAATCTTTCCGGAGATGTCCTCAAGTTCTTTTTAAATATCACATAAGAATGATTTTCATCAGTCATATTCCTTCTCCAAGATCACGTCTAAAGTTTTTTCATCATTGGCTCAACCGTTCATTATTCGTTGTTTCGGAGTGTCTCAGTAATTCATGATGTTGTTTCTCGTCATCATTCTCAGTATTGAAGACTGAAGGAGTGGTTCTCTTAAATATTTGCCCAGTTTCTTGAAGATTCGTGGTTTCAGCTTCCTTCTATCCTCTTAAATCATTTTCAAGCATGAGAAATTTCTCCCATATCTATCCAGTGCATTCATAGTTGTTTTCATTTCTCAATCCTCCAGAAGGCCATCATTTCAGAAGATTCCTCATTCTCAGCTTTTAGCTTTCGTTCTGAAATTCTTCTCAATTGTTGTCCCTTTGTTCGTATCTCAATTATTCCGGTTCTTCGTTCAAGTTTTACATTAGGCGTGTCGTGGTCTCTTTGTTCTCATGTGATTCCATTCATTCGTAGTATCCTCATTCATTTCAATTCTTACCGGTGTTCTCGTGCAGGACTTATTCAAGTTTGTGTTATGTCTCTCTCTTCAATATTTTCAAGAAGAATAAGTGGTGTGCGAAATCCGTTGCTTGTCATCAATATAACTTGATGAAGGATAGGCATATCATAATTCTGATTCTTGTTTCATCCAGGTGATTTCAATCCTTCTTCCAGAGGTGTTCATGATATCAAATTCCTTATCCGAAGAGGTCATCTTTCTTTTCCAGAGTTCCTAGTTTTCCTCACGTATCTTGTCCCGAAACATCATCTAAATCATAGCAAGGCCTCAATCTTGGCTTTTTTTCAGCCATCAGTTCTTTTCTATCAACCTCTTATTTCTGGAGGTTCCTCATGGTGGTTCGTCAAGGAGTTAATTCTTTCTTGAAGTATTGATCAAGATTCTTGTTGGAGGTGCTCAAGTGTTCTTTATCTTGGATTTCTAAGTTCAATTCCTTCTCCATTGTATTTTGAGATGGTGTTATTAAATTCTTGATTATGAGGAGTCTCGAAGGAAAATTGGCAAGAATAAAGATAAGTAAAGCCATCTTGTTTTCTCGGAGTTATCTTGGGTTGGATTTCACCTAAAGCATTTCCTAAGGATTGTTGCTATCATGGTGTCATAAATGATCCAAGTTTTCTCCTCCTCTTCTTGGTGAAAGAAGTTTTCTTCTATTTTGCTCCCAACCAGTCTTTGCTTCCGTTAGTGGCTGGTTATCACCTCAAAATTTTGAGATGTTTTCCATAAGCCCATAACAAGCTATTCTTTTCATTGTTGATTCTCCATTAGCTTGTTCTATCCTTCCTTCCAAGGGTACTTTCAAATTCAATTGTGGTAGAAATATGTCATTTTGTTCTCCATTCCTTCCTATCCAATGATCTAGTTTCTATTTGTTTGATCCGGAGGTGATCTCTTCTATTCATCGTCTCGATTTATCAAGATCATATTATTTTGATCATCCATTTAACCGGAGTGTTGTGTTCTCTTTTCAAGTTCCCCCATCTTATCAAACTTTTCCTCTCTATCCTATTGAAGTGCTACCGAAATTTCTTTTGAATTCTTGCTTGTTCCTCATGTCGTTCTTCATCTCTTTCCAACCTTCATGTTTCATTGGTTTCACTCCTGTGTCAAAGAAGCAACTAAGTTTTACCTCTTGACCTTTCTCTTCCCCTTCTCATTCTAGATCTCGGGACAAGATCTTCGTGTAGTGGAGGAGAGTTGTAACAGCCTAGGACCGACGCTCTAGAAGATTCCGCTTTTATTTCCATTCTCGTCTGTGTTTCGTTTGGTTGTTGCGTTCATCATCGCATCATTCACATCATCTACATGGCATCGTCACTCGTTTTCGAAAACTTGCATCCATTTGTAGCTGTCGGTTCTCTCTGTTCGTGTCGTCGACCGTTTTGAGACCAACCATACATGCACGTGCCCGCGGCACCGATAAAATATTGTTTTTTTAAAGTGCATATAAAACATTCTCGGATTGGGTTGGAAATTGACGTGCGGTCTTATTATATTGTAGGTAGACCGCCTGCCAAATTTCGTCGCAATCAGAGGTCGTTTGATACTCGAGCGGTCAACCATAGCAGTGTGGTCGTTGGTTTATTAGCGGACGTTTTCGGTGTTTAAAACTCATGTCACGGGCCACCATTCTCCCTCTCTTCTCAGCCCAAGGCCTCCTACACAGCCCACTAGCCCACCTAGCTAGCCCCCCTCCACTTTTGGCCATCCGATCTCGATCGAACGGTCCGAAAATGGATGGAATCCCCCTAACCTAGCCCTCCTTCCCTATTTAATCCCCCTCCCCTTCCTATTTTGACTAACCCTAATCCCTGCCTCGATTTCCTCTATGCCGCCAGCCTTCCACCACCCCGCAACCTCTAGGTCCTCCTCCCACCTCGCGTGGGTCCGTCGAGCTCATCTAGAGGCCAGCCCGGGCCCGAACCGCCGCCGCTGCCGAGCTCCAGATCGGGATGAGCCCGAGCTCCCTGCTCCCGCAGCCTCCAGCCGCGCCGCCGCCTTGCCTCCTCGTTGCCAGAGACCGCTGCCAACCCTGTAGTCCGTGCCTTGCCGCCCCACCATTGAAGGTCGCCGCTGCAGGCCTCGCCGGTCGCCGGAGTGCCTGTGCAGCTCGCCGCCCCTCGCCCCGCGTCGTAGGCCCCGCCTATGACTGGATCCGATGGCCCTTGGCCTTTTTGGAAGAGCTTGTCGGCATGTGTAGTACTATCATGAGCGCTTTGAGCAATGAGTCCTTAGCAGCCTACTAGTGGTGCTACTGTCGGCAAGATACCTTGGCGTTCTTAGTGCGGGGGCTTAAGCTATTGATCATGCTCAAAACAGAACAAGGGCGCGAGTGCAGTCACTTGAGTCGTTGAGTGGACTCAAAATGAAGCAAGGGCAGGGTGAAAGGACCACGATGTCACCTAGAGGGGGGGTGAATAGGTGTTTGAAAATCTTTTATGGATTTGTCTATATCCTAATGCGGAAATAAACTAAGCGGATACTTTTCAAGCACAAATCCTAAATATAGTAGGCTCATTAAGTGCACCAACAACATAGGATAAACAAGATGACAATAACAAGGGTATGAGTAAGCAAAAGTAAGTTACACAAACTTACTCAATGTATATCACAAGATATGGAAATGAATGTTACAAGCTAGCAATTCACACTAAGCACAAGATATATCAATAGTAGCAAGTATGAATTGCGGACTATAAAGTGTTGGCCTAAATAATCTCTACGATTTGGTAACCAACATAATATAATGAGGACAACAATATATATATAGTGAATTCAAGGTCAAGTGGCCTAAGTAAACCACAAGTAGTGGCTAGGGTTAGAAATAACCGAAGACACGAAGACGAGGATGCATCCCAATGTTCACTTCCTTGGAGGGAATCTAGTCATCGTTAGAGAGGTGGATGTTACCACGATGGCACACCAACGCCACGAAGGCTCACCCTATTCTCCCCTTGAGATATCACCATGAAGGTGATTCTCATCCACTAGTGGTAGACCTTGAGGCAGCCTCCAAACCTTTACAAAGTTTTTGGGGGACAAATCACAAGTTGATTCCTCACCGGAGCACTCCTACCGCTTAGGAGTCTCCAACCTCCAAGAGTAACAAGATCAAGGGGGAAATGCTCAAGACTTGCTCAAATCACGAATACCTTTGTTTCAAGAGAGGGAGAGGGAGTGGATTTATCACTTGATTGGAAAATCTCTCAAGAACACTCACTAATCTCTCTGAGATCTGAGATTTGGTGTAGGAGAAGTGAGAGGGAGCCACTTTGGTGTTCTAGGGTTCTTTTGGATTGAGTGGTCAACCCCTCCATGAAGTGGTGAAGGGGTATATATAGCATGGGTGAAAATATGGCCGTTGTAGTGTAAGTGGCTGTGTCGGGCCGGACATCCGGTGGCTCTGAAGTGTGCACACGAACACAGAAAAAACAAAGTCAAGGTACATGTCTCGGACATCTGGCCAAGTTCCCAGACATCTGGCCAAAGTTGAGGCCCCAGACATCCGGGGGACACAAACAACATTTCATTATAGTTTCTGGACATCGGCGTCCCGGATTTCCAAGGAAGATCCCGGATATCGAGGGGACACAAAAACTACACGCACCCCAAAAGTAAAACATGCATAACTTTCTCATACGGACTCCGATTTTGATGATCTTGGGCTCGTTTTGAAGCTAGTGAAAAACTCTAGGTCCTCACATAGAGAACTACCCAAGATAACACAAAATGGAAGGTGCAAAGTATGCACATGTTAGATCATATACTTTGGGGAACCTAGTTGGCTATGTATTGCTTCGGTAAATAGGATGGGAGTGGAATTGTGTATAGAAGATGTTGACTTGAGCAAGTCCATCAGGAACCCCTTTGATCCCCTATTAATAGTGCGGGATCCCTATAACTCAAGAATCATAAAAGAGCTACACTACATAGCTATCGAGAATCCATACTTGAGTGTATATATTTCTTCTGCGGTCATCAGCCCACAAGACTAACGCCAAAGGAACTAATACCTTTGACTCGAGCCTTTCACTTGAGCTTGATGTTGATGTTTCTTCTTGACTCAAGTTGAAGGCAAGACATTGGTGAAGTCTTCAAGTAGCTCTTCCATACACAATGTGGGAAGCTTTGCTTTGTATTCATCTTCACTTTGTCCATCATGTGACCATCCACAAGCTTCAAGCATGTGATCCTTCGGGATGGTTATCTTTAACTTGCCCTTGTTAACCAGGATCATGAACACTTGATGTCATCCTCTCATGGACACTTGGAATCTCTCTCTTGATGCGAGCACATGAGAAGAACCTAACCCTCATACACATAGACAACACATAACATGGGTTAGTGCAGAAATTGCAATTGACAATTTCTTATCATACCACAAGATCCTATGTGATGCATCGTTTGCACTTGTGTGTTGACCATTTAAAGTTTGATTCTTTGATCTTTATATTGGTCAACCTTTATCTTTACTCCATGCTTAATCTTGATGCCTTGACGGCCATATTGAATTCTTCACTATGCTCCATTTCTTCAAGACATGATTATCCTTCATGCTCCATCACAATCTCTTGAGAGGCACAATGAATTCTTCACATGAGTTACTTGCTTCAAGACATAATCATCCATGACAGAACATATGAACACATCATGATCCTATCTTCAAGCCATATGTAGAATTCTTCTCTTTAATCATTCTCTCAAGATCATGATCCATCATGGCTCAACCTTGATGCACAACTATATGTATATGGCATTCATTCCGAATCCATTCAATCTCCTTCTTGCATCAACCATGGAACAAACATCTTTTAATTCATCCAATATTCTTCATGCATTGCAAATGGAACTTTCCTTCAAATGTATAACTTAAAGCAAAAAATTAGTCCATTAGGATTGTCATCAATTACAGAAACCACACATGGGGCTACATGCACTTTCACGCAAGCGTAGCCACTTAAGTCGTTGAGAAGATTCGAACAGAGTGAGGGTGAAACCAATAACGACAAGGTTCCCGTGTGTGTAGGTTTTCCATACAGATGTCGAAATCGTCCAAGGAAAATAATTCCACATCAAGAATTCACTTGGGTTTTGCAACTTATCTTTTCGTTGTCGTACTCCTTCCGGTGAGATGTTTTTGAATGTCGCCCGTAGGTATCCGTACCACCATCCCCCCAGCAAAGCTGCACACGAGGTAACCTTCTTTCCTTTGAGAAAAATAAAGAAGAGAAAATATGGATATGGAACCTTGGCGGGCTGTTAGTTCTTGCCGGGAGTAAGTGTAATGCAATATCTTAGACAAACATGTACATAAGTAAACATGAGAATCAACAAGATTGCAGAACACTTAGCTTTATTCAATTATGCATAGGGTTTGTGCCTAGCTTTAGGGAGAACAGTGTCTGGCCAGTAGCTCGATTTGGTGTCATTCTGATTGACCAAAGAACCACCGGCAACTCATCAATCCAGTGCCTAGCGCACTTGCGTAGCTTGTCGAAAGTTCTTGTCTTCAGGCCTCGCAACACTTCAACATTAGCCCTTTCCACCTGGCCGTTGCTCCTTGGATGGGCAACCGAAGCAAAACTGATCTTGTTGCCAAGGTCTTGGACATACTGCATGAAGGTGTGGCTTGTGAACTGTGTGCCATTGTCAATGATTATCCTGTTGGGAACACCAAAGCGACAGACTACTCCCTTGAAGAACTTAACGGTCGACTGTGTTGTCACCTTTCTCACTCCTTCCACTTCCGGCCACTTTGTGAAATTTTCGATTGCCACATATAAGTACTCAAAGCCCCTGGTAGAACGGGGATAGGGGCCCAGGATGTCGAGCCCTAGACAGAAAATGTCTAGGAGAGAGGGACTGTTTGAAAGGCTTGAGCTGGTTGACGCATTTTCTTTGAATGAAACTGGCATGCTTCACACTTGGTTACTAGCGCAGTTGCATCCTAGAGGGCAGTGGGCCAGAAAAAACCTTGCTAGAATGCCTTACGACAAGCGCTCTTGACCCTATGCGGGAGCCACATATGCCTCCATGTATCTCCGCCAACAGGTCCAGTCCGTCTTCCTGAGAAATGCACTTGAGTTTCACACCATTCGGCCTTTTTCTGTACATGATGTTGTCCACGAACTGGTACATATTAGACCAGCGAGCTACTTTCTCTGCTTCTTCTTGTTCCTCAATGTCGGTGTAGAAACCGGCGGATCTTGGGTAGGGGGTCCCGAATTGTGAGACTAGGATCAACGGTAACAAGAGACGAAGGGCACACGAGTTTACCCCGGTTCGGGCCCTCCTATGGAGGTAATACCCTACATCCTGCTTGATTGTATTGATGGTGTAAGAGGTTACAGAGTTGATCTATCTCGAGATCGTATGTCCAACCCTAGATGAGTTGGCCTGCCTCTATACCCTAAAACCCTCCGGCTTATATAGATGACAAGGAGGCCTCAGGATTACACATGGTTGGTTATATGTCGAAGAGATAAACATGCCTATTTACTACATCATACATGGAGCGCAAGCCATGGTCCTCGAAGCTTCCATCCTGGTAACTAGGCCTTCAGGTCATCTAGTGTTGGGCGAGTGGCCCATGCAGTCCGACCCATACAACAGGTTGGCTATCCGAGGACCCCCTAATATAGGACTCCCTCACTCAGGGAGTTCTCCCATATCAAGGAAATGGACGATGTGATGTGCCCATCTTGGAGCCTGGGGCTCGACAACAAGGACAAAAGGCATATCCTCTGCCGGGGAAGCATTTATCTCAATGGTAAGGGCCCGAGGCCCTGCCGGAGCCTGCTGCCCCCCGGCAAGCTGGTGGGAGCGTGTGCTTCCACGGCGAGAGCCTAAGGCTGTGCTAGAGCATGGTACTCACCAGCAAGCCTGACATTGTCCCTAGGAACCTCCTCGTTGGCGGCTTTTGGGAGCTCTGCCGGGAAATACTTTCCGGAACTCAACTTACTTCCATTCTCTTGTCTAGTCGATGGTGTCACGGATCGTTGAGTCAGTCGGAGCATGAAAGTTCCTGGTTGCCATGCAACTTAAGGGCAGCACACTTCGACAGGCCATCAGCAACGTTGTTCTCTGCATGTGGAACATGCTCCATTGCAGGCTGTTAAAACGTTCTTCCACCTTCCTCACCTCATCTCCATAAGCTTCCATCAATGGACTTTGATAATCCTTATTCACCTGCCTGACGACAAGGTGAGAATCACCCCTAACAATAAGCTTCTTGATCCCAAGGTCTGTCGCGATCCTGAGACCGGCAAGCAACCCTTCGTACTTGGCATTATTGTTCGCTGATGTCTCCCGATGAAAGTGCATCTAAATCACATATTTGAGGTGCTCTCAGGTGGGCGCGACAAGCGGCACTCTGGCACCGGCGCCTTGTAGCAAGAAAGCCCCATCAAAATACATGCTCCACTCTTGATTTGTTTCCTTGCTGCGGAGAGTTGACTCTAGAACTTCTTCATCTAGTGTTGGGGTCCATTCCGCAATGAACTCCGTGTTGGAAATATGCCCTAGAGGCAATAATAAATTAGTTATTATCGTATTTCCTTGTTCATGATAATCGTTTATTACCCATGCTAGAATTGTATTGATCGAAAACTCAGATACATGTGTGGATACATAGACAACACCATGTCCCTAGTATGCCTCTAATAGACTGGCTCATTAATCAAAGATGGTTAACGTTTCCTATCCATGGACATGAGAAGTCATTTAATAATGGGATCACATCATTAGGAGAATGATGTGATGGACAAGACCCAAACTATAAACATAGCATGTGATCACGTTAGTTTATTGCTACAGTTTTCTGCATGTCAAGTATCTATTCCTATGAGCATGAGATCATGCAACTCACTGACACCGGAGGAGTACCTTGTGTGTATCAAACATCGCAACGTAACTGGGTGACTATAAAGGTGCTCTATAGGTATCTCCAAGGGTGTCTGTTGGGTTGGCATGGATCAAGACTGGGATTTGTTACTCTGTGTGACAGAGAGGTATCTCAGGGCCCACTCGGTAATACAACATCACTATAAGCCTTGCAAGCAATGTGACTAAAGATTTAGCCACAGGATCTTGTATTACGGAATGAGTAAAGAGACTTTCCGGTAACGAGATTGAACTAGGTATGGAGATGCCGACGATCGAATCTCGGGCAAGTAACATACCGAAGAAACAAGGGAACATCATACGAGATTAACTGGATCCTTGACAAAGAGGTTCAACTGATAAAGATCTTCGTAGAATATGCATGAACCAATATGGGCATCTAGGTCCCGCTATTTGTTATTGACCATAGAGGTGTCTTGGTCATGTCTACATAGTTCTCGAACCCGCAGGGTCTGCACACTTAAAGTTCAATGATGTTTCAATAGTATAGAGTTATGTATGATGGTGAATGAAGGTTGTTCGGAGTCCTGGATGAGATCCCGAACGTCACGAGGAGCTCCAAAATGCTCCGGAGGTAAAGATTGATATATAGTAAGTCCTATTTTGGTCATCGGAAAAGTTTCAGGCTCATCGGTAGTGTACTGGGAGTGCCGGGAGGGTATCGGGGGACCATCAGGAGGGGTCTCTCGACCCAAGAGGCTACATGGGCTGTGGGAGGAGGTAAACCATCCCTTGGTGGGATGGCCGAAGCCTCCTCTAAGGGACCATGCAACTGGAGTGGATTGGGAAGCAAAAACACAAGGTGGAAAGAGTTTCCAAGTTGGAAGGAGGAGTCCTAATCCTACAAGGATTGGAGGAGGACTCCTCCTTAAGCCAAGGACAAGGGCTAGTCCCTTGGGCGCCAAGCCTCCTCCCTCCCTCCTCCTATATATACTAGAGGTTTTGAGGGTTTTGAGACATAGAAATCAGCCACGTGCTACCCTCTCCTCTAGATCGTAGTTTGTCCTCTAGATCATTTCAGCGGTGCTTAGGCGAAGCCCTGCTAGAATAACTCCACACCATCGCCTCAATGCCGTCACGCTGCCGGAGAATCATCTACCTCTCAGCTCCCTCTTGCTGGATCAAGAAGGTGGAGATCGTCATCAAGTTGTATGTGTGCTGATCGTTGAGGTGTCGTCCGTTTGGAGCTGGACCGAAAGGACCGTGATCAAGATCGCGGGATGGATCGTGATGAGATCGCGGGAGGATCATGATTGGATCGTAAGATGGATTGTGATGGGATCGCGGGACGCTCGGCGATTTGGATCGCGAAGACATTCGACTACATCAACCGCGTTTGTTAACGCTTCCTGCTTAGCGATCTACAACGGTATGTAGATCCACTCTCCCTCTCGTAGATGCTCATCACCATGGATAGATCTTGCGTGTGCGTAGGAATTTTTTTGTTTCCCATGCAACGTTCCCCAACAGTGGCATCATGAGCTAGGTCTATGTGTAGATGAGATCTCGAGTATAACACAAAGGAGCTTGTGGGTGTTGATGCATAGATTGCTTCCTCCCTTGGTCATGTTTTGGTTCAACGGTATTGTGGGATGAAGCGGCCCGTACCAACCTTATTCGTACGCTTACGAGAGACCGGTTCCATAGACTGACGTGTAACTTGGTCGCACAAAGATGGCTGGCGGGTGTATGTTTCTCCTACTTAGTTGGATCGGATTTGACAAAGGCGGTCCTTGAGAAGGTTGAAAAGCAACTTATGTATTAGCATTATGATGTTCACCATTCAAACCACCTCAACTCACGTGATGATCGGACTTGAGTTGGTGAATTTGGATCATGTATCACTCGAATGACCGGAGGGATGTCAATTTGAGTGGGAGTTCTTAAGTAATATGATTAATTGAACTCATTATCATGAGCATAGTCATGTGTATCTTTGCAAATTATGTTGTAGATTACTAGCTCACACTGTAGCTCCCTTTAATTTTTATATGTTCCTAGAGAAATACAGTTGAAAGATGATGTTAGCAATATTGCGGACTATGTCCGTGATCTAAGGATTGTCCTCATTGTTGCACATAAGGATAATGTCCTTAATGCACCACTCGGTGCGCCACCCCCTCTAGCATCGTCTGTATATGTTGTGAACATCTGACAGGTACGTTCCAACGACTACTTGATAGTTTAGTGCGTCATCATTACGGCTTAGAATTGAGGCTCCGAAATGTTTGAACATCACAGAACATATGAGATGTTCTAAGAGCTGAAATTGGGATCTCAGGCTCGTGCCCGTGTTGTGAGATATGAGATCTCCAACAAGATTCTTTGCCTGCAAGATGAAGGAGAATAGCTCAATCGTTGAGCATGTGCTCAAATTGTCTGTGTTCTACAATCGCTTGAATCGAGTGGGAGTTGATCTTCTAGATAAGAAAGTGATTGATACAGTTTTCCAAGTCACTGTCACTAAGCTGCTAGAGCTTCGTGATGAACTATAAAATGCCAGGGATGGAAATAATGATCCCTGAGTTGTTTGCGATGTTTGACATCGCGAAGGTAGAAATCAAGAAGGAGCATCAAGTGTTGATGGTTAGTAAAACCACTAGTTTCTAGAAGGGCAAGGGCAAGGAGGGAAACTTCATGGATGGCAAGTCAGTTGCTGCTCTAGTGAAGCAAGCCAAAGTTGAACCCAAACCCGAAACTAAGTGCTTATATTATGAGGAGAGCGGTCGCTGAAGCGGAACAACCCTAGATACTTGGTAGATAAGAAACCTGACAACGTCAACAGAAGTATATTTGATGTATGTGTTATTGATGTGTACCTTGCTAGTACTCCTAGTAGCACCTGGGTAATGGATACCGGTTCGGTTGCTAGTAACTCGAAATAAAATCGACGGAATTAGCGGAGACTAGCGAAGTGTGAGGTGACGATGTGTGTTGGAAATGTTTCCAAGGTTGATGTGATCAAACATCGCACGCTCTCTCTACCTTCAAGATTAGTGACAAACCTAAATAAATGTTATTTGGTATTTGCGTTAAGCATGAACATGATTAAATTGTGTTTATTGCAATATGGTTATTCATTTAAGTGAGAGAATAATGGTAATTCTGTCTACATGAATAATACCTTCAATGGTAATGCACCCAATGAGAATGGTTTGTTGAGTCTTGATCGTAGTAATACACATGTTCATAACATTGATGCCAAAAGATGTGAAGTCAATAATGATAGTACCACATACCTGTGGCATTGCTGCTAAATGTCATATTGGTATAAATTGAATGAAGAAACTCCATGCTGATGGGTCTTTGGACTCATTCGATTTTGAATCGGTTGACACATGCGGACCATGCCTCCTAGGCAATATGACTAAAGCCCCGTTTTTCGGCTTGATGGAACAGGCAAGTGACTTATTGGAAATGATACATGTTGATGTATACGGTCCAATGAGTGTTGTAGCGTGTGGTGGATATCGTTATTTTCTTACCTTCATTGATGATTTGAGTAGATATAGTGTATACTTACTTAATGAAACACAAGTCTAAATCATTTGAAAAGTTCAAGCAGAATCAGAGTGAAGTTTGAGATCATCATGACGAGAAGATAAAATGTCTACGATATGATTGTGGAGGTGAATATCTGAGATATGAGTTTGGTGTACAACTTAGGACAAAAGTGGAAGTTGTTTCACGACTCACGCCACCTGGAACACCATAGTTTGATGGTGTGTCCAAACGTCATAGTCATGCTCTATTGGATATGGTGCGTACTATGATGTCTCTTATTGTTTTGCCACTATCGTTTTGGGGTTATTCATTAGAGACAAATACATTCACTTTAAATAGGGCACCATCTAAATCCGTTGATATGACACCGTTTGAATTATGGTTTGATAGGAACCTAAGATGTCATTTCTCAGTGTTTGGGAATGCGGCACTTATGTCTGATAAGCTCGAACCCAAAGCAGAAAAGTGCAACTTCATAGGATACCCTAAGAATAGTTGGGTATACCTTCTGTCTCAGGTCCGAGCACAAAGTGTTTGTTGCTAAAATGGGTCCTTTCTCGAGAAAGAGTTTCTCTCAGAATAATTGAGTGGGAGGAAGATAGAACTTGATGAGGTTCTTGAACCTTTGTTTCAACCAGAGAGTACCACAGTGCAGAAAGATGTTTCTATGGATCCTATGTTAGTTGAAGCGGAAGTTAATGATGATGATCATGACTCTTCGGATCAAGTTACTAGCCAACCTTGTAGGCCGACAAGGATGCATACTGAGTGGTACGACAACCCTGTGTTAGAGGTCATGTTGTTGGACAACGATGAACCTACGAGCCATGGAGAAGCGATGATGGGCCCGGATACCGAAAAATGGCTAGAGGCCATGAAATCCGAGAAAGGATCCATGTATGAAAACCAAGTATAGACTTTGGTAGACTTGCTCGTTGGGCGGCAGGTCATTGAGTACAAATGAACCTTTAAGATGAAGACAAACGCTGATGGTGAAAGTCACCTTTTATAAAGCTCGACTTGTTGCAAAGGAGTTTTTGCCAAGTTCAAGGAGTTGATTGTGATGAGACTTTCTCACTCATAGTGATGCTATAGTTCGTAGGAATTATGTTAGAAGTTGTTGCGGTTTTTCAATTGTGAAATCTGGCAGATGGATGTCAAAACATCATTTCCTTCCTTGAGGAAAGGTTGTATGAGATACAACCAGAAAGTTTTGTTAGTCCTAAGGATGCTAAAAGGTGTGCAAGCTCCAGTGATCCTTCTATGGACTGAAGCAAGCATCTCGGAGTTGGAATATATGCTTTGATGAGGTGATCAAAGTTATTGAGTCTATACAAAGTTTATGAGAAACTTGTATTTACAATAAAGTGAGTGGGAGCACTATAGAATTTCTGATAAGCATATGTGGATGACATATTGTTGATCGGAAATGATGTAGAATTTCTGGAAAGCATAAAGGGTTGTTTGAAAAGAGTTTTTCAAAGGAAGACCTGAATAAAGCTACTTAATTATTGGGCATCAAGATCTATAGAGAGAGATCAAGATGCTTGATGAGACTTTCAATGAGTATATACTTAGACAAGATTTTGAAAGAGTTCAAAATGGATCAGTCAAAGAAGGAGTTCTTGCCTGGTTTGTAAGGCGTGGAGTTGAGTGAGACTCAAAGCTTGACCACGACAGAAGAAAGAGAAAGGACGAAGGTCGTCCCCTATGCCTTAGACATAGGCTCTATATAATATGCCATGTTGTGTACCGCACCTGTGTGTGCCTTGCCATGAGTCTGTCAAGGGGCACAAGAGTGATCTAGGAGTGGATCACTGGACAGCGGTCTGGATTATCCTTAGTAACTAGAGGATTAAGGAAATATTTCTTGATTATGGAGGTGATAAAGAGTTCGTCGTAAAGAGTTACGTCGATGCAAGCTTTAAAACCGATCCAGATGACTTTTAGTAGCAATCCAGATACGTATAGTGGAGTAGCCATTTGGAATAGATCCAAGTGGAGCGTGGTAGCAGTGTCTACAGTATGACATAGAGATTTGAAAAGTACACACGGATCTAAACCTCGTAGACTCATTGACTAAAACCTCTTTCACATGCAAAACATGATCGAACCCCAGAACTCATTGGGTGTGACATTCATAACAAATCGCATAGATATGTGAGCTAGATTACTGACTCTAGTGCAAGTGGGAGACTATTGGAAATATGCCCTAGAGGCAATAATAAATTAGTTATTATCATATTTCCTTGTTCATGATAATCGTTTATTATCCATGCTATAATTGTATTGATCGGACACGCAGATACATGTGTGGATACATAGACAACACCATGTCCCTAGTATGCCTCTAATAGACTAGCTCGTTGATCAAAGATGGTTAAGGTTTCCTAGACATGGACATGAGATGTCATTTGATAACGGGATCACATAATTAAGAGAATGATGCCATCATTAGGAGAATGATGTGATGGACAAGACCCAAACTATAAACGTAGAATGTGATCATGTCAGTTTATTGCTACAGTTTTCTGCATGTTAATTATCTGTTCCTAAGACCATGAGATCATGCAACTCACAGACACCGGAGGAGTGCCTTGTGTGTATCAAATGCCGCAACGTAAGTGGGTGACTATAAAGGTGCTATACAGGTATCTCCAAGGGTGTCAATTGGATTGGCATGGATCAAGATTGGGATTTGTTACTCCGTGTGACGGAGAGGTATCTCAGGGCCCACTCGGTAATACAACATCACTATAAGCCTTGCAAGCAATGTTACTAAAGAGTTAGCCATGAGATCTTGTATTACGTAACGAGTAAAGAGACTTGCTGGTAATGAGATTGAACTAGGTATGGAGAAGCCAACGATCGAATCTCGGGCAAGTAACATATCGAAGAACAAAGGGAACCGCATACGGGATTAACTGAATCCTTGACAAAGAGGTTCAACTGATAAAGATCTTTGTAGAATATGTAGGTACCAATATGGGCATCTAGGTCCCGCTATAGGTTATTGACCGTAGTGGTGTCTCGGTCATGTCTACATAGTTCTCGAACCCGCGGGGTATGCACACTTAAAGTTCGGTGACGTTTCGGTAGTATAGAGTTATGTATGTTGGTGACCGAAGGTTGTTTGGAGTCCCGGATGAGATCTTGGACATCATGAGGAGACCTGGAATGGTCCGAGGTTAATATTGATATGTAGGAAGTCCTGTTTTGGTCGCTGAAATTTTTTCGGGCTCATCTGTAGTGTACCAGGAGTGCCGGGAGGGTACCGGGGGACCATCAGGAGGGTCTATCGACCCAAGAGGCTACATGGGATGTGGGAGGAGGTAAACCATCACTTGGTGGGATGGCCGAAGCCTCCTCTAAGGGCCCATGTGGCTTGAGTGGATTGGGAAGGAAAAACACAAGGTGGAAAGAGTTTCCAAGTGGGAAGGAGGAGTCCTAATCCTAGTAGGATTGGAGGAGGACTCCTCCTCTCCTCCTTGCGCCAAGGACAAGGGCTAGCCCCTTGGGCGCCAAGCCTCCTCCCTCCCTCCTCCTATATATACTAGAGGTTTTGAGGGTTTTGAGACACATAAATCAGCCACGTGCTACCGTCTCCTCTAGATCGTAGTTTCTCCTCTAGATCGTTTCAGCGGTGCTTAGGCGATGCCCTGCTGGAATAACTCCACCACCATCGCTGCAACGTGATTGTGCTGCCAGATAAATCATCTACCTCTCTGCTCTCTCTTGTTGGATCAAGAAGGTGGAGATCATCATCGAGATGTACATGTGCTGAACATGGAGGTGTTGTCCTTTCGATGCTAGATCGGAAGGACCATGATCAAGATCGTGGGACGGATCATGATGAGATCGTGGGACGGATCATGATTGGATCGCGAGATGGATCGTGATGGGATCGAGGGACGCTCAGTGATTTGTATCTTGAAAACGTTCGACTACATCAACCACGTTTCTTAACGCTTCCCGCTTAGTGATCTATAAGGTTATGTAGATCCACTCTCCCTCTCGTAGATGCTCATCACCATGGATAGATCTTGCGTGTGCATAGGAAATTTTTTGTTTCCCATGCATTGTTCCCCAACACTCCGCCAAGGCCCTACTTTGGATGGTCGAAGTGCTTTCAAATGTGAGACCAAAGCTTGACAGTTCCAAAGCCCAGTCCACAATCCTGTCGGTAGCATCTTGGTTCTACAAAATCCGCTGCAACGGGAAGCGAGTGAAAACGGTGATCTCATATGCTTGGAAGTAATGTTGCAACTTCCTCGAGTCCATAAGGAGGCCGAAGAGCAAGTTATGCACGCCAGAATATCTTGACCTCGCCCCCTCCAATAGGGAGCTGACAAAATACACTGGGCGCTGCACCATCTTCTTCTTCTGAATTATCTCATTCAACTGCACAGATCCTTCCTTGTTGGCACCAGACCCTTCCGGGGAATGTCCCGGCTTGTCGCTTGGTGGTCTTGCCACTACCGCTGCTTCTTTATCAACTTCTCTTTTAGCCACTAATGCGGCAGTCACCACTTGATTTGTTGCCGCTAGATATAGCAGCAACGGCTTTTGTGGTTTTGGCGCGACTAGGACTGGCGGAGAGGAGAGGTACTTCTTCAAATCTTGCAGCGCTGCCTCCTTTTCTAGAGTCCATTTCATCGGACCTGCCTTCTTCATGATTTTGAAAAAGGGCAGGGTGTGCTCAGCAGATTTTTAGATGAACCTACTCAGAGCAGCAATGCAGCCGGCAAGACGACGCACATCCTTGACACGTCTTGGTGCTTCAATTTGCTCAATCGCTTTGATCTTGCCAAGATTTGCTTCTATTCCACATTGAGATACAAAGAACCCGAGAAGCTTGCCGGATGGGACGCCGAAAACACACTTCTCAGGGTTGAGCTTCATGTTGATCTTGCGCAGATTCGCAAATGTTACTTCTAGGTCTGATATGAGCGCAGCCTTGTCCTTGGTTTTGACCACTATGTCATCCATATAAGCCTCCATATTTCTATGTAGCTAGGGCTCAAAACCAATCTAGACTGCTCTTGCAAATGTAGAACCAGAACTTTTGAACCCAAAATGCATACGCAAAAAGCAATACGTACCACATGGGGTGATAAATATGGTCTTCTCCTCATCTTCCTTGGCCATGAAAATCTGATGGTAGCCTGAATAGGTGTCAAGGAAAGACAACAAGTTGCAGCCGGCGATGGAGTCCACAATCTGGTCGATGCGCGGTAAGGGAAAAGGATCTTTGGGGCAGGGTTTATTGATGTCTGTGAAGTCAACACACATCCTCCATTTCCCAGTCGTCTTGCGCACTAAAACTGGATTGGCCAACCATGTTGGATGAAGTACTCCTATGATCAAGCCAGCCACTTCTAATTTCTTGATTTCTTTGGCAATGAACTGTTGCCGCTCCAAAGCCTGCTTCCGGACCTTCTGCTTGATGGGCCATGCGTGTGGGTAGACGACATGGTGGTTCTCAATCACCTTCCTGGGAACACCAGGGATATCAGATGGTTGCCATGCAAACACATCGACATTCGCCCGCAGGAAGGCGACGAGCGTGCTTTCCTATTTGTCATCAAGGGTGGAACTTATGGTGAAAGTTCCTCCCGCACCGTCATCCTTGGCGGGCACCTTCTTAGTCTTTGGCGGAGCTGCCTTGGACTTCTTGCTCTTTCCGTTGGAGCTCTCTGGCACATCGTTAATGGGAGCACAGCACCCCAAGGAGGCGCGCTTGCCAAAATGTGCGCTAGAGGCCTTGCCGGTCTTCTTCCCCCCGGGAGCTTCAGTGGTAGGAGCAAGGGCCTTGGCAGCAGGTAATGCAATTGCCTCCCGGTAGAGTTGGTCGGTGTAGATAAGCGCGCCTTTCTTGTCGGAGTTGATCGTGATGATGCTCATTGGCCCAGGCATCATCTGCACATTGTAGGCGAAGTGGATGGTCACCATTAACCTGGCCAGCGCCGGGCGACCAAGGATATTGTTGTATGGCAATGAGATCTTGGCAACGTCGAAAACGATCCTCTCTGTCTTGAAATTTATATCACTGCCAAATGTCACCGGCAGTGTAATCTTGCCCTTTGGCTGAGTCCTCCCTGAATTGGCCCCTTTGAAAGCGCCTGTTGGCTTGAGATCTTCATAAGGAATTTGCAGCCTCTAGATGACATCAGGTGAGATCAGGTTCAGGCTGGAGCCACTGTCGACTAGCATCTTTGTCACCTTGGGGTTGCGAGTTTTTGGCGAAACCAACAATGGTAGGCACCCAAACACAGTTGTGCGATCAGGGTGGTCCGCAACATCAAAAATGATAGGAGTCTTGGACCACTTCAGAGGTCTCTGGGCACCGATAGACGGCTCCGCCGCGTTAACCTCGCGTGCCCACTGTTTAAGTTGACGGTGAGAGGAATGCGACGAGGCACCTCCCTCGATGCACATCATCTCTGTAGCCTTCTAGAACTCATGCTCGCTGGACTTGTCGTCCGCTTCGACGTCATCATCATCACCCTCTTGCTTGTCATGGCCACGAGCGGGCCGGTCTTTTTGTTGTTTTGTCTTGCTGCAGCAACCTACTTAGCCAATGCGCTTCTTGCTGGACCCCTCCACACCATCCTGGCCCTTCTCCTTGTCTCGCCTCTCGTACTCGGCTTTTTGCTTCTCGGCAAGCTGCTCAACTTGCCCGCAGTCCTAGAGATCATGGCCCTTGGTATGATGGATCTTGAAATACTACTTGACGGAGCCTTCCGATTTGTCGGCAGCCGCCATCACTGGGCAGGAGGTGCACCCGACAACATCCTTGTCGGGGTCATCACTCTTGGCTTTCTTGGTGGTACCGGGGTTGCCGGATCCCTCAATGGCAAGCACGGCCTTGCCCTTGCGCTTCGTGTTCCACTGCCGGACCTTCCTGGCTGGGGCGGCAATGTCCTCATCCTCAGAGTCGACCCCTGCCTCGGCATCCTCGCCGGAGAGCCTCCTCCCTTCTTCAGCGCGAGCACATTTATCTGTGAAAGCATAGAGCTCGGCAACATCCCTGACCTTGTTCATCGCCAGCTCTTCCCGCATCCTGTGGTTGCACATGTTCCGATGGAACACGCTAATAACAGCGGCAGGATGAACGTTTGGTATGTTGTGGTGCACGCAGCTGGACCTTTGGATGTACTTGCGCAAAGTCTCGCCCTCCTTCTGAGGGATGGTGTGCAAATCGCTTTCTTGACCAGGAGCTTGGTGGCGTCCGGTAAAGGCACCAACAAACTCATGGCACAAGTCTGCCTAGGAGGTGATGGAATTCTCCGACAGGTGCATCAACCACGACCTGACGTTGGGCTTGAGTACCAACAGGAAGTAGTTGGCGAGTATCTTGTCGTCATGGGCCCCGGCAGCTTGCACCGCAATGGTGTAGATGCTCAGGAACTCCGATGGGTGAGTCTTGATGTCATACTTCTCCGGGACCTTTGGCTTGAACATGCAGGAGTTGGGCCACTGGACTTGCCGCAGATCATGGGTAAACGATGGGCAACCCACCTCGTAAGGTAGGCTGATGGGGTACCCTAGCACAGACTTGTCTTCAGTGGGCCCCGCGCGCCTATCAGATTGATGCCGCACTTCCCGCCGCCGTTCGATTGTAGTTCAAGTGTCTTCCTTGCCCCGTTCTCGATGAACTTGACACTGGTCATGGTGTATCCGTGGATCAGACGACACCGTCGAGTAACCATCGCAAACATCGGTCTATCGAGTTGGTGACCGGCGTTGCTGCTATGGAGGAGAGTGCACCGTGGTCGCACCACCCCCAGCCTTCTCACCACTAGCGTGAGCCGACTTGGTTGATCGAAACTTGATTGCGAGGCTGAGGATGCTTTGAATGGTATCCCCTCCACTCGTCGAGCTTCTCCTTCATAGGATGGAAGTTCAGGAGTAGTTGTGCTCGCGCCATTGCTTCTTCCGATGTGGTCGGCAGCAAACAGTGCGAGGAACGCAAGGTGCTCTGACTCCTAACGGTGTTAGAAGGAGCTCTGTCGTGGTCCCGCAATGGCATGCCACTCCCACTAGCATGCTGGCGAGCATGCTGGTCCCGCGCACCTTGGGAGTGATGCGCAGGAGCTTTTCCGTGGGGACGTTGAGAACCGTGGGCACCGTCGCGCTGCTCTTCGCGCACATCCTGGGAAGGTCGCGACGTAGGCGCCGGCGTGGGCGTCTTGGAAGGTATCCTCCCGTCCCCGGAGTTCACCATACCACCTGTAGGCGGTATAGCTCCGTTCGGAGACCCAACGGCGCGGGGGTTCCTGCCACTGCCATGATCGTCTCTGCGGCAGGCATCACCGCATGCTTGGCCTTGATCACTGGATCGTCGGAGAAGTTCTAAACCTCCGACTCCTTCACCCGCGTCTACACCGTCATCTATCTCTGAAGCTATAGGGACAGCGGACGTGGACGGGCCAACCGTCGTTAGGCCCTTCTTCTTGGAGGGGCCATGGCGATAATGATGAGGAGGAGGGAGTTGGTGCGCTGATCACCAGACCAGGTTCACGCGACCTTTTCCCCTACCTGGCGCACCAAAGATGTCGGGGAACTACAACTATGGGATCAGGAGGATGCCTTGATAGTTCGGCAGGGAAGAAGGCTCGCGTAGAGAGCAGATCTGATGAACAACGCGTGGGATTTTACCCACGTACGGGCCGCAAAGATGCGTAAAACCCTACTCCTGCATGGTTGTATTATGGGTGTTTTTAGGGGTTCCAGCTACAAGAGCACTATGAGCTACTATGTGTGTGAGCTAGAAGGTGGGAGTCAAAGGTCCAAACGTGCAAAGACAAAAAGTCGAAAGTCCTCTACCGTAACGCCCTGGGCCTCCTTTTATACTCTAGAAGGGGATCCCAATAGTAGCGTACAGTGCGTACACTGGGTGTACAGAGCTACAGTGCTATCATACCTAACACCGACGGAGTAGGACATGCACATATAATGCACCGTCAAGCTTCTCTGACCATCTATGGGACGGGAAAGGAGCCTGTCCCATCGGCACCGCTTAGCCCCTCCACTGCCGGTGCTATGACACGTGCCCAAGCGAGGCGACACCTGGCTTACGCACTGGTGGCGTCTTGCCGGGGCTTCGCCTTGCCGGGCCTTTCCCTTGCCGGGTCCAGCCGGGGCTTTTGCCTTGTCTGAGTGTTTGATGGACATATCGGCAAGGTCTTGTCGGGGGTCTTGATTATTTGGATGTCTTCTGTATTCGTAACTAGCAGCTCCCTGTCAGGCCTTGCCGCCAGGGTGGCTACAACTGCCCATGCACGAGTAAGGGGCACTGGAGATCCCAAAACTCTAGTGCACCGACACATAAAATTAAAAAACGATAATATAGATTAAACTTTACAAGATAGGCCCTTAGCATAGGGGAGTAGAGGTTGTCATGCGGTTTTTTGTGTTTGGATGCCCGGACTATTAATGCAAAGGAACGTCACTTTACATTGCCCCTTGTGATAGCAACCTTTATTGTGCAGTATATCGCTTTTATTTTTTCACCATCACAAGATTGTGCAAAGATTATTTGCCTTACAATAATAGATCATACATTATTTAGGAACAATTTTTTTTGCTTTTGCACCGATGACAACTTACTTGAAGGATCTTATTCAATCCATAGGTAGGTATGGTGGACTCTCATGGTAAGAAACTGGGTTTAATGGTTGTTGAATGCACAAGTAGTATCTCTACTTAGTACAAATTTTTGGCTAGCAAAAGGTTATGGGCAAGCACCATGTGTTAGAGGATCCATGACAATATAACTTCTATGTGAATATGAGCAAACATAAACCACCACGTCGTCTTCCTTGTCCAACATCAACTACTTGATCAAGTTTGGAAATAATTAATGGGGGCTCGCAATTATAAAAGATGTCCAGGATAGTATGTTTTCATGTGAAATCTCTCTCCCTTCATTATTCTTTCATGAATTACATCAATGACCAATGTTATGTTTGTTAACTTCCAATAAATTTTACCAACTATACTTCTTTTACATGAAGTCATTACTCCCGATGGAACAAGCACATGAAGCATATATAATTTCATATTTTTGATATCCTATTAATTCAACTATTTACTTCTAGGATATAAGCGAAGCACAAGAGTAAACATCAAACCACTGCAGGAAGATATAAATGAAGAATAAAGAGTAGTTAAATAATTAAGTACCTATGTGAAGACTCTCTCCAAATAAAGATCTTGGATCAGAGGATTTTATTCAAACACAAATAAAAACAAAAATACACTCCAAGAATAGCACATATCATGTGAACAAATTAAAACTTGGGCTCAACATAGGCTAACTGATATTTGTTGACGAAGAGAGGTGGGATACCTAACGTGGCCTCCCCAAGCTTAGATGCTTGAGACTTCTTGTAATAATGACTTGGGTATCCTTGGTAATCCCCAATCTTGGGATCATGTATCACATTAATTCCTCTCATATCATGGTTTCCCTAAATCTTAGAAGCTTCATCCACATTAAACTTTGGCAAGAACTTGTGAGATAGGTTAGTGCACACTAGAATAAATAAATACTTCATGTACTACCAAGACAAGTTGCATAATAATTTTAAAGCATTAGATATTTTATACCCATTTCCAAAATTTATGTGTACCAATATAAGCCATGAAAATTATAGGATAAGTAGATAACAAAACTATGACAACAATCTGTCTAAATAGGACAGTCTCTAGCAATGAATTCAAAAAGTGTACTTATGTAAATACATAAATTCTGAAAATTTAGGATGTAATAAAAACAATTCTATTAAAAGAGTGTGTAAAACATTCAGAAACTTTCCATATACCAGTAAAATATGAAAATTCAGTCACTACATACAAGTTTCTAATTTTGTACAACACATCAAACATGCAATTCAAGAATCGTAAAGGCAATTATTGGTACTTTTCATTTAAGAACATGATTATAAATAACCGCAACAAATTTGAACAAAATAAAATGAAGCTCCAAGAAAAACACCTATTGTGTGAGGAATAAAAATATAGCTCCAAGTAAGATATGCCCATAGTGTTGAAGACGAAACATGGGATGCCTTCCGGGGCATCCCCAATCTTAGACGCTTGATTCCTCCTTGAATATTACCTTGGTATGCCTTGGGCATCCCCAATCTTAGGGTATTTCCGCTCCTTATAATCCTCATATCGGTATCTCACCAAAAATTTGAAAACTTCAATCACACACAACTTAACGGAACTCACGAGATGGGTTACAATAATAAAAATAGATCATTCACTTAGGTACGGTCAAGACAAGATTCATAATATTTATCACATAATTACCACTTTATTTTATCAGTTAAATAATATATAGCACTAAGTATAAGCTTTGGAAACACTAAGACAAGCAAAGTATGCATGCAAAATAGAATCTATAAAAAACAGAATAGTCTGTCAGGATCTAAACTAAAACCATACTTCCCTATCTCTGAAAATTTCTCAAAAATTAGGACGACATATGAAATTTTCAGGAAAATTTCATGTAAACATATCAGAATATTTTGAATCTCCAGTAAAATCATAGAATTCATATACTGGATGTATTTCTTTGTTTTTGCACACAATCAAATCAACAAGTATCCACACTATCCCAAAGGCTTTACTTGGAGGATTATTGAAACAAAAGGCACAAAACATGATTAATACAATATCTTAATCATGTAAAAACACAAAAACAAAAATTATAAGTGTTGGGTTGTCTCCCGACGAGTGCTTTTCTTTTAAAGCCTTTTAGCTAGGCATGATTATTTCAATGATGCTCACATAAAAGTACAGAAACGAAACATAAAGAGAGCATCATGACTTAACCACATTTAAGCCTAACCCGCATCCTATGCATAGGTACTTTGTAAGAAAACAATCTATTGTAGCAAAAATGTACTAGCACTGGAAGGCAAAACAAGCATAAGTTCAAAAAATTCAACACATAGGAAGGAAAGTTGATATTATTACGATACCTACAAGCATATGTTCCTACCTCATACTAACTTTCTATATAATGATGAAGGAATTCAACATTATAAATATCAGATAAAGCATTCCTTTCATGAGACAGAAGCATAGAATTTTTATTACTCTCCACATAAGCAATTTTCATAATAGTGGGATCATCATATGAAACTCGAATACTATAAATTTCTTCTACATTAAAAGAGTAATGTTCTGCAAAAGGGAATACATAATAATGACAATTTTTATAATCATAATCATAACTAATTTTTATAAGATAAGTATCACCACAATAATCATCATAAGTAGCAACTTTGTTGTTATCATAATCAATTGAAACCTCTTCCAAGATAATGGAATCATTACTAAATAATGTCATGACCTCTCCAAATCCACTTTTATAAATATAATAAGATTCAACACCCTCCAAAAAAATGGATAATCATTATCTAAAGTTGACACTCTTCCAAACCCACTTTCATAATTACGCAATCATCATAAATAGGAGGCATGCTATCATCATAAAAAATAGATAACTAAAAGTGGAGGAGCTAAAAAGATCATCTTCATTTAGCATAGCATCCCCAAGCTTGGGATAAACACTATTTACAGCCAATAAATTCTCAAACATGTCATTCTCATCAATCGTAGGATCCCCAAGCTTGTGGGTTTGCATATCATTAACATACTCACTCCTATCATCAATAGTATGAATAGGACCATTTGTATAACAATTATTATCATCATTTTCCAAGTAGGTGCCAAAAATATTTTCAATATTAAAAGGAATATTATTATATTCCCATTCATATCTATCATGACTAGTAATAGACATACCAAAATCATCTTCAAGTGTATCATCGTCCACATTACTCTCGAGTTCATTCTCAACAATGATAGGATCAACATTATTTGGGAGAGATACCTTTTTACCTTCACTTTTCCTTCTTTTCTTCTTCTTCACAACATTATGTGTGGGTTTAACTTTTTTCCAGCTTCTTATTGAATAGATTGGTGTCCTACTCACTACGTGATTCATTACGAGAAATAATAGGGGGGGGGGTATTGGGAGGCCTTTACCCTTGAATTATATTCCTTTTATACTCTATTGGTTTTTCTTTCTTCCTATACTTGGAGATATAACAATTATCTTGCAATTTACCACAAAAAACATATATATTTCATATAAATTATTTTCAGTGTGCTTAGTGATAATGAATATATCAAACCAATCATTTTTATGTGACAATTCTTCACTCCCCCAAAATAGACAAAGTTCATTGTAAAGCTCATGGCTGGTGAAATTATCACAAAAAGCATGCATCGGAAATTAAGATGACCAACTTTATTGCAGAGGTCACAAGTAATGGGATGGACAAAGCATAATTTTCTAGCAAGATAATCTATCACTTTGCGCAAAAAATTGGTTCAATCACGTTTATGCTTCTTACAAAATCTATTGTCCCTAAATGGCATCTCTTCACAAATTGCATGCACTCCATAAAAAATGGCATGCTTCTTCAAAATCATTTTAGCATGACTAGTGCAATCATTATCAGTATTAGAGATATTCATATAATACACACTAATAACATTGCAATCATGCTCATCATTCAAGGATTCAATGCCAAACATTTTATTGAATTCTTATTCCAACAATTTGGCACAATTTTTTGGTTCATCATTTTCAAGAATGACATTATAAAGATGAAGCATATGAGGCAATCTCAATTCCATTTATTTTCAAGTCCTTTTATAAAATCAAACTAGTGATAAGAAAAGAAACTAAAAGATTTGATTGCAAGATCTAAAGATATAACTTCAAGCACTCACCTCCCCGGCAACTACGCCAGAAATTAGCGTGATTTCTACTACACAACTTTATTCTTGTAGACTCGTGTTGGGCCTCCAAGCACAGAGTTTTGTAGGACAACAAAAAAATTCCCACATGTAGATGACCTAAGGTTTATAATTCCATGGGAGGTTTAGGATGAACATCCCTCTCAAACAACCCTGTAATCAAATACAAATAATCTCTTGTGACCGCAACACCGAATATAATAGTAAATTGTATAGGTGCACTAATTCGGCAAAGAGATGGTGATGCAAGTGTAGATTTAGATTTTGATAATCAGGAATAATGAAAAACAAGGTAACAAGTAGCAAACAGAGAGTCAAAAGATATATTAATGCTGGGGAATAAGGCATAGGGTTCATACTTTCACTAGTGCAATCTCTTAACAGTGCTAACATAATTGAATCGTATAACCATCCTAGAACATGCAACAAAGAATCACATCAAAGTTAATATCTAGCGGACAATATAAAATTCAATTGTCGTAGGTAGTAAACCGTCTCAAAGTTATCCTTTACGATCAATCTATTGAGCCATCCCTATAAGTGTCACAGACAACCCTAGAGTTCATACTAGAATAACACCATATGATATGTATCAATCAACTCTAATGTTTCCTAGATACTCCACTGTCACCACAAGTATCCGTGAGTTAATTATTCGACATACAACAAACAATTTCAGATTCTACATATTCTATCCAACATAAAGAACTTTAAAGAGTACCCCCAAAGTTTTTATCAGAGAAATTAGGACGAAAACGTGCATCAATCTATGTGCCTAGATTACCCCTAATGTCACCAGGGGAATCCGCAAGTTGATTACCAAAGAATACATCAAGTGACACAATAAAATACCCCATTGTCACCATGGGTATCCACATGCAATACATACATCAAGTGTTCTCAAATCCAAAGTATTCAATCCAACAAAACGAAACCTCACAGTGAAACATTTTCTCGTATGCGTTTTAGAGATGTTGTCGACTTAGTGATGCGATTTGGACTCACTAATGCACCTGCTACACAATAGTAGTTATCCATAGAGTGACAATATTTAATTATGAAAGTTGGATAAGTAGCTAACCCTGTTAGTCCGTTATTTTATGAGAAAATAGCATAATCCTTTTTATTTTTATGAATCAATTCATCATAACAAGATATAGAGGGAAACACCATATGATCCAACTATATTGACAAAGCTCATGGTACATGAAGATGCCAACCCAAGAACACTCAAGAGAGAGAGAGTGAACGAGAGAGAGAGAGATCAAACACACAGCTACTGGTACATACCCTCAGCCTTGATGGTTAACTACTCGCTCCTCACCATGGAGACCACCGGGATGGTGAATATGGTCTCTAGTGATGATTTCCCCCTTCGGCAGGGCGACTAAAAAGGGATCCCGATGAGATCACTTTGGAACAGAGGCTCACGGCGGCAGCTTGGAAGTTCTAGGTTTCTTTGTGGCAGTTTTTAGATTTATAGGAATTATTGGCGTCGGTTTGATGCTAGGGGGATGCCCGAGGGGTCCACGAGCTTAGAGCACACTCCTCATCCCTAGGGCACATGGGGTGAGATCCTCGCTTCGTTGGACTTTGTTTGGTCCTTCCTCGAAGCTTCGGGGGTCTCTTTGGTCCATAAAAATCATCGTATGTTTCTAGCCCAAACCGAGAACTTTATTTTTCTGCACAAAAATAACACCATGGTTCTTCTACTAAAAACAACGTCAGTCCATGTTAGTTTAATTCAAATCATATAAAAGTGCACCAAAACCTTGTAGGACTTGGGTTAATATGGCATGAATACTTCATAAATTGTCAATACGTTGGAGACATATCGAGATCCTCAAGCTTACTTCCTACTCATCCTCAAGTAGGTAAATGAGAAGAGAAATAATTTATGAAGTTTGAATGCTAGTATACTATATAAGTTTGATCGGTGATAATTTCAATCACTTTTTCTATCATAATCATATATCATTAATAGTAGATTATTTTTCATAAAACTTGTCATGATCAATTATTAAGATATTCACATGTTTAAGGTATAGACCATAAACTTTCTTGAAAACTAACAAACTATGTTCTTAGTCATCAAAGCAGTCTAGCAATAATTCAAATGGAAAGCAGGGTAAGGCCGATGCGGCTGACAATGCTGAAGCTATGACCCTAGTTGTGCAAGGGAAGGGTAAAGATTTTGCAAAACAAAAGAAACATTGGACTACTAAGAAGAAGAATATCTTGGAAGGAGGTGACATTATTGATCAGCCCTATCAGATTCACACGACAAAATATGAAGACAACAACCTAATGTTGCCAACGCACACTGGTAGTTGTGAGCTTCATTGGGATTTTCCCCAAAGAGAAGGGGAGATGCAGTAGATTAGATATAAGTATTTCCCTCAGTGATAACCGAGGTTATTGAACCAATAGGAGAACCAATGCAAATTCCCGTAAATAGAACCTACACACATAAAACCAAACACTTCGGCCCAACGTGGGCAAGAGGGTTGTGAATCCCCTTGAACTCGTCACTTGCAAGGATTAAATCTTGATAGAATAGATATTGCAAAAGAAAAATAAAATAAAAGTAAATAATATACAGCAAGGAAATTTATATGTTTTTGTTTTTTATGTTTAAGTAGACTTGGGAGCCATAGTGTTTGCTACAGGCTTCTCTCTCGAAAGTAGCATACGATGGGTAGACAAATTAATGTTGGGAAATTGGTAGAAAAGCGCATAGTTATGACATGTTATTAATGGAAATGATCATGTATATAGGAATCACGGCCTTAAACAGGTAGACCAAAACAATTCTGCAACTACTACTATTACTTCACCAGTCAACCACTATCCAACATGCATCTATGGTATTAAGTTCATGGCAAACAAAGTAATGCCTGGAGTAAGATGACATGATGTAGGCAAAGTAAGAGAAGCAATATGTTCAGACCCCATCCTTTTATCCTTAATTTTAACAATGACAATACGTGTCTTGACCCCTTCTATCGCGAGGATAGAGCACCGTGAGATTGAACCAACTACAACGCACCACTCCCACTGAAGACAAACCGATCTAGTTGGCCAAACCAAATTGAAACCACTACATGCTCCCTTGGTGGTTTTGATAATTCATGACAACATACATTGTCTCTTGGACTAATATTTTCATCTAGTGTATTTCAGATAAAGTCCATAGAGAGAGATGGGTTGGCAAGAAGGAGTGTGGAGAGTATCCCCATGAAAAAATAAGTAGAAGGAATAGCATTGGCCAAGGTTCAAGAAAGAGGACTCTACATTCTACCTTTTGTGAGAAATCACTTTGAGTTCATAGGAAAGTCAGTACGATTGAAAGGGGGTAAGGTTTTGTTGGTGAACAAAAATGCTCATATGTGCATAAGTGATAGTCACCACATACACCCACAAACTCTTCCACAAAAGTCTATCCAAAGCCAAATATCCAAAATCGTTGCAACCAACACTTTCCACTCGGTGCTACCGATTCCGAGCCTCGGACAAACTTAGTCAAACCCTAGCATTTCGGTGGAACCAATTCTATTTCGGTGTCATCGAGTTTGGGTTGCCAACTTCCTGTTATGCAAGTTTACAAAATCAGTCCCATCAAGTTTTGTGAATTGGCGTCACCAAGATTGGCAATCAGACCATTGGTCACCTTATCGTTCAACTGAGTTTAATATATCGATCTCACCCAGATTCCAAAGTTGATAACTTTGAGGCAACTCGGTACCACCAAGATTTACACATTGGTATCACCGAGTCTGACTTATTAGGTGTAACGGTTGGATTTTTGGAGATGCCTATATACACCCCTCCACCACCACTCACTCGCAAGATAAGCACCCAGAACAGTTCCAAACTCATACCTATTGATTTTCTGAGAGAGAACCACCTACTCAATGGTTTGAGAGCATGCCATTCCATTCCTACCATATGAATCTTAATCTCTAGCCTCCCCAAGTTGCTTTCCACCCAATCAACCTTTTCCACCAAGCCAAATATGTGAGAAAGTGCTTGTGTGTTTACGAGTCTATCATCTTGAAGCACAAGAGCAAGGAGTTCATCGACATTATCGAGCCTATTACCTTTTGGAGGGTGCTGCCTCCTAGATTGGTTATGTGTCACTTGGGAGCCTCCTACTTCGCGTTGTGGAGTGAACCAAGAAGTTTGTAAGGGCAAGGAGATCCCTACTTCGTGAAGATCTACCCTGAGTTAGGCTAGTCCTCCGTGGACGTAGGACATCATGGTATATTCATGGTTGCTTCTTCATGGAATCCTCCATGGATAGAGCCCCTCATGGACTCTCGCGACCGTTACCTTCCGTGGGTTGAAGACTCCATAAACGTGGACGTACGATAGCACAACCTATCGGAACCACGGGAAAAATCTTTGTGTCCCTCATGCGTTTGATCTCTCTATGTCTACTATTTACTTACATGTGCAATGTCTTTACTTTCCTTCTATACTTGATGACTTGCATGTGTAGGGTGTTCTAGACTTGCTATATGTGATAAAACTGCCAACCGCTGAACTTGTGGTTGTGGTAGTTTTAAATTCTTGCTAGTAGTCTATTCCCCCCTCTAGACATACTCTTCTAGTGATCCCGCAATTGGTATCAGAGCCTAGGACTCAATTGCTTCGGTTTCAACACCGTGGAGGAAGATGGATGTATCTAGTGTTGAGAGTTTGTATTGTAGAGTGCCCGTTCTTGATGGTGAGTACTATAGTAAATGGAAGAATGCCATGATTAATCTATTTGACAAATTCCATTTGAGAAAACATATTGAAAATCCCTATGTGCTCCCCATTGACGAATTGCATCCCACACACGAAGAGGAAATTGACATGCTTGGTAACCTTAGGACTCTCAATCTTATTGTTAGAGGCTTACCAAGATTCGTGCTTTCTCAATTGATGAACTTTGCATGTGCTTATACTTTGTGGACTGATTTGGAGAAACAATATCCAAATCTTTCATTAGGTTATCTTGATGAAATTCTTCATAAAACTGTTGCTTTTCACAAAATCAAGCCTAGTGATCCAAACTTCGATAAATGCATATTTGAGCTCCGTGATCTTATGCTTGCTAAAGGAGATGTCACCACTATCAACAATATTATTATTGAAGCCATTCACATTCATAAACTTGAACATTGTCATGGTTATGATTCTAATGAATCTCTCAGTTTTTATGATGAGGAGATTCCACCAAATGATGACAATGAAGAACATGACTACTATGATGAAGATGAGTTGTTTGACATCGAGCATGAAAATATCATGAGGAATCTAAGTCCAATGGCAAACTTCAAGGATTACATGTCCGGTGGAAAAGAGTGGATTCTCGACAGTGGATGCAGGGATGACATGACTAGCGATAAAGATATGTTCCAAGAGATCAAGCCTAATCAAGGTCCTCGAAGGTACGTGACCTTTGGAGACAACTCTAAGGGTAAGGTACTTGGCCTTGGTAAGGTGGACATATCTCATGACAACTCTATTCAAAATGTGATGCTTGTTGAATCCCTTGGCTACAATCTTCTTTCTGTATCTAGACTAGCAGACTTCGGTTTGAATGTGCTATTTACCATAGTAGATTGCCAAGTGTTTCGATTTGATAATCATAAAATTGTCTTTACCGGTATTCATAGAGGTGATCTATACATTGTTTATTTAACGAAAAAGGACCAACCTCATACTTTTCTCATTGCAAAATCTTCTAAAGGTTGTCTATGGCATAGAAGGCTTGGACATGTAGGCATGCACAATCTAGATAAGCTTATCTAGGGCGATCATATTCTTGGTGTTAAAGATGTTATCTTTGACAAAGATAGACTTTGTAGCGCTTGTCAATCTGGAAAGCAAGTAGGTCGAAGTCATCTGGTCAAGAACATTATGACCACTAGGTGACCACTCGAGCTACTTCATATGGATCTCTTTGGTCCCAATGCTTACAAGAGTCTCGGTGGAAACTCTTATGGTTTAGCTATAGTTGATGTTTTTCCAGATTTTCGTGGGTATTATTTCTTGATGATAAGTCGCAGGTATAAAAGATCTTCAAGAACTCCGCACGCAAAGCGCAAAATCAGTTTGATGTGAAGATCAAGAAGGTTCGAAGCGATAATGGGTCGGAGTTCAAGAACACCCATGTGGATACCTTTCTTGATGAAGAGGGTATTTCAAATGAGTTCTCGGCTATGTACACACCTCAACAAAATGGAGTTGTTGAGAGAAAGAACCAAACCTTCATTGAGATGGCAAGAACGATGCTTGACGAATACAAGACGCCAAGAAACTTTTGGGCAAAAGTCGTGGAAACAACATGTGATGCCACAAACCGACTCTACTTGCACAAGCTTCTTGGTAAAACGACATATAATATTGTCACCGGTAACAAAACCCAAGTTGCAAACTTTCGGGTATTCGGCTCTAAGTGTTACATTCTTGATAAGCATCATCGTGATAAATTTGCTCCCAAATCTCATGAAGGTTTCCTACTTGGTTATGGATCAAACTCTCACACCTACCGTGTCTACAACAACTTAACTCGAAAAATTGAAGAGACAGTAGATGTGAAGTTAGATGAGTCTAATGTTTCGCAAGTTGAACAATTACCAAATGATGTAGGCGATAAAGATCCTTCGGAAGCTAACCAAGACTTGCCCATCGGCAAGATTTGTCCCATGGAGGTGAAGGAAAGCACTTCATCAACCCAAGTGGAAGCTCCTACTTCGGATCAAGTCTACCTAGAATATGACATGGAAGCATCTACAAGCAGTACACGAAAAGATGAAGAGGCGGAGGAAGTACATCATGAAGATCTAGCACAACATCCTTAACCACCACCTCAAGGAGATGACCACGTCGACAACAATGGAGATGAAGGAGATGATGAAGAAGAAGAAGCTCCACCAACTAACAAGCCAAAGCTACCCTGAGTTCGAGCACATGTGACCAAGAACCACCCCCTAAACCAAATCTTTGGTGATATACAAACAGGGAGGATCATTCGCTCCAAAACTTGCTTAGCTAACTTTTGTGAGCATTATTATTTCATCTATAGTATTGAACCCTTGAAGGTTGAACAAGCTCTTGAAGACGCGGATTGGGTGAACGCCATGCATGAACAACTTCACAACTTTAAAATGAACGAAGTGTGGACACTCATGGAGAAGCCCAAGGACGAGCAAAACATCATCATCAGGAAATGGGTATTTCGGAACAAGCATGATAAAGACGGTCATGTTGTTCGTAAGAAGGCTTGCCTCGTAGCCCAAGGATACACGCAAGTCGAAGGTATGGACTACGGTGAGACCTATGCCCCCTTTGCTAGACTAGAAGCCATTCAAATTCTACTTGCTTATGCTAATCACCATGATATCATGCTTTACCAAATGGATATTAAAAGTGCATTTTTAAATGGTGAGATTGAAGAAGAGGTCTATGTTAAGTAACCATCTGGTGTTGTAAATCCTAAGAAACCTGACCACGTTTATAAACTTCACAAAGCTGTATATGGTCTTGACCAAGCTCCTCGTGCTTGGTATAAATGCCTAACGAAGTTTCTTATTGGAAAAGTATTTGAAATTGGTAAAATTGACGCAACCTTATTCACAAAGAGAGTTAACAGTGAATTATTTGTGTGCCAAATTTATGTGGATGATATTATCTTTGGATCTACTAACCCACAATTTAGTGATAAGTTTGGAAGGTTGATGTCATAGAAGTATGATATGTCTATGACGTGTGAGCAAAAATTCTTTCTTGACTACAAATCAAGCAAACTAGAGAAGGTACAATCAGCTCTCAAACTAAGTACACCAAGGACTTAACCAAGAAGTTCAACATGCAAGAGTGCAAAGGTATTAAAACTCGCATGCCCGTTAGCGGACATGATGATCTCATTAAGGAGGGTGAACCGGTTGGTCAAAAGGTTTATCAATCAATGATTGGTTCATTTCTTTATCTATGCGCCTCTCGTACCGATATTATTCTTAGTGTTTGCATGTATGCTAGATATCAAGCTGCTCCTAAAGAATGTCATCTTAAGGTTGTTAAACGCATTGTGAGATATTTGATACATACACCAAACTTTGGCATTTGATCTCCCAAGGGATCTTCTTTTAATCTTGTTGGCTACTCCGACTCGGACTATGCCGGTGACAAGGTTGATAGAAAATCCACCTTGGGTACATGTCAATTTCTTGGTAGATCTCTTGTGTCTTGTTCCTCCAAGAAACAAAACTCGATATCTCTATCTACTACCAAAGCTGAATATATTGATGGTGGATCATGTTGTGCACAATTATTATGGATGACACGAATGCTTAAAGAATATGGAAACAATGTTAAAAATGTGCCATTACTTTGTGACAATGAAAGTGCTATTAAGATTGGTCATACTCCTGTGCAACATTCTTGAACCAAGAATATTCAAGTTCGACATCCTTTCATTCGTGACCATGTTGCCAAACGAGACATTAATCTTAAGCATGTTTTTACTAACAAGCAATTAACCGACATCTTTACTAAGCCACTTGATGAAAAAGTGTTTTTTCATTTGAGGAATTTGTTGAACATCATTGATACTTCAAACTTGAGCTACGCTCAGTTGGATGCATGCAAGGGGATGAGCTTCATTGTTTATTCTGTGCTACTAACTAGTATATCATATCTTGGAATTCTATGCTCCCTTGTCTTGCATCTAACCCTTTTGTAGGTACTTGTTAGAACAACACTCCACAAGATTGCCATCAACTCATATCTTCAGCAATCTTGTCATGACGAAGTATCCACATCCTCGCTTTGATGATGAAAGGAAGAAGACAACAAAATATATCCTTGATATATATACCTAAATTGCTAAATCTCAATTGGTATCATGTCATTTGGATATATTAGGTCTTCCTTACGTGACTAACCCATGTAGGTGAAAAGTGAACGAAAACAACAAGGATTGCTCCCAACTCAAGATGAACTTCATCAACTTCGAGCATCCTCATCAAGTTTACCTACAAGCTACGTCAACAACATCACTCAAAGGTATGTACTCATATCCTTCATATAGCTTTACTCCAAGTCATGGGATACAACAACTCAAGTGATATGAAGACATTAAAATGCTTAATCGAAAAAATGGTAACCCCATTTTGAGCTCAACGATGAGCATGAACGATGATCAAGTATTCTTGCTTGGCTCCTAAGTCAATATACTCAAATATAGGTGACCTAGTCACCGCCCATCATCTAGATAAGAATCTTGTTTGGTTCATTCTCTATTGCAAAATTTCATGGAACAATTCAAATCTTTTCTAGTTGATCTCCCTTAATATCCCTTACCTGTATATTATCTGAAATTGCTATCCTTTAATTTGCAAATCATTTGTTTTCTTCCCTGGTTGATTTTCTTTTACAACTTTGTCTTTGGTTCAAATTTTCACATTTGCCAAGTTTCTGTTTTATGCCTCGGAGCCTCCCATTCAAAAGACTCAGTTCTACCAATTTAGCAGATAAGATTCACAACACCACATCGGTACCACCGACCATTTTGCCTCGGAGCCATCGACTTTCTATTTTACTTCAGTCCGTATTTGAATCTGCAGATCTTTGTGTTTCTTATGTGATTTTTCAATCCTTCGATGATCCTTTATCTTAAAAAAGGAAAATACATTCAAGGATCCCCAAATCAAAGGAGGAGAAGTTCTACAAATTCTCAGTTTACCCAAAGGGAGAGAAATTATTTTCAATGATTCCCTCATTTTTCTCATGATTTTCATATTCTATGAATCTGACATTCTATGACCCTTGTTCTCAAGGATCCCTTCTTAATCAATGACCCCTGTATCTAACCCTATATCTGAACTTGTTGGCAATTAATGAAAAAGGGGGAGAATATACAAAGCTTCAAAGCTAAAGAGGGATATACATGCTTATGCATAGGGGGAGACATAATTTAGGGGAGAGAAGAATATCAAAGTTTATACTTATAAACAAGGGGAGAATACCAAAGTAGGGAAAAAAATATGTTTTGGAGAAAGATCTGTTTATTGCATTTGATTTTTATTGTTAGAATTTTCTCAACCTATCCAATCCCAATATACATATGCTAAGATTCAGAGGGAGAGGATGACCTACATTTTCATATCTAAGGGGGAGAAACTTCTAAATGATCGTGGAGACATATCAATTCTAAGGAATACTATCTTCTATATGTTCTCCATATCTTGGTATTTTTGAGTTCTATTGCTTTTGATTGGTAGAATACTCTTGTGTTTCCTAACATTGTTTTCTCAAGTGTATTTCCACTGCTAGAATGCTCAAGAACTCAAGGTATGTATATGCATCATATCTTTGATCAAGATGATCTCTTGCTTCCTGCATATATTGTTTCCAAGAGTGAAGTCTTGATCAAGGAATCATCTCACTCATATACATTTGATGCATATAGCAAAGATACATATGACTTATTATATCTCTTCAACTACATGTGTGTCCATGCATTCCAAAGCAACTATCCTTTAAAGGGATTACACACATTTAGGGGGAGCAAGTCCAAGTCATGTGTCTATCAAAGTCTTCATGATATACATGCATATCTTTATTTGAAGATTTTATTGTATGTTGTCATCAAGTACAAAAAAGGGGGAGACTGAAAGCACTATATGCTCCCTTGGTGGTTTTGATAATTCATGACAATATACATTGTCTCTTGGACTAATATTTTCATCTAGTGTATTTCAAATAAAATCCACAAGGAGAGATGGGTTGGCAAAAAGGAGTGTGGAGAGTATCCCCATGAAGAAGAAGGAGAAGGAATAGCATTGGCCAAGCTTCAAGCTAGAGGACTCTACATTTTACCTTTTGTGAGAAATCACTTTGAGTCCATAGGAGATCCAATCCTATTAAAAGGGGGTAAGCTTTTGTTGGTGAACAAAATGCTCATACGTGCACAAGTGATAGTCACCACGAACACCCACAAGCTCTTCCACAAAAGTCTGTCCGAAGCCAAATATCCAAAATCGGTGCAACCAACACTTTCCACTCGGTGCCACCCATTCCTAGCCTCAGACAAACTCAGCCAAACCCAAGCATTTCAGTGCAACCGGTTCTATTTTGGTGCCGCCGAGTTTGGTTTGCCAACTTCCTATTACGCAAGTTTACGAAATCGGTCCCACCGAATTTTGTGAGTTGGCGTCACTGAGATTGGCAATCTGACCGTTGATCACCTTATCGGTGCAACCGAGTTTTGTGTATCGGTCTCACCGAGATTTAAAAGTTGCTACCTTTGAGGCAACTCGGTACCATCGAGATTTACACATTGGTGTCACCGAGTCTGACTTATTAGGTGTAACGGTTGGATTTTTGGATATGCCTATATATACCCCTCCACCACCACTCACTTGCAAGAGAAGCACTCAGAATAGTTCCCCACTCATACCTACTGATTTTCTGAGAGAGAGAGCCACCTACTCATGTGTTAAGATCATGCCATTCCATTCCTACCATATGAATCTTGATCTCTAGCCTCCCCAAGTTTATTTCCACCCAATCAACCTCTTCCACCAAGCCAAATCTATGAGAGAGTTATGGTGTGTTGAGGAGTCTATCATCTTGAAGCACAAGAGCAAGGAGTTCATCGACATTATCGAGCCTATTACCTTTTGGAGGGTGGTGCCTCCTAGATTGGATAGGTGTCGCTTGGGAGACTCCTACTTCGTGTTGTGGAGTGAACCAAGTAGTTTGTAAGGGCAAGGAGATCGCCTACTTCGTGAAGATCTACCCCGAGTTAGTCTAGTCCTGCGTGGACATAGGCCATCATGGTATAGTCAAGGTTGCTTCTTCATGGAACCCTTCGTGGGTAGAGCCCTCCGTGGACTCTCGCGACCGTTACCCTCCATGGGTTGAAGACTCCATAAACGTGGACGTACGATAGCACCACCTATCAGAACCACGGGAAAAACCTTTGTGTCCCTCATGCGTTTGATCTCTCTATCTCTACTCCTTACTTCCATGTGCAATGTCTTTACTTTCCGCTGCTATACTTGATGACTTGCATGTGTAGGGTGTCGTAGACTTGCTATATATGATAAAACTGCCAACCCTTGAACTTATGATTGTGGTAGTTTAAAATTACTGCTAGTAGTCTATCCCCCCTCTAGACATACTCTTCTAGTGATCTCGCACAAATTCATAGATCGGAGAGAAATACGAAGCTATAAGATCATGCATAATGAAATACAGAGGAGACTCAATATCTTTTCATTAATAATCTGATCATAAACTCACAATTCATCAGATACCAACAAAAACACCACAAAAGAAAATTACATCGCATAGATCACCGCAAAGATCATGATGAACTTTGTATTCAAGATCAAAGAGAGAGAAAAACATATCTGGATACTAGATATGGACCCATAGGTCTATGGTGGACTACTCACGCATCATCATGGAGGCAGCAAGGTTGATGTAGATGGCCTCTATGACCGATTCCCCCTTTGATAGATCACCGGAAAAGGTCTCTAGATTGCCTCCCATTGGTATAGTGGCTTGCGATGATGGACAAAGTGTTTCAGGTGGGTCTCTGTTGGTTAACCAATATTTGAGAATTTATAGAAGTGGAATTAGGTTAGGAGGAGCCACGAGGGGGCCACAAGGCACCTGGGCGCGCTAACCTGTGTTGTGGCCTCCTCGTGAGGCTTCATGACTCTTCCCTAAGCCTTCTGGGTCTCTTTTTTCCAGAAAAAATGGTCAAAAAATCACGTAGCGTGTTGACTTCATTTGGTAGAGATTTCCTGGAAAACCAAAAACATGTAGAAAACAACAACTGGCACTCTTCACTTGGTTAATAGGTTAGTTTCAAAAAATGATAAAATAGCATATAATTGCATATAAAGTATCCTAGATTGATAATGTAGTTGCATGAGTAATCAAAAATAACATATACGTTGGAGATGTATCAAAATCCCCAAGCTTAATTCCCGCTCGTCCTCAAGTAGGTAAATGATAAAAACAGAATTTTTGATGTGTCATGCTACCCAACATGTAATCTCTTTTAAGTATAATCCTTGAGAATGATGAACTAATTGATATCAATATATTAATATACAAAAACATAAATAACATTATCATCACTCTTCAAAATATACGATCCTGAAATAATGTTCTTCCCTACTCATTGTATAATATCAAGCATGGCATGACTCCATCTTCACAACATAAGTATAAATCGAGAGCACTCCGGTTTCAAACTAGGAAATTGAATCGTACTTCTTGTTGGAAATATGCTCTAGAGGCAATAATAAATTTGTTTTTATCATATTTACCTTTTCATGATAATCTTTTATTATCCATGCTAGAATTGTATTGACAGGAAACTCAAATACATGTGTGGATAAATAGACAACACCATGTCCCTAGTGAGCCTCTACTAGAATATCTCATTGATCAAAGATGATTAAGGTTTCCTAACTATAGACATGAGTTGTCATTTTATAATGGGCTAACATCATTAGGAGAATGATGTGATGGACAAGACCCAACCGTAAGCATAGCATTTGATTGTATCACTTAGTTTACTGCTATTACTTTCTTCATGTCAAGTATCTGTCCCTAAGACCATGAGATCATGCAACTCCCTGACATCGGAGGAATGCCTTGTGTGTATCAAATGTCACTTTGTAACTGGGTGATCATAAAGGTACTCTAAGGTACCTCTAAGGGTGTCTGTTGGGTTGGCATGGACCAAGACTGGGATTTGTCACCTATATGACGGAGAGGTATATCTAGGCCCTCTCGATAATACAACATCACAATAAACTTGCAAGCAATGTGACTATGGAGTTAGTCATGGGATCCTGTAATACGGAACAAGAAAAGAGACTTGCCGATAACGATATTGGATCCTATAATGCGGAGGAGTCGTCCATTCAGCGCTAGATCAGATCGGATCACGATTGTATCGTGAAGAGTACGACTACATCAAGTTTGCTATATATGCTTCTGCTTAGCAATCTATAAGGGTATGTAGATACACTCCCTCTCTCATAGCTACGCATCTCCATGGATAGATCTTGCGTGTGCATAATGCATAGTATTGCAAGTGTTATCATCCTTCAAATTAATTCCATAGGTAGCCCTCATAATAGACAAATAGGGTGGTTTAATTATCTTTCGAGGGAATTTTTCCATCCATTTCTTTAATGGGAATTGGAATCTTATATTACCATCTTTCATGTCAATAATAGCACCTGTAGTTCGTAAAAAAGGCCTACCAAGTATAATTGGGCAAGACGGATTGCACTCAATATCAAGCACAATGAAATCCGTGGGAAACAATTCTAGTATCAAGAATAATAACACCATTTATTATACCCTATGGTTTCTTAATAGTAGAATCTGCTAAATGCAAGTTAAGGGAATATTCATTCATATCGGTGAGACCTATCACATCACATAAAGATTTCGGTATTGTAAAAGCACTAGCACCAAGGTCACCCAAAGCATTGCATTATTAATCTTTAATTTTAATTTTAATAGTAAGTTCCCATTCATCATGTAACTTTCTAGGTACTGGAATCTCTAACTTAAGTTTCTCATCATAAGCTTTTATCAAAACTTCCACGATATGTTTAGTAAAAGCTATATTTTGTTCACAAGCATTGGGTGAGCTAATCGCGAATTGCAGCAAGGAAGTACATTCAACTAAGGAACAACTTTCATATTTAAAGTCCTTGTAATCCAAAGTAGTGGGTGAATCACTATATAAAGTGTTGACCTCCCCAAACCCACCTTTTTCATTTTTATCGATAAGATCATCACCCTCCGAACAAACGGGATGACTTCTAGCTAAAGTTGACGCATATCTAGTCCCTTTAACATCTATTTTCATATTCTCTACCTAATAGTAAAGCATGGAGTTCTTCTGGTCATACGTCATTAAAATTGCCCCTAAACTTGGAAAATGTTACCCACCAATGCCATCTATAAATGATAAAAAATGTTTCAAATATTTTTTTTGTCTGGGCCTGCATATGAACCTCCTATATTGTGCCCTGCACGCTAGGAGAAGACACAACACATCAGTATGGGCCGCCCAATGCATGAGCGACCTGCCTTTTAAATTTCCTTTTTTTTCGTTTTTCTTTTCCATCATTGTTTTTTTACTTTAAATAATTTGGGAATTCGAAGAAGTTTTGAAAATTAAAAACCGAGAATTCAAAACTATTATTCTAATTATACATAAATATTTATGAATTCAGTAAATGTTTGTGATTTTACAATAATATTCATATATTTAAGAAATGCTCATGATTTTTGAAAAAGATCAGACTTTAATAGATGTTACTCAAATTGAACAAACGTTTGCCAATTCAAAATATGTTCATGAATAGAAAATTTTCCTACAAAATCAAAAATTGTTCGTAAATGAAAAAAATATTTTATTGATTCATAAAATTTATGTTGATTCAAAAAGATCTTGCAATTCAAAAAACCACAAATTTCGAAAATTGTTGCACCAATTTTGGAAAAAATGTTTGTCGACCTTAGATATGTTCGCTGATTCAAGAAATATATTTTAAAAATGTTCAAATTTTAAGAAAGTATATTTGCAAATAGTCTAAAATGTTCATGAATGTTAGAATAAAGTGTATAGTTTGCTAATAACTATTCCTAATTTTAGAAAATGTTCGCGAATCAGAAAATGTTCAAGATTTCAAATATGTCCACTAGTTTTAAAAAATATTCATGATTTTAAAAAATTTCTTATTATTTCATGAAAATGGGAATGATAGTGTATTCGGTGATGCATCAAATTATGATCATGGCCATTAAAAATGATGATTTTTTTCTCCCATTGCAACGCATGGGCCGTTTCGCCAGAATTATCCACTATGTCACCCATAAATGAAAAAAATGGCCCTTCTCGTTACATGAGCCATTTAATTTTGTTTATATATAGGGTTGCCTCTAATTGAACACAAGCACAGAGCTTGCCCAGTGGCCAATGCCTTACTCCGCCACTAAGAGACTTGAGTTCGCCCCTAGCATCGCCCCTTTTTCTTTTGTATTTATTTTATTTGTAAATTAAAATGCTTTTTGAAACATTCATATCTTTTAAGCCATAACACGAAATCTAATATGTTATATATGAAAATCACGCAGAAAATGTGAAGATTTCAAATATGCTATTTTTTGCATGTTACTAAATTCTAGAAAAAAGTTTATAGTCTAATCTCAATTAATACCTTCTCTATATTGATTATTTTGAAAATGACTATTAAACATGTTTCCTCTCCCATTTAACTTAAGTAGATATAATAGTTTAATGCTCTCACAAAAGATATAGTTGGCACTATAGCAGCTGTTGATTCCTACTAGCTACCATATGCTAAAGGTTGCAATAGGTACATAGTCGTTCTAATTCCCGTCATGCACAATAGCCAACCAATATACAACGATGTAAACTAAACTGTTGATATAAGATTTAGGTAAACAAGTGACTTAATGTTGACCTTCATACTTTTTGAAATTATGCCCACAAAGATTTTTTTTAAACACATTGATTACACTTCAAAAATCATGCAATCATTATGTTTTTATGTAACACTACTTATCATGTTATTTGTTGTGTGGAGATTCCAAAGGATTTGCAAAATATCATGCAATATGTATGAGGGGTGATTTTTTTCTCCCGTTGCAACGCACGAGCATGTTTGCTAGTAGTAAATAAAGATTAAATTGGAGATACACCAATCATTTTAACATCATCATGATTATGATAAAAACCGGGACGACGTGCTTTTTCTAGGAATTCTCGCTTAGCTCTGAACCTAGTGGTTCTCTACTTACTTTCATTAATAGATATTTGGATGGATTTAATAGTCTAATTAATATCATGTTTACGTGTGAAGGTATTACTTTTAAGAGTTTCCACATCATGAGCAATCCTCTCCATTTTTCTAGCCATATCGTCAACTTTATGTAGTTTTTCATCTATCATAGTATTGAAAACTTTTTGAGAAATAATAAATTCTTTAATTGTGTTCTCAAGATCAGAAGGAATAATATTATTAGTATTATTGTAAGAATTTTCATAATTATTAGAGGAATTACCGAGATACGATTTAGGATTAATTACCAATATAAGCTTGTTGTTTAAATTATTTCTAGAGACAAATGTCACATCAATAGCATCATTATTTTCCTCAATCAAAGTAGATAATGGCACATCACTAGGATCAACTTGAGAATTCTTATTTGCAAACATATTCATAAGAGATTCCAACTTATCCCTCAAAGTAGAGATTTCTTTAACATAACTTACCTTCTTACCAGTTAGAGCTCGTTCGGTGTGCCATTGAGAATAATTTTTCATGATACTATCCAGTAATTTAGTACCATATCCTAATGTTATATCCATATGGGTACCACCTGTAGAAGAGTCTAGGAGATTTCTCGACACAAATTTTAGTCCGGCATAGAACTTTTGTATTATCATCCGTAAATTTAAGACATGAGCGGGACAATTTCTAATCATCATTTTCATTCTCTCCCATGCTTGGGAAATATGTTCTTGCTCATGTTGTTTAAAATTTTAAATTTTGTTTCGAAGAGATATAATTTTAGCGGGAAAAAAAATACTTGGCAATAAAAGCATCCTTACGCTTATCCCATGATCCAATACTATTGCGAGGCAAGGATGAAAACCAAGTTTTAGCTTTATCTCTTAGTGAAAAAGGAAATATTTCAATTTAACCACATCATTATCCCTATCCTTTTCTTTTGCATGTCACATAATTGAACACAAATATTAAGATGAAAATTGGGATCCTCATTAGGACTTCCTGAAAATTATTTTTCCATAATAAGATTTAGCAAAGCGGCGTTAATATCAAATGATACCGCACTAGTGGCGAATGGTATTGGAGTACTAATAAAATTATTAGTAGTAGTACTTCATAAGTCACACAATTTGGTATTTTCTTAGGACATAGTGGCAAAACAAATAAACCAGCAAGCAACAAGTAAACTAGATAAGTAAGAAAACAAGAAAATAGAAATATATTTTGATTTTTGATTTTTATATAAAGTAAGATATAACAAAAAGTAAAAAGTAGAACAACTGAAAGGTAATATATGTGTAGGGACCTGAAAAGAATTTTATGATGCTCCCCGGCTATAACATCCCGATATTCGGAATGTTTAGGAAAAAGTTATTCAAAAAGGGGGGCATGGAAATTTCTTTTTTTATTTGGTTATTAAAGGATTAAATTGAGTTTATGTAATTAAGAAGTTTCAATTTGAATTAATGTCAAACTGAATTAAAATTTGAGTTTTATTCTTCTCTTTTCACCGATTTTTTTCTTGTCTTCAACATATTAATTATGCACATTTGTATTTTGGAAATTTTTGTTTGTGGTTTTATTATTTTGTGTAGATTTTCATTTCTAGAGAAATCTAATTCATTCACTCTATCAAACTCTGGATCAAATCCCCTAGACTCAATTGGCTTATATCTCTTTATATGTATTCTTCAACCACATGGGCCTAGCCCAATATATTTTTATTTATCTCTATGTTCCTTTTCATTATTTTCTCTCTCTTCTTGGCCTTGGCCGTTCCATCAAAGTGATGGATGAACCCCATGTTCCTCACTTACCTACATACATGAGACTACCCATAGTGGGAGTAACATAGGTAGTAACGTAGATGCCTCCTAAGCAAAAAATATGATGTGCCAGCTTATTAATGAGAAGAGAGATAAATTGAGTAACATACTATGTTACTACTACTATGAGTAACATAACACATACCAAGGCAAGATGGGTCTATAAGCTAATAAATGAAAGGCTCAACGTTACTACCCCTATGTTACCACCCACCGTGGAGGTAGTAACTTAGACTAGTAACATATGCATGTTACTACTCCATGTTACTTCCCATTGTGGGTAGTCTGAGGGAAACCATCAGAGAGTAGTGTATATAAAAGAAATGCCATCATCAAGTCATGATTGTTGCCCTCCACAGTTCCTTAAATCCAGTCAATTTCCGAAACTAGAGACTCCATATTGTGCGTGCGCCTGCTCTCCTTCCTCTTCTCTGTTCGTTCTCAGGCAGAACATACATAGGAGAAACCTACAGTCATGAAGGAAGGCCCTCCTCTAATTCCCTCAACTCCCAACATTTGCCATTCCGAAGACATACATATGTGCGCTCCAAACTCCGCTCACATTCCCGGGGCAACTCCTACCCTCTCTCTTCCTCCTATCTCCAAGTACGCTCACTGAACCTTGGAACTCCATCGAGGCTGGTATTCGAGCTAGGTGACTCAGGCCATCCGCTTTCATGCCCTTGCGCCAGAAGATCATCCCCGGTGTCAAGAATCCATTCAGGGAAGAAGGAATACGTTATGTTGATCGCACACGAAGAATTATGCATGTACGTCTACACGGTTCATTGAATTCGTCGCCAAATTCGTTCACACTCGGCGAGCCTCTACATAATTACTTCCACATACGTCCCAATCATAGATAACATACGACCTAGACAATCTGTCGCAGCCTATGGTACTAGTTCGTCGTGCCAACGTCGTCATGGGCATGAACCGAATTTGTTTCTATGTCATGGTTAGGTTTGCGTCATTTTTGTCCATCGATTGATCTTGCTCCCAATAGATGGAACGTTTCTTATGATATTGGTAACCCGTGTTGGAGATCGATTGCTAGTTCGGTGAACCATGTTTTAGTATATATTTTCTTATTTCTTTTGCATACAATTCAAGGTAGTCTGTACATCGATATGAACCTTTTGTTAGTAAGTTGTTTATCTTAGGTTCATGACATGCCTAGGAATCACTCCTAATTACTTTGTAATTTCACTGGTAACATGTGCATTACTAGATTCATTTGTATGATGGTTTAAGTTGTTAAATATAATTTTTGTGTTTTTTCTTGTTGGTATATTTTTGTCCATCAAGTGATATTGTGTTAAACCTATGAAATGCTCCTCATGTTTGTAGTAACCATGTAGCACAGTTATATTATTGTTTGGTCAATCAATATCTAGTGTGGTTTAAAACATAATCAACTTATCTTGTTATCCGACTATGTCTGAGTGTGCAGAACTTTTCTATTAATATGTTATTATTGTTCATATGCCTGTGACATGCCTACAATTCATTTCGAACTATTTCACAATGGTCGGAGTGTCTTGAATATTACTAGATTTATCTGTATGTCTGTTTACAAATTTCCATGTTATACCATGTTAATTATCTTGTACTATTTGTAATCATGTTTATGCGTCTACATCAGTTGGTGACTGCTAGTAATGCTATTAATTCCTAGACCTATTCTAAGTTTTACTTTGTTCATCGAATCATGAAGTACTTCATGTATTGATTTTTTAGCATGGTGATATCTTAAATATTGTTTACGCGTTCATTTTCATTCTTGTAGGATGTGTGGTATATATTTGTGAAATCATGTCATACCTATCGTAGTTGTTGGTCAGTTTATTGTATCTGTTGTTTATTTTCTTAATAGTAGTTGTCATGAGTTTGTGGGTTAACATAGAACATAGACGTGCTTGTGGAGCATTGCTTCTTGTAGGCTTATTATTAGCATTTTGATTATTTGTCGCACCATGGTTTAATGTCACTTTCTTATTTCCCTAAGTTGTGCGACATGGCATGTTTTGTGTGATATTTTAGTAACACCTTTTGTGTATTTGTTAATCTTATCCTGAGGATATTATTTATTATCCAAGATTACATGTGGGATATTACGTCATGGTTTTATTTGTATGGCTTTATAGAATTTACTCTTGTGGAATAGAATTTAGTTTATTACGTCATAGTAATTATCATACGTGTTTGATTTACCCATGGAATTACCTATGCATGCTTAGTTGGTTGCCATGATGTTATATCATTTGGTCAAGTCTAATTCATGATTTGGTTGTACATTTCAATGTGTTTTGAATTGCTACTATATACATACTTATGGTTGGCCTCCAGTTTGTAGATTTACATGATAGTAGTTTGTTCATCTCATGCATTTGTTTCTCGAATAATTTGTGCTTTATCAACATCATGCCATGTTTTTGTGATTGTATAACTAGAATGTATTGCGTGTGTATCAACTCACGTCTTGTATGACCCCTAGTTGTTTATCTATTTATTTTTGAAGTGTAGGTCACAATATATAGAAACATATGCCATTCGCGTTCGTATAATACATGTTGATTAGTTGATTACATGATCTAGTTGTTTACTTGCCTACATGCTCATTACTCTTTATCAACGTGCTTACATGTATTAACTAGCATGATAGGGTTGTGTGCTAATCCCATGATTCCGCGTTCTTGCATGTCATGACTAGAATGTAAGATTTGCATGCTAGTGACTTTCTTGATCTCCATGATAGTTGATATCGACTAAGTTATCTCATAGTTACTACTTGTATTATATTGGTAGCCTAGTGTGGTATCTCATGTGATGATCATCCATGTTTAGATGTTATATTTGTTTACCTTGATATTGTGTTGTTCCATGCTTGGACATCTTTCATGCCTCATGATGTTTTGTGTGTTATAGTTGCCTGGTTCAGTTCCTCCATATAGATGTTTGACATTGTATCATTTTAGTATTATGATTGTTTAATACTTGTTACATTAGTTCATCACATGATTTGGATAGTTTACCTTCCATTAGTTGACTTGTGTCTTTCTCATATGTTTAGCATGCTTAGTTTACTACGATATTACAAGCATGTGGTGATAATCTTGTTGCTAGTAGTTAATTAGATATTTTTTATTTCATTTTATAAAGAGCATGTCCTAGTTTAATTATTTCTCATGATCACTTGTATGTTTGATGCTTGTATTATTAGTTAATACATCTTTATAACCCTATACTCACATGGCTTGTGTGAGATGTGTCTTATTATTAAGTTCCCTGGTTGGTTACTAACATAGTATTGGTTTCTCTTTTGTGCTAGAAAACCTTGTTTGTTATGTTTGATGTTTGATTTTGCTTGTGATTAACCATTGTAAATATTTAGAACATATATCTAAATGTTTATTTTTTTAACCTTTACATCTACCATGTCATGTTGTGATTGTGTAGTTAAAGTGCATATGTTGGTTTCATTTCATGTGTGTTGTTATCATTATGTTTGTTATATAGTAGTTCATATATTGTTAATCGAGATGGGTAGTGGGCACTACTAGTGGTTAGTATCATAGTTCATATGAGAATGTTAGCCTTGATGACCAAGCTTTCCTTAGTTGTGTCAACCTAAACCATGTCAATTCTTTGAATCTTCTCACTCACCCCCTATTGTTCTACATCCTTTCAGAATCACCATCTTTATCCATACCTTTCTATCCATCCATTCATAATTTGTTTTGGATCTATTTGGATTAACTTTTTCTTTTGTATTTATTCATTTTCCATTTCCTATCGTTACGATGAGTAGGGAGTGACGATGCTGGACATGAAGATACCCAGGTTACTAAAGGAGTCAACAACGAAGGCATGCCTCCTTGTTTGATCATACTTATCCTATGTTTTAGAAAATTGCATTGAGTTCTTTGGTTACAACATGCATGCTTTTTAATCTCGTAGTGAGCATGTCGATTGACACATTACTTTGATCTGCTTGTAGCCCATTCATTTGACACCTAAGTAGAAGTATATAGTATTCTTGTAGAGTTGGAATGCTTAGCCATTTGTATTCCTATAGGTGCTTGTTTCATGACCTTTGAGTCATTGACACTTGAAACTTATAGCTAAGCTGGCAAGTTGGCCTTGTTGACCTTCTCTATCCTCTTCTACTCTAGGTGAAACCTACCATCTGAATACAAGCATGGGCGATAGTTGAATCAAGGATTGAAGGAGCGAGCGGTTGCCCTTCATAAGTTGAAGGGGCAATCAGTCGTCCGTGCTGCATGAGGCCTAATAAGTCTTGGAACTGAAGATTGCTATATGGGAACTGGCTTGGTCAAGGAAGCTAATCAGCCTTAGGTGTTGATGTCGCCATACTGCAGATGGGATAGCTGCCCTGCAGGGAGTATCCTCGGCACAAATGGGGGCACCGGTTTGAGGACGTCCTCTCAGTTCAATGCACCACACCCGGTGGTCATTCACATCTTTGGGGGATCTAGTAAAAATACCTCGTCACAATCTCCCAACCGGTTACTGAATGGTGTACTATGCTAGTGACGGCTAGTGGCAACAAGTTAGGATTGTGTTATGTCGGTAAAGTGTATGACACATGAATCTTTCTTGACATACGGAACCTGTGTTGCTTATTCCATCTTTGCCCTTATTCTTGGAACCTATGAAGAGTGTGAGTTGATCAAGGATCCTCACTTTTATGAAAGTTATTCTGGAGATACAACATGTTTTCATCAAAAACTAATATTATCCATCTGCTATATTTCTCAAACAAAATTAGCTTTTATGCGAATGAGCCATACAACCTTCATTTGAAGCCACATGTAGCCGTTAGTTCCTTCTCCGAAGGAGGTATGTTGAGTACGTAATGCACTCATGGCATTAAATTTGCTGACAAAAGAGTTCCATGAAGACAAAGGTGATTACTATGGCTGCTAAGGCGATCCGTAGGAGTGAGGTCACATGGACTACATCGACTGCATGTGGCTGAGATGGAGTCGCCATGCATTTTACGTTTTGTTGTTTTCCGATTGTCATAAATGTCATGAGACATTTATCTATGTATGCCTTGTGGCAAGATTGACTGAACTCGTAATATATTTTTTATGTTCTTTAATGATACCATTTCACTTTGTTGTCAATAATGATCCCGAGGTTGACAAATATACATAGGAGGGTTTGGAAGTAAATTTTGGGTTCTCACACTGACAACGGTGCCAGAAATTCTTCCAACTCCTTGTAAGCTGCGTTGGGGTTTTCCCCAAAGAGGAGGGGAGATGTGGTACAACAGAAATAAGTATTTCCCTCAATGAGAACCGAGGTTATCGAACCAATAGGAGAACCAATGCAAATTCCCATAAACAACACCTACAGACACAAAACCAGACACTTGCACCCAATGCTGACAAGGGGGTTGTCAAGCCCCTTGAACTCGTCACTTGCAAGGATTAAATACTTATAGAATAGATAATGCAGAATAAAAATAAAAAATAAAAAATATAACTCAAGGTAATTTAGATGTTTTTGTTTTTATGTTTAAGTAGACTCGGGGGGCATAATGTTCACTAGAGGCTTCTCTCTCGAAAGTAGCATGCAGTGGGTAGACAAATTATTGTTGGACAATTGATAGAAAAGTGCACAATTATGACATGGTATTCGCTGCAATGATCATGTATATAGGCATCACATCCATAAACAAGTATACCTAAACGATTCTCCATCTAGTGCTATTACTTCACCAATCGATCGCTATGCAACAAGCATCTATGGTATTATGTTCATGACAAATGAAGTAATACTTGGAGCAAGATTACATGATGTATACAAAGTATGACAAGTAATATGTTCAGATCCCGTCGTTTTATCCTTAATGGAAACAATACAAATACGTGTCTTGAGCCCTTCTGTCACGATGATAGAACACCGGAAGATTGAACCCACTACAACGCACCACTCCCACTGAAGATAAACCAATCTAGTTGGCCAAACCAAATCGATAGATCAGCGAGAAATACTAAGCTATAAGACCAGCAATATTGAAATTCAGAGGAGACTCTTGCTTTTACTTTCTGTCTTGGTGTGATAAAGATAAAGATAAAATAGCTAGGCAAGCAAGAAAATAGAAATATTTTTATTTTTTTTATTTTTATGAGACAAACTAAATATAAAAACAAATAAAAAGAAGAAAAAGTGAATGATAATTTGCGTGAAGTTACTTGATAGTTAGTGATGATATATCTCGGCAACGGCGCCAGAAATCCTTCCTGATACCTGTGATCTGCGTTGGTTTTCTGTTAAGAGGAACAGATAATTGCAACACAATACCGGCAAGTATTTCCCTCAGTTATGAAACCAAGGTTTATCGAACCAATAGGAATATCAATCCACAACCGTCTTCAGCGGCTGCACACAAAAGAGCAAACAACTTGCACCCAGCGTGGCCAAGAGGGTTGTCAATCCCCTTGATCTCGTTATATGCAAGCAAGTGAAGTGTGTAGATAATAGGTTAAAATTGTTAATTGCAAAATAAAAGAAAAGGTAAATAAGAACATGACTGTATTGATAAATTTGTAAATGTATAAGTGAATAGACCCGGAGGCCATAGTTTTCCTAGTGGCATCTCCCATAAAAATAAGCATAAGGTGGGTAAACAAATTACTATTGGGCAATTGATAGAAAAGAGGATAGTTATGCGATGTTCATGGCAATTATCATGTGTATATATGCATCATGTCCAAGAAAAATAGGCCGACACATGCCTACATCTATTACTACTACTCCACTTCAAGAGCGCTTCTATTCTTGCCTATCTACGTATTAAGGTCATGACAAATAGAGTAATGCATGGAGAACAATGACATGAGTTCGACAAAGTAAACTCAAGAAATATGAATAAAACCCATTGTTTTATCCTTAGTGAAAACAACACAAAGACACAACTTGTCCCCTTCTTTCACTTGGATATAGAAACTCGTCAGGTTCAACCCACTAAAACACACCTCTCTCACTGAAGAAAGATCAATCTACTTGGCCTAAGCAAATCCATAGATCACAGAGAATTACCAAGCTATAATGATCATGCAATTAAGAATCATAAAAATTTCATAGAAGACTCATATACATTTGATAAATAATCTAAACATAAACCCATAATTCATCGGATCCCAACAAACGCACCACACAAAAGAGTTACATCAGACGAATCAAAGCAAAGATGTGATGAACATTGTATTGAAGGTCAAAAGAGAGAGATATCCATCTAGGTACTAACGAAGGACTCGTAGTCCTGTTGTGAACTACTCACACATCATCATGAGGGCAACAAGGTTGATAAACACGCTCTCCGTGATCGATCCCCCCTCCGGCAAGGTGCCGGAACAGAGCTCTAGATGAGATCATGGCGGAACAGAGCTCTTCGGGATACTCTCTACGGTTTTTGGAATATAAGTGAATTTATAGGCCAGAGAATGGGGTCAAAGGGGGCATCGGGGAGGCACAAGCCATCAGGGTGCGACCACCTCCCTGGGTGCACCCTGTTGGCTTGTGGCCCCCTCGTGTGGCTTCCGTCCTTCTCCCGAAGCTTCCAGGTCTTCTTATGATCCAAAAAAATCATAGAAAAGTTTCGAGGCAATTGGACTTCGTTTGGTACTGTAAACCTAAAAAGTAAAAAACACGCAGAAAGTAGCAACTGGCACTGGGCACTGTATCAGTAGGTTAGTGACCAAAACTAATATAAATTGGTAAATTATTACTCAAAAGGTATCCTAGAATGATAATATGAGAGCATGGAACAATCAACAATTATAGATATGTTGGAGACGTATCAGCATTCCCCTGGATAGTGAGTGGCATCTCTTTGGAGAATCGGACGACGCACTGGCATCGCCACTCTGGTTGCATGACATGTGCACATGCAGACCCCTAGTATATCTCTCCCAAGATACATGCGATGATGCGGAGCATCCTACGGTCATCCCCGACTACTCGCCAAGCACCAAATTCCATTGGGTATAAGATGAACTCGCTCATAAGTGCTTCTCCTTTCAATTCACACGAGACATGGATGCTACCTGAAGTGTCAACCTTGTTTATACTCGGGTGCATCCAAGACGACCATGGTGACACCCGGAGCGAAGGCTAAGTCACCAAGGAGACAGGAGGATGAACACCTCAACAGGTGACGCCAAAGTCTACAGCGGCCAGACATCCGGCTAGACCCCGAACATCTGGTGCACCAAAGACTAGTCGGACATCCGGCCCTCTGCCTGAAAATCCGGTGCGAGGATTTTAGAACCTTGCGAAGATGGCCACCTCGAGCCCGGACATCTTGCCGCCTAGCCCAGACATCCGGCTCGTCCTGAAGCCCTGGACATCCAACCTCCATCCTGGACATACGCCCCCTACAGGGACAGATGCGGGCCGAAGACCTATGTATTGTCCTCTATCACCCACCATCTTGCCTTGGACTACAAATAGGCATCCCTCTACTCTTTCAAGGGTTAGCAATAGTTTTCCTCTTATTTAGTTGAGCATTAATCCTTCCACTTACCTCCTCCATGGAGATGATCTCTATGTGAGAAGATCTAGGTGGATGTCAAGACCCTTGTCATAGGGAAGATACTATGGGATTCAAGGCCCCATCTCCCCATAGGATTTAGAATGAAGTCTACCATGTATCCTTATTCCCTTTGTTTTTCTTGTACCTTTGTGGTCATGTGTGGATGTGTGATTGGGGTTGTTCTTTCGTGTTTTCTCTTGTGATTTATCCCCATTCATCCCCATGTTGTTTGTATTCTTTGAGGTTTACCCCTTTGATTCGTGGTAGATCAAGAACTAGGGCTTGGCCCCGTATCATATTGGTACCATATCTTCGGTTGACATGAATTGGGAGTCCTCCCCTTCATTTTCTAGCCTAGATTTGTGTGTTTTGTCCCAATTCGAAAATCCTCGCTAATAATAGTCTCACCAATTATTTTTCCAACTTGTTGGTTCTTCCGAGATTTTGTTATGTTTGATCCACAATTTTGTTGTTTTGCAAATGGATCTTGGCATTCCCCACTTCCCCACCACGAAATCCACCCAAATATTTCCTTTCCTCGTCAATGTTGATCCCGCAAACTCGAAATTTTCTGCCTAAATCGAGTTCTCAAGCCCTAAATCGCGATCTGAATTTGTCAGACGGATTTCCGGGCCCCATGTCGGACATCGAGAGCGCAAAAACAGACGTTGTTCTCGAAATCAATGCCCGGATTTCCATCCTAACCCCAATGTCTGTGTTTCACCATTTCGGCCATAACTAATTCATCCGGAGTTTGATTTCGGCATTTTATAGATCATTTTGTAGCTATTGACATCCTCCATCCCACAAAATTAGTTCCACCACCATTTGACTCCATCAAATTTTTCTCATTTAGGTATCTTTGCCTAGGCCTCCACCATAACTTCCCCATAGTCTTCTCACCATACCTTTCAGACATTATAACCAAATTTTGTTTGAGAGTTTAACTTGCGGTTCTCGTTTCCTAAGGTGTTTAATATAATTAGGAATGGTTCGACATCAACAATGCCACCACTCATCATCGCCCTGGCCTCGACATCAACATCAGCAACTTCGCCTTTTGGCACCCTAACAGTAAGCAAGGACAGTAATCTCGATGACATCATTGTCCATTTGCTTGCCATTGCTTTGATAGCCTCAAGCCTATTGCATAACTTACCCATTGATACTAATGAGTTGAGAATTGTTGGGCCACATTACTTGTGCACCACAATGATACGCTTACGCCACATAGCTACTTTTAGCATGCAAACATCTTGCTATCTATATTGTGACATAAGTATCTCCTGTGCATATCAATATACTTGTATCATACCTAACATAAGTATCTCCCGTTCAAGCATCTCATAACCTATGAAAAAAGAGCAAAAAGCTTTCAAGCAAAGGAGGAGATACAAAAGAGCTTATAAGCAATAGCAATAGCATTAATCCATTTTGATTAGTTTATACGCTTGGATCATACATACATAGCATTCTTGGGATTGAATACGGCACGTTTACTCTCATAGGTTGTTGCACAAGTGCATATGTAGCCAATTTGAGCAATCGAGCTATTGTCTCTCTAGTATCTGTCTAACACGAGATTTTTTCATGGTCTCACATTTTGTGCTCATTTCTTGGTTGTGTGGATCCCATTTATCTATTCCATGTGTGTGTTCCTAGTGACACCATAGCTATTGATCTATTTGCTTTCCATTGAAATTTTGTGAATCTTCCTCAACATTTTTCGATATCTTGACAAACATCTACTTGAATTTTGTGCCACTTGTCCTAACCAAGCCACTCGATAAGCTTTACTTTATAGGTCTGAGTGAACAAGTCCGGTACCAAATCCACTATTCTCTCAATTCACATTGGGTGAAACGGGATACATCCTCAACTTTGGGAATGTTATCTTGGTATTGTTTATCTCATTTCCAACTCACCCTTGCTTGAGTCTTGTGATAGCTAGGCAAAGTACATCATTTACGGTCTTCAACAAAAACAACAGTGCGAACAACTACATCAATGAAAAGTCGAGCGACTCGCCATCGACATACGACAATCCAAAGCTCGGAAAAGAGACTACATCGACAACAAGTTCGCCGCTCACATGGATCATCTTTAACACGTGTTGGACAACTACAAGTATTCTTCCACATTTGTCCTCTTCAAGGCGGAGACGCTCAAGTCATACATCTTTGGAGAGCCCATCCGATGCAAACGCAAGTCGGTCTCATCCTCATCTTCGAGACGATCGCTATGACAACCACCACGTTTGTGATCAACGTCATTGCGAAGCAAAAGCCACCTCCAAGAAACAAGTGTGTGAAGACAAAGAACACCATCAACTACAAGCTCTACATCACACTACGTCCAACCTCCATGAGCCTAAGAGTAGACCGCGCGATGAGATCCAGCAAGGAGAAGCTTCCACGCCAACATCAAGGCAACCAACTACATGCATGGATCAGCCTTCCATCTTCGGAAGCATCCTAAGGAATATGGCTGAGCATGGGAATTTCTCTTCGTTCATGGAGGCGAGCAATGAGGTGCAACATCACATGGAACTCATACAAGGCAATGACGACAAGACTGCCGAGCATGGGAGTTTCCCTTCAACCACGATAGTGAGCACGAACCTCTTCAACTACATGAAGCCAATGCCCTTACAGGACTCTTTCTCAAAGACGAGCACTTAGGTCGAGCTTGGAATTTTCCCTTCGATCTTGGAGGAGAGTGATGTTTTGCCGCATCCCACAACATTCATATTCAAAGGCGTTATGGATGACGAGGTTCAGCATGGGACCATCCCTTCAACCAAGGCCACTAAAGGAGTTGAGCTTGGAGACATTTGTACCTACATCTATCCGACACCCACATCTAACGAGAGGCCCCAATTTCCATGTGAGGAGAGCCACCACCACATGAATGAGACGAGTGCCTCCACCATATGTGATATTGAGTGCATTTCCTATGAGAGGATGAGTTTGACCACCACTAGCCCCACACACGAGAACATGGCAAAATTCCTATGTGAGGTTGAGAGATATGATCACCTTTTGAGTGACTCAACCAACCATATGAGTGAAAGCATCCTAGAGGGAGTAAGTGAGCTACAACACTTAGTGAGTGAGGTAGTTGAGAGGGCACGTGAGGCCACTATGATTTCTAAGACCTTAACCTATACTCCTACTATGTTTTTTCTTTGGTACAAGGTGTCATACATGACAATGTGACTACACTCTATGAGTCCATCCCTCCAATGGGAACTTTGATGGCCATGGTGGCCCCACCCACATGGTTACATCAATAAGAAGATGTCAACCAACTGTCAACTTGTGACACCTCACATACGCCATACGAGTGGAGCTCCACAAGTAACACAGGTGATGGTCCTTGATATATATCCAATGTATCTATAATTTTTTATCGTTCCATGCTATAATATTATCATCCTAGGATACTCATTAGGCATTTATTTGTCAATTCATATTATTTTTGAGAACTAACCTGTCGGATCTCGGGCTTCGCAAAAACCAAGGAAGTTCGAACACAGGGGCATGTGTGAAGATCCCCAATGGCCTCACCCCTCCTACTCGCAACTCGATAGCTTAGATGATGCACTCGCACGATGACGAGGAAGAAGATTGCACATGATGATTTACCCAGGTTCGTGCCGCTACGAAGCATAAAACCCTACTCCTGCTTTGGTGGATTGCCTCACGAGGAGGTTTGTCGATGAATTAGTACACTGGTGAGTTACCTCACAAGGGCATTCTAGTGATCTTGCCTCTCTTCCTTTTCGTCCCCTCTCTATGGAGCATTCTAGCCCCTATTTATAGTGGCGCGGGTCCTTTTACCTCATCTCTATGGCAGGAAGGGATCCCACAACGGCCAAATTTGAAGGGGGACAAGGGGTACATCTTTATCCTGACAAAGGGTGGTCTTCGCCTACAAAGTAGCTATTGATGATGCACTGGTGGGCTCAGCGATGACATCCATCCTACAGGGCTTGTGGTCCTGGTCTTGTTGCTCCAAAATGGAAACCTTTGGGTGGAACTTTAGGAACCTGTGTACGTCCTTGCCCACTTTGCACCAAAGGGGAAAATGTCCTGCCCGGTGCGCTGGTGCCTGCCTGGCCCACCTTGCGTCATCCTTGGCCTCTCGAGGCCAAGTGTTGCATAGAGATCTCTACCGCTCTAGAGGGAGATTGAGGAGGCCTACTCCCCGCGGGTCTTAGTGATGCTTCCCTGGCGATCTTAGGGCTCTCGCGAGGCTTGAGCGGGGTCGCGTAGGGCCGTGTTTGACTTTTGAAGTGGGCCATGCCCTAGGACGCAGGCAGGCAAGTCTGGGTACCCCCGTTCCTAGAACGCCAACAGTAGCCCCTGAGCCCATGGTGCGCTCGAGCTGGATTCTAGGCGAAGCCATTGAGCATGGCCCGAAGCTCCATGGGCCCCAAATGCCTACGGGCCAGGTCTGGCGTGTGATGTGGGATTGGGCACGGGTGTCCCCGCTCCCATGCCTCTTCGGCAACTGTCCAAATTGACAAAAGCGTGACTTCCAGCATTGAGACATTATTGCTTTCCTCTCCTGTTCTCCTATTCCTTCTTCTAGATCCCCGGCCTTTGCGAGAACCTCTCGAGATCTCAGCACTGTACCGTCTTCCTTCTTGCTTCATTGGCCCCAAGGACTTATTGATGGCTCCCGCCGACAAGTCGAAACTTGAGGCTCAGAGCTCGTCCTCCACTCCTATACCACCAGCGCTCTTGGAGTCCACCATAGCCAAGGACAGAGACCTTGCCCCAGTGCTTCCGTTCGACGGCGGACGAGACCAACAAGTGTGGGATAACTTTGATATGGGGCGGCTCCACGGAGAAGCAGCGCCCATCCAAGTCAGCCTACCCTTTCTTCCTCCATAGTGTCTTCTCTGGGATCATTCCGCCTTTCTCTGAGTTCTTCACCACCATCCTCGATCACTACGGGATCCAAGCTCTTAATCTCCAACCCAACTTCATCTTGCTCTTGTCCGTCTTCACCTTTTACTGCGAGGCTTTCATAGGCTTGAAGCCTTCGGGGCCCCTCTTTTGTCATTTCTTCAGCTTGTGGCTTCATGATGGTGCTCAGCGGGTCGGCATGTGTCTGCTTCATCGTGGTCCTGAGCGGAACATGCTCTTAAAGGTCGGGAAGAAGGTGGAGAACTTCTAGCACCATTGGGTGTTTCTAGATCTCAAGAGAGCCAACTCCCGCCTAGATCTTCCGAAGGGGTTGCCGGAGAAGACCCCCGCTTGGAGCCCCGCAAAGCTTTCCAACCCCGGGGTGTTAGATTTCAGGCTCCGCAAAACCCCAAAGACTCAAACACAGGGGCGTGTGTGAAGATCTCCCGCGGCCTCGTCCAACCTAGCTCGCAACTCGACAGACACAACGACGAACTCGCCCGATGACGAGGAAGAAGATGAACACGACAGTTTACCCAGGTTTGGGCCACTGCAAAGCATAATACCCTACTCCTGCTCTGGTGGATTGCCTCTCGAGGAGGTGAGGTGGATGAACATGTACAACGTGCTTGAGCCTCATGAGGGTGCTCAAGCTGTGTTCTTGGCTAGCTCTCTCGTGGTTGTGCATGGGGTGACTAAGCGTTGGATCGGATCAGTCCTCCCTGTCTATGAAGCAGCCTACCCTCTATATATAGCGGTGGCCTAGGTCCTCTTCCCTTATCGCAATGGCGGGAAGGGATCCCACAACGGCCAATTTTGAAGGGGGAAATTGGTTCATGCTCGCCCTGCCCAAAGGCGGTCTTCGTGTGTGGCTGTTGACAATGCAAGGACGGGCTCAGCGATGACATCCGCCCTGCAGGGCAGGTGGTTGTGATCTTCTTGCACCGGAATGGAAACCTTTGGGGGTGCTTTGGGAACACGCGTACGTCCTTTCTCCCTTTGCATCAAAGGGAAAACTACGCCGCTTGGCGCACTGGTGCCCGCATGTCCTTCCTTGCGTCATCTTTGACTCCTAAGGCCAGACCTTGCATAGAAATCTCCGCCACTCTAGAGGGGCCCTAGGGAGGCCCATCCTTTGCGGGTCTTGTCGTTGTTCCTCCTTGCGAGGCTAGGGCCCTCGCGAGGGCCTTGTCTTGAGCGGGGCCTTGCCTGGTCCCATTTGGTTGATGAAGTGGGACATGCCCTGGACCGCAGGCAGGCAGGTCTGGGTACCCCATTCCCAAAACGCCGACAGTAGCCCTCGGGCCCACGGCATGCTCAGGTTGTCCTCGGGGTGGAGCCCTAAGGGCGGCCATGAGCACTGTGGGCCCCACATGCCTGCGGCCCAGGTTCGGTGCATGTTGCGGGGCTAATGCCGGGTGCCCCTCACCCTTTTTGCCTCCTTCAAATTGCCAAGGGCCTGGCTTCAAGTGTTGGGCCATTATTGCTTTCCCTTCTTGCGCACCTGCTCCTGCTTCCCTGGTCTCCCACTCTAGCAGGCGCTTCCCCAGATCCAGCGCCGCTCCGTCATTTTCCTTGCTACTTCGGCCCTGCTAGCTCTATGATGGCTCTCGTCGGCAAGCAAAAGCCAGAGGCACAGAGCTCTGCCTCTGCTCCCACCTCGCTGACGCTCTTGGGGTCTACCATCGCCAAGGACGAGGACCTCCTCCCCGTGCTCCCATGGACGGAGGACGGGTCCAACGATAAAGGGCGGACCTTGATCTGGGGTGGCTCATCGGTGAAGCGGCCTTCGTCCAAGGTGGTATACCCCTTCTTCCTCCATAGCATCTTCATCGAGCTTGTTCCGCCCTTCTCTGTGTTCTTCACTGCCATCCTTGACCACTACAGGATCCAAGCCCTTCACCTCCATCCCAACTCCATCTTGCTCTTGTCCGTCTTTGCCTTCTACTGTGAGGCCTTCGTGGGCGTGTGGCCTTCGGTAGCTCTATTCCGTCATTTCTTCAGATTGCGCTTGCATGACGGCGCCCAACAATCGATGTGTGTCTCTTTCATCGCGGTCCAGAGTGGCAGCATGCTCCTGAAGGCCGGGAAGAATGTAGAGAACTTCAGGCACCGCTGGGTCCTCATGGATCACAAGGGCAGCAACCCACAGTTAGATCTGTCGAAGGGGTTGCCGGGCAAGATTTCTACACGGAGCTCCGCGAAGCTTTCCGAACCCCGGGAAGAGCCTGCCCTGGAATGCTTAACCCGCAATATCAGCACCATGAAGCTGACTAGAAAAATGATAGTGAAGGAGTTCTTAGTGCAGCACCTGGCTGAAAGCACAACATGCTCCCTTGGTGGTTTTGATAATTCATGACAACATACATTGTCTCTTGGACTGATACTTTTATCTAGTGTATTTCAGATACAGTCTATAGAGAGGGTTGGTAAAAGGATATTGTGTACATACCCCAAGATGCAAGGAAATAGGTTGGCCAAGCTTCAAGCAAGAGGAGTCTACATTTTATATTTGTGAGAAATCACTTTGAGTCCATAGGAAAGCCAATACTATTAAAGGGGGTAAGGTTTTGTTGGTGAACAATATGCTCAAACGTGCACAAGTGATAGTCGCCAAAAACATCCACAAACTCTCCCACCAAAGTCTGTTCTATACATACCACTCAAAATCATGCAACCATCTTTCCCATACCGGTGCCACCGATTCCAGAACCTAGACAGACTCTGCCAAACCCTAGCCACTTCGGTGCAACTGATTCCATACCGGTGCCACCGAGTTTAGGTGGCCAACTTTCTGTTACACAAATTCACATTTTCGGTCCCACCAAGAATGTTTGATCGGCATCACCGAGATTGGAAATCTGACCGTTGGTCACCTTATCGGTGCAACCGAGTTTCCTATATGGGCTTTACCAAGATTCAAAAGTTGCCACCTTTTGATCACTTCGTACCACCAAGAGTAACACATCGGTATCACCGAGTTAGTAATTTAGTGTGTAACGGTTGGATATTTGGCGATGCCTATATATAGCCCTTCACCATCACTTACTCGAAAGAGAAGCACTCAGAACTATTCCATACCTATCCTATCAGATTTTCTGAGAGCGAACCACCTACCCTTTTGTTGAGGTCAAGATCTTCCACTCCAATCATATGGATCTTGATTTCTAGCCTCCCCAAGTAGCTTTCCACCAATCCCATCTCTTCCACCATGCCAAATCTATGAGAGAGTGATTGGGTGTTGAGGAGTCTATCATCTTGAAGCACAAGAGCAAGGAGTTCATCGTCATTACCGAGCCTATTAGCTTTTGGAGGGTGGTGCCTCCTAGATTGGTTAGGTGTCGCTTGGGAGCCTCCTAGTTTGTGTTGTGGAGTGAACCAAGAAGTTTGTAAGGGCTAGGAGATCGCCTACTTCGTGAAGATCTACCCATAGTGAGGCTAGTCCTTCGTGGACGGAAGCCATATGGAATAGTCAAGGTTGCTACTTCGTGGACCCTTTTGGGTGGAGCCCTTCGTGGACTCTCGTGACAGTTACCCTCCATGGGTTGAAGACTCCATAAACATGGATGTACGATAGAGCCACCTATCAGAACCACGGGAAAAATCATCGTGTCTCCAACTGTGTTTGATCTACCTATCTCAATACTTTATTTCATATGCAATGTCTTTACTTTCTGCTGCCATATTTGTTGACATGCACATGTACGGCTGTTTGACTTGCTAGCTGTGTTAAAGCTGTTAAAATCTGCCAACCAATTAACTTGGGAAAAGGTTAGGTTTTAAATTTCTACTAGTAGCCTATTCACCCCCGCTCTAGACACTCTTCTAGTGATCCCTCACTGGCGCCCCTTCAGGCCCATTTCTACGCCCTTGTGGGACTATCAGGGCAACGGCGACAACCTCAGGCTTCTGTCCAAGTGCATATGTCCTGAGGAACTAAGCAAGGCTATGGCGACCTTGCTCAGCGGTGACCCTAGCAACCTTCTCGAGGCTCACGATCTGCTGTACTGTCGCGACAACGGAGCCGACCTAGTTGCCTCCATGCCCGTCTTCAACGAGCTGGGGCTTTTCCCAGCTAAGGGCCCTGGTCCGGTGGTGGTGAATTCCGGAAATACCTCGTGCAAGGAGGACTCAGACAGGACCACCGCCGCCGGCCCAGCGGGGGGCGTCCCCCCATCACAGGGCACATTCTGTGCGAGCTTGTAGATGACGACGACATAGGTGAAGTTACTGCTACTGGCTCCTCGCATGCCGCTAAAGCCTCCAGGGGGCTGGGGCCAGCCCCTCGCGGCACACGGTCCGTGTGCGTGTCAACTCCACGGAAGCATGGAGCTGAGTGTCCTCCGGCGCGCCCTGCTGCCGTTGGCAGGATGATTGAGGTGCTGGCGTCACCTCTGCCCGAATCTCAGCCCGCAGGTAAGTTGGGCAAGGACAGGGCCATGGCAATCTCTTCAGTGGCCACCCCGGCTGTCGGCGACTCTGCTCTTTTGTGCGGCGGCTCCCTCTCCATGGGGAGCTCTGGCGCCCCCGTCGTTGTCAGGATGGAAAGGAAGAGGAAGTGGGTCGACGTCGAGGAGTAAGCGACCCAACTTGGCTTGACTCACATGTCTATGGCTTGTGCATTGCTAACCTCCCCTTGTTTGTTGACCAGGGATGTCACTATGTTGAAGATGAGGAAGAAGAAGGCGGCCGTCAAGATGAAGGCGACTCCCAGCATGCCACCTGCCCTTGCTGACACACCGCCGCCAGTTGCTGAAGAAGAGAGGGCTCGCAAGGTGACCCCTCAGGCCACCATAGCCGAGCCCCCTAAACCCCCGATGCTTGTTGAGGTGATCACTCCTGTCTTTGGGGGCTTGGTGACACCGACGTCTGGAGGACCAACCCCTGAGGGTCTGCTGCTCGCTGATTCGTCCATGTCCGCAGTATTTGAGCTGCCTCCGGAGCCCCCTATCCTTCGTGGTGCTGCTTCCCCGAGGGCGCCCCCCATGACCATGCTGGGGACTCCTCAGGGGGAGACGTTGGCGCCTCCTGTGCGTGTCCACGACATCCTGGACGGGGCCTTCTCTGCTCTGGGTCAAGTTCGTGATGCCCTTGGGAGTTCTGGTGATCACCTCGCGGGTGGACGCCTTGAGCTCCTCTCAGCGTGGCTCCGGGACGTCGCCGCCGCTGTGGCGATGTGGGGTCAGGCCGCGGCTGCCGTGGCGAATAGCACGGAAGAATCCACGGCCACACGCGCCGCACGCGAAGAGGTGGAGGCCCATCAGAAGACCTTCCCTGAGGAACATGCCAAGCTTGCGGGGCAGCTTTGTTAGCGGACGGAAGACGTCGAGTCCAATGAGGCCAAGCTTGCCGCTCAGGAAGTCGAGCTGTCTCAGGTGGTGACCCACAAGGAGGCAGAGCAGGTGCACCTGGATGTGCTGGAGAAGGAAATTGTTTCTAGGTAGATCCTTCTTGACACCAAGGGGGAAGTTATCGCCACGGCCGAGGAGAAAAAGGCCGCAGAGCTGAGCGCCTTCCCTGCTGTCGAGCTCAAGCTTCACAAGGCGCTCCACACCCTCTACCGTGATGGATTCACGGGGCCTCTGGCCACTCCGAAGAATGGCTTCGTGGCGCTTGCTTCGAAGATTGTCGAGGCACTGGAGGGTGCCATCGTCAAGGTGGATAGGGTCTTGGATAGTGAGTGTCGCGACCTCTTTTCTGAAGCCGCGATGCGCGTCTTCAGCCATCTTCATCTTCGTTGGCCAGGGTTTGACTTCAACTCCGTGATCCTCCCGGTCATCCCTAAGGTCCGCGCTGGCGCCACGGCAGCGGTGAGAACGTCGTCGAGGCGCTGGTGAAGTGGTTCACCCGTGTCATGGTTCCTTTGCCTTTCGATGCTGCTAAGGCTGGCGGCACGGAAGACGACGCCAGCGATGTCGGTGACGAGTCCCTCGAGGGTGGGACGACCAATGGTGAAAGTTCCTCCTGATTCCTTCCTCCTGCTCCTTTCCTGCAATGCACACCGTGCCTCATGGAGGCGTTAAACTCATTTGTGTCTACGAAAACTTCTAATGCTTGTAATAACTATTGGACTGCATGATTGCTTTCTTCGCCTTGTTTCCTTCTTGCTTGCTGTGATGCTCTGTGTCGGCAGGGCCCGACCCACGCATACCTCAACCACCGTTGGGCGAACCGGAAACCAAGTAAGGTCCAAGGGGCGAGGGGCTATGGGTCAAGTTAGGCTCCAGAGTCACGATGCTCATGAGTCCCCCTTGACGTGCGAGCAGCCCTCATGAAGGGAACAAGGTGAGGGTTGAGATAACTTGAAACTTCCGAACACCTTTAGTGGTCTGCGTCGGCAGGGCCCGGCCCGCGCATACCTCCACTGTCGTTGGGCCGACCGGAAACCAAGGATGATCCAAGGGGCGAGGGGTTATGAGTCCAGTTAGGCTCCTAAGTCGTGATGCTCAGGAGTCCCCCTTGATGTGCGAGCTCCAGCGTCCTTCCTAGGGATTCTTGAATAGTTTTTTGGGCACTCTGGGCTCTTCGTCAGCAGGGCCCGGCCTGTGCATACCTCAACCGCCGTTGAGCCGACCGGTAACCAAGGACGGTCCAAGGGGTGAGGGGCTATGGGTCCAGTTTGGCTCCCGAGTTGCGATGCTGAGAAGTACCCCTTGATGTACAAGCGGCTCCCATAACTTTCCTTGCCATCTTTTCTGGAGATGGACGCGTGAATACCAGGTTCGACAGACCTGGTAAGGCAGCATGTACCAGGCTTGGCCTGGTAGCAGCCCCCGTGCAGCCCCCTCCCGCGTGCATCCCCGAGGAACACAGCGAGAAGGGGGGGCGCTAGGGACCTTCCTGAGGTTGGATGCAGCCATTGGGGGCGCCCTCAGTTGTTTATCCCCCTACACCGGGCGTGGGGCTTCCACCTTGCATGGGCATAGTCATTGGTGGACCATGTTGACCACCAGCACGGAGCTGTGGCTTCCACATTGCGCGCGCATAGTCATTGGTGGACCGTGTTGACTTCTCCCCCGACGCTGGGCTATCATTGCCACATTGCGTTGGAAGGGACCCCTCCGCGTCCTCAGGGGGCCCCGGGCGTGTACATCCCATAGAGTTTGTACATGTGGCCGGCACGGTAGAACTATGAGGTGTATCTGGGAGGTTGCGAGGACGCTTTGGCCTCGCAAGTGTCCCTATGTCAAAGGCAATTTGCACCTGAATCTTTTTGTAGATGGGGCCATTTGAAACCCCGCTTGCTTCTTCTTCTTCTTGTGTGAGGTAGTTTGGGAGCCCTCTTGGAACTCTACGTCCTGAGGTCCTGGTCCCGCACATTTCCCCGCCACCGTTAGGTACGACCGGAAACCAAGGATGCACTTCACGGGGCGAGGCCCCGGTGCTACTGACGCCGACCAGAAACCAGGACGACATCAGGAGGCCGAGTGGCATTATGACCAGTATGGCTCGTGAGGAGCCCCCTTTGACGTTCAAGCGGCTCTACGTCTACAAGTCCTGGTCCTACACATTTCTCCACCACCGTTAGGTATGACCAAAAACCAAGGACGCACTTCACAGGGTGAGGCCCCGGCGCTCCTGACGCCAACCGGAAACCAGGATGACATCATGAGGCCGAGTTGCATTATGACCAGTAAGGCTCCTAAGGCTCAATGCTCAAGAGCCCCCTTTGACACTCGAGCGGCTCCCATTCCACCCCATCGGCTGCTACATCTGGAGGCCATGAGGCCTCCCGAGACTCCATGTGACGCACTGCGGCCGGAGCCCCCAAGCGGAGGTTCATCCGCCTAGCGATGCAAGTAAGGTAGAACGTCAGGACATAGAATAGATGCACGAGAAACTACTGAAGTATGCATAAACGAAGCAACGGCAGGGGCGTGCCCTGATCACCTGAAGATCATGTGGCCCAGTGGGCGCCCTTGGATAGAGTGAACCAAAAATTACCTGGCAACAGCCAACAAAAAGTCACCTGGCAGCCATGCCGCTGAAGAGCCGAGGCCTCCATCATTGCCCGATCTCCCGCTTCCATGAGCGCGACCTTCATGGGCCCGTCGTCTGCACAGGCTCAAAACCTTCGCTTGGTCCGAGCACCTCCTCCAGATCACCCGCTACGCCCTGCCAGGCATGGCACGAGCATGGCTCGATGAAGGCGCTGGAAGGTGATGCCTGCGTTCTCTAGCCCGAAGGGCATGTGAACATAGTTGTTCGGGTAGACCCACCCATGATCTGCACGCGCTGGCCAGAATGGGCCTTGAGTCACGGCTCTGTTGATCGCGAGCGTGTTGATGCAGACGCGCGACTGATCGACCGTGCCGATGACAGCGACAGCGATTGGTGGTGCAGGGCAGCCCCCGCCTCCCACGGCCTGGGCTTCCTGAAGTTCTTCCATCGCTCCGAGGACGGACTCTTGCGAACTGAGCCCCACGTGCCATGAGCCTAGCTCGAGCTGGCGCACATCGGAGCACGCCTTCAGGTTGTGCTTGAGCACCTCTCTTGCCTCACTGACCAAGCCGGGAGCTTCCCCGCCGGGAGTCCCCAAGCCCGACCCAAGAGGGGCGCCGAGCGCGCTTTCCTATGCGATAGGGGGCAGGGCCCCATCCCTGAGCACAGAGACGGGAGCTCCAGGATGCTCTGCGGGGAGGAGTTGTTTCTTCTTCTTGCGTGGGTCCTCACGAGGCAATGTGTCTTCCTCATCGTCTGAGCGCTCAACCGCCGTAGTGCGGTAGGAATGCTCGAGGGTGATGATGCCGCCACTCCCTAGCACATTGAGGATGTTGTAGCCATTGTGGGTTACTGCTATGAACTTGGCAAGAGCTAGGTAACCAAGGATCATGTTGTATGGAAGGTGGATGTGCGCAATGTCAAAGACGATGATCTGGGTGTGGTAGTTCTTGTGCCTGCCGAAGGTGACAGGCAGACGCACCTGCCCGATGGGTACGGTGGATCCATCTGTGACCCCCGAGAAGGGCTTAGTTGGCATGAGTTGTTCGGACGGCACCTGGAGCGTCTCGAAGGTCTTGATGGAGAGGACGTTGAGCCTTGCCCCACTATAGATGAGGGTCTTGGTGACGAGGATGTTGCTGATGGTTGGGGTGCACAGCATGCGAAGCTTGCCAGCCATAAATGAACACCTGAGATGATCGCTTGAGTCGAAGGTGATGGTGGTCTGGGACCAGTTGAGGGGGCGCATCGCTTCAGGCTTCGGGTGAGCCGCATTCACCTCATGTGCGCATTGCTTGAAGGCACAGTACGATGTTGGGGCCTAGGCGCCGCCCAAGATACAGGACACCATTTTGAATTCCTGGAAGCCCCTAGCCCCATCGTCTTACATGTCTTCCTCTTTCATTCTTGGTGGAGGACGGAGCGGGGGTAGTCCAGTCTCATGCGGGTGAGCCTCACGAGGCTGACCGCATCGCGACCCCTCTGGAGGGTCATCGTTCTAGTGGTCCTCTCGAGGCAGGTCGCACCAGCGGTCGTCCCGAGTTTGATCGTGCCAGTGGTCCTCCTGAGGCTGATCGCGCCATCCCTAAAACGTCTCCCGGTTGTCCCACCGGCCTCCACCACGACCTCCACCGTGCCCGAAGCCTCAGTCGCCTCAGCCGGGGCGCCTACTGAAGTGCTTGGCATGGATCAGTAGGAGTCCTTGGCAGTCCTTAGTGTCGCGGTTGTTGGTGCCATGGAAGATGCAGGTTGGCCTTCCTCCTGGCGGGTGTTCTTCTTATCGTCTGCGCTTTGCCTCGGGTTCGGTCGCAAGCACCGTCGGGGCCTTGTGTTTTGCTTGCTTGGCCTTGGTCTTCTTCTCTTCTGGCTCCGCCGCGGGAGGCTCGCGGAGCGATAGGCGGCCCTCCTCCGCCAAGGTGCACTTGTTCGCTAGGTTGAACATCTCCAAGACAAAGCATAGTTCGTCATTCATGGCGAGCTCTTCCTTCATCTTGAGGTCAGTGACTCTGTCGGTGAAGGCCGAAATGATGGCTTCGTCCGACGCCTTGGGGATCTGGAGGCGTGTGGTCGTGAAACGTTGTATGAACTTGTGCAAGGTCTCCCTCTCCTGATGCTTGATACGCCGCAGGCCGTTCATGGTGGGCGCATGGTTGCGGGTGCCTTGGAAGTTGGCGATGAAGCATTTGCGCAGACCATCCCATGAAATGATGCATGCCTCCGGGAGGTTGAAGAGCCAGGAGAGTGCGCCGCCCTTGAGCGCCATGGGGAACTAGCATTCCATGACCTTGTCGTCTCCTCGTGCCGCTCGGATACTTAGCGAATAGAGCTGTAGGAACTCGGCTAGGTCTGCGGTGCTGTCATAACACAGGGGCAGGTGAGGCTTGAACTTGCAAGGCCACGCGATCGGGTAGAGCTCTGGGGCGATGGCGAGGCACCCCACTGGCTCTACGGGCGTGTAGCGACCCGACCTGAAAGGTCGAATCTCCGGTGTTTTCGTACCATCCCAAGATCATGCTGGTACACACACGGTGCATCAATGTATATATCAAAGGGAAATCACACACCATTATATTAATCGAAATCTCATATCGAGTCCTTTATTACAATAAAAATTACAATAAAGTGGCTGAAAGCCAACTCATGAGAATGTCTAAATCTTGCGGAAGTGTCAAAGGTAGATGAGTCCATCTGACTCCAAGGGCATCTCACCGAGCATAGAACGTGTCCTCACTCCTGGTCGGAAAAGTACTCTGCAACCTGATACGTTGCAGCCGTGTAGGTCAGCATATGGAATATGCCGGCAAAGTCACAAGAGAGGGGTGAAACTATAATCATCTAATCTACATGCTTATATGGCAGGTGGGGTGGTAAGTTTTTGCGTAAAGCCAACTTTTCCTACATCAAGAGAGGGATAAGCAAAAATTATTACTAAGTTGGTTGATTAATGAGATGGTTCCACCAACCAATTCTCATACCCAATTGAAAAATACCCACATCATCATATTAATTGTGTTGAGAATTCCGAATGTTTCAGTTCCTTTGGCTCAAGTCGTCCATGATCGTGGACATGGCTAATCGATTAGGTTTGAGTACTCTGCAGAGTTTTGCACACGTTCCCCACAAGATTTGATCGCCTCCATTTAATTTCTCGCACTTCAGGGTGTTTGAGAAACGGATGACCAAAACATGGTCTTCCAAAGGGTTTCCCTGCGACTCTGACGGTGCCCATCCTTTCCTACCGTTCTTCTACATCTCGTAGCACCGCCTGTCCAGGGTCACCACGATATCCAACCAAGCCAGAGCCCATAATGACTTGTGGCTGTGTAGGTAAGCCTTGGGTCTTGAAGCACCCATCCATCTCTTTGTGCCTGGGTGGACCTTTCCGCTTGAATACTGGCCATCTCCAGCATCACCTAGGCAAATCCACTAGTTTCTCCAGGGTGCCGTTCAACCATCATCCACCCAGAGGTATGTTGAAAACTCGGAGTCTTGAAATCTTGATCATTAAGTAGGTCTTGAAATTATTAACTCTCTCAACTCTCATGAATCACACAACCAACCCCGTCTACTAATAGCATAGCAAAAAGTAAAACAATGTTTCCCGGGGCCAATGTGTCAAAGATTTTGAGGGGGGTACCTACCACATGATACTACTACAATGTAACCAAGTTTCCAACTAACCTATCTTGGATGCAATTGGGGAAGATGGTAGAACTAATGCATATAAAACATGGGTAAACATGATCAAAGTGACTTGCCTGATTGATGATCTTCGTACGTGAGTGACTCTAAGTAACAAGCTTCGCACTCCAGATAATCTAACGAAACGAACAAGCACTCAAATAAGCATACAACAAAATATTGTAATTCACAACCATCAACCAAGAACTAGTAAACAATCAAGACAAAACAATGCACAAATCACAACTAAGAAAAACACACAAAGTTTTGTTTACTAGGAGGTGATTGCTAAAACACTACTATCATAATAAAACTATTTTGCAATAACAAACAATTGTTGACAGCAAAATATTTTATTAATAACAGAATTGAATTCAGTAAAGTTTGTTGAGAAAAACATTAGTAAAGTTTTTTTTTAAGTTTTGATAAACACTATATGAAACAACTATAGTTTTACTAACAAAAGGGCAAAAAAACTTATTACTTAATAGCAAAACATGTTCTTAACAGAAAAGAATTTACAAATAAACTTGTTTTAGAAAACAAAATTAAATTATATAAAACTTTGTTGAAGGAAAACTATTACTAACTAGTTGTTTTAATCAAAATAAACCTATTTGAAAAGAAATTGTGATTCCTATATTAACAAAGAAATAAACTAAACAATTTTATATTTTTATTAACAATAAGTAAAACACTAAATTTTAAATCAACAGAACCTACTAAACATATTAAAACTAAATCTAAGTTAAACCAATTAAAACTAAGTAAATAAAACTATACTATAATACTAGGCAGATTTTGTTTATAGCTAAAACAGTAACCATTATCATCCTAAAAATCCTCAAACTAAACATGATGATAGTCCTAACTAATACCAAACAGTAGCAAAAAGATTCATGTCCAAATCTATTTTCAATCTCTAGTTATTCTGATTTGAATGATTTGAGGAAATTTGATTCAATTCAGATTTTATAGTTCAAATTTGAAATTTAAAAGTACAGTGTGAAACTACATGAAAAATATGAGCTATTGCAAAAAGAATCAACTCAAAAAATTTAATAGATTAAAAGTTATAAGCAAAACAAAATTTGGATTCACTCTGTTAACTAAAACAAAAACAGAAAAGGGAAAAATCTACCGGACGACCAGGGGGCTACGTGGCGCTTTCCTATTGGTTGCGGGCGTGTGCGCGCGAGAGCTTACGGGCGGGTGACCGGTCCGAAGAGGAAAACGATTCGGAATTAAATCCGATCTAATCTAACGCGTTGATTATGGATCCGACGGTCCAGTGAGCTTACGGAGGAAAGGTCGCCGGCGTTGGAGGTCTCCGGTGGATCCGAAGGCGGCGAAGACGACGGTGAGGAGCTCCGGTTGTCGAGGAAGGCAGCGAAGTGGTCCGGGCGGTTGCGGTGGACGTCCTGCGTCGAATGGTGAGGTCGGAGGGGCGAGGGGACGTCCGAGGCGACGGGCACGTGCAATGGAAGCTCCGGTGGTCGGAGTTACTCCGGCGAGGAATTGCGGCAGCGTTCCGGCGAGATAGGAGAGGGGTTTGGGGGGAAATGGATGCGGGGACTGGCCGGCTTTTATAGGAGTGCGGGGGAGCGAGGGGGGTTAAGAGGGGCGAGAGATCTCGGGAGGGGAGAAACGGTCGGCGACGGCGCGCGCGAGAGGAGGGAGGCGACCGAGCGGGGCTAACGGTCGGTCGGGTGGGACCCGGTGGCAGCGAGAGGGAGGGCGAGGTTTCCGCATCGGTCGGCCGGCGCGTATTGAATTCGCGAAATAAAGCCTGTGGGCCGGCCCGTTTTAATTCTAAAACCGTTACCGTTTTCTATTTAATGTTTTTCCAGAGCGTTTCAAAAACCTTTAAAGCATCCAAACCGTCTCTAAATATAGGAGTATTATATATCAAAATTAAAAGAATAATAAATGCCATTTAATGAACATTTTTATTCTGTCATTTGAACAGTTTGAGAAAAATAATATTTTTAGAAATTGCCTATTTGTTTTTAAAATCTTTTTGCAAATATTTTCAAAACAACTCCTGGTTACTTTTGTTCAAATAGATCACCAAAATGACCTTGGTGTGGAGTGTCATGTTACTCCCCTATTATTTTAAACATTTTACCAAGATTTCAAATAGGTGAAAGCAACTTAGGGAAAGTAGAAAGGGCTTTCAGAATTTTAGAAAGAACATTTCAACAATACAGGTATTCAAGCAATGATGATGATGGATGCATAGCTATATTTCATAACATTCCAAAATGAAATTTTGGGATGTTACAAACCTACCCACCTTAAGATGAATCTCGCCCTCGAGATTCGGGTTGGCTAGAAAATAGGTGCGGGTGGTCTCTACGAAGATCTTGTTCGCGTTCCCAGGTGGCTTCTTCCTCAGTGTGGTGACTCCACAGAACCTTACAGAACTTGATGATCTTGCTATGGGTAACTCTGTTGTTAGTCTCAAGGATTCTGACAGGCTTCTCCTCGTAGGTCAGATCATTGTCAAGTTGTATGGCCTCTAGGGGCACGGTGTCTCGCAAAGGGATATCAGCCATCTCAGCATGGCATTTCTTCAGCTGGGACACATGGAACACATTATGAACTCCAGATAATCCTTCCGGCAATTCCAGTTTGTATGCAACTTCGCCTCTACGTTCAAGAATTTTGTAGGGGCCTATGAATCTGGGTGCTAACTTTCCTTTAACACCAAACCTCTTGATTCCTCGAAGCGGGGACACACGAAGATAAGCTCGGTCTCCCACTTTATACGTCACTTCTTTGCATTTGCTGTCAGCATAACTCTTCTGTCGATATTGAGCTATCTTGAGTCTGTCACGAATCAACTTGACTTTCTCTTCCGAATCTCAGATAAGATCGGGACCAAAAAGTTGTCGGTCTCCAACACCATCCCACGTCAGTGGCGTTCTGCACTTCCTTCCATATAAAGCTTCAAAAGGGGCCATCTTCAGACTGGTCTGATAACTATTGTTGTACGAGAATTCTGCGTAAGGTAAGTTGTCATCCCAACTAGATCCATAATATAGCGCACAAGCTCTCAACATGTCTTCCAGAATCGGGTTGACTCTCTCAATCTGTCCATCTGTCTGCGGATGGAAAGCTATACTGTACTCTAGCCTTGTACCCAAAGTTTCATGTAACTGATGCCAAAACTTTGAGGTAAATTGTGTTCCTCTATCTGACAGGATACTCCTCGGAACTCCGTGCAGACATACGATCCTGGTCATATATATCTTGGCTAGCTTAGCACTGGTATAGGTGGTCTTCACTGGAATGAAATGAGCTACCTTGGTCAAGCGATCTACCACTACCTAGATGGAATCATAACCTGAATGGGTCCTGGGTAATCCTGTGATGAAGTCCATACCAAGCTTTTCCCATTTCCACTCGGGTATCGGCAAAGGTTGGAGTAACCCTGCTGGTTTCTGATGTTCCGACTTTACTCGCTGACAAACATCACATATTGCAACGTGTTCCGCAATATCCTTCTTCATACCTGTCCACCAATAACTTTCCTTTAAATCCAGATACATCTTGGTATTGCCTGGGTGTATCGAGTAAGGGGAATCGTGGGCTTCCTGAAGTATCAACTTCCTGAGCTCTGGGTCATTGGGCACATAGATTCGGTTCTCAAACCACAAAGTTCCGTGTTCATCCTCACGAAAACCTTTAGCCTTACCATCTTCCATTCTCTGCTTTATCTCAGCTACCTCCTTGTCCGATTTCTGGGCTTCACAAATTCTTTCGGTCAAGGTGGACTAAATTTCCAGTGTAGCAACATATCCTCTTGGAACTATCTCTATCTTGAGCTCTCTGAGATCATCGGCTAACTCTTGGGGTAATCCTCCCGCTGTGAGTGTGTTTACATAAGTTTTCCGACTCAAGGCATCGGCTACAACATTGGCCTTACCTGGATGGTAATGTAATCTCATGTCATAGTCCTTAACCATCTCCTCTGTCTGAGGTTCAACTCCTTCTGCGTGAAGATATATTTCAGGCTCTTATGGTCGGTGTAAACATCACAACTATTTCCGATAAGAAAATGTCTCCAGGTCTTGAGTGCATGCACAACGGCTGCTAGTTCCAAATCATGGGTGGCATAATTCAACTCATGAGGTCGTAGTTGTCTGGATGCATAAGCTACAACCTTTCCATCGTGCATGAGTACTCCTCCAAGTCCTTGACGTGAAGCATCACAATAAACCTGGAAGTCCTTCCGAATATTGGGCAAAATCAACACTGGGGCTGTGACCAAACGTTTCTTCAACTCCTGGAAACTGGCTTCACATTCCTCAGTCCAAACATACTTGGATTCTTTCTTCAACAACTCTGTCATGGCCTTGGCTATCTTTGAGAAATTCTCAATGAATCTCCGGTAATATCCGGCAAGTCCGAGGAAACTGCGGATCTCCTTAACTGAGGTGGGTGACTTCCACTCGGTGACGGCTTCAACCTTAGCGGGGTCTACGGCTATTCCTTCTCCGGAAATAACATGTCCAAGGAATCCGACTTCCGTCAGCCAAAATTCACATTTGCTGAACTTGGCATATAACTGATGCTCTCTTAGCTTTTCCAGAACTAAACGCAGATGTTCCTTGTGTTCTTCCTCGTTCTTGGAGAATATCAAAATATCATCGATGAACACCATGACAAACTTGTCCAAATATTCCATAAACACCTTGTTCATCAAATTCATGAAGTAGGCAGGAGCATTAGTCAAACCAAAGGACATGACAGTATACTCATACAAGCCATACCTTGTGGTGAAAGCTGTTTTGGGTATATCCTGTTCACGAATCTTTAGTTGGTGATACCCTGATCGAAGATCGATCTTAGAAAATACTTTGGTGCCTACTAGCTGATCAAACAAGTCATTAATCATCGGCAGAGGGTACTTGTTCTTGATAGTCACCTCGTTGAAGGCACGATAATCGACTACCATTCTCAAGGTTTTATCCTTCTTCTCCACCAAAAGAACTGGGGCTCCCCAAGGTGATGAACCTGGGCGAATATATCCCTTGTCCAATAGTTCCTTAATCTGCTTCTTGATTTCCAACAGATCATTTGCGGGCATCCGATAGGGTCTCTCGGAAATTGGGGCTGTCCCTGGTTGTAGCTCTGTTAGGAACTCAATCTCCCTATCTAGTGGCATGCCTGGTAATTCTTCCGAAAATACATCCAGAAAGTCTTTTACCACAGGTACTTCCTCCTGAACAACTCCTGTGAGGGAATTTAACCGTGCGCTCATCTGGGCGCGTCAGGATACATACTTAATCCTCTTGTTCTCCAGGGTGGTGAGTGAAACAGACTTGCTGGGACAATCAAGATTTCCTTCATACTTGGTCATCCAATCCATGCCTAGGATTACATCCAATCCCTGGGATTCTAAGACGATGAGGTCGGTGGGAAAAACATGGTTTCCTATATTGAGTTTCAGGGCATGGCATCCTATTCCTGCCATCATCATACCTCCTGGGGAACTGACCTTAATGGGTTGTCTAAGGGTTTTGGTGGGCAAACCATACTTATCCACAACTACCCTTGATATGAATGAATGAGTTGCACCGGAATCAAAAAGTACTGTAACTGGACGTGAATGCAATAAAAACTTACCAACCAGAGTCTCGGGTTGATCATAAACTTCTTCCACGTCAAGGTGGTTCACCTGGGCACGAGGAAAAGGGTTTGGCTTCTTGGCTGCGGAGTTGCCGTTTCCATTTCCCTGCTTGCTCTGGGGACACTCAATAGCATATTGCCCTGTCTTCTGGCACTTGAAACAGGTGATGTGGCTCAGATCCTTATGAGTAGGAACGTGACGGTGCTGGTTGTTGTTCCCATTCCCATTGTCAGTCTTGAAATTGCCATGGTTGGGACGGGCATTCCCATTTCCTCCATGGTTGTGCCCAACATGACTGTGCCTTCCAAACTTACCGGTCCCTGATCCGGTATTCCCTGAGTACGGGGAGTAGCGGGGCTTCTGATGAGCTCCAGAGTTAAACTTCCCCTGAGTGTACTTCCGCTTGTGATTCTCAATTTGCTGCTTTTTTTCCTCCAAGATGAGGGCCTTGTCCACCATCTCTTGGTAGTTGTTGAAAGTAGCCACTACTAGCTGCATGCTCAACTCATCGTTGAGTCCTTCCAGAAACTTCTCTTGCTTGGCCGCATCATTGGCCACGTCTCCTGGTGCATAACGTGCCAATGTGCTGAAGTCATCCACGTACTGGGCCACAGAGCGATTTCCCTGGCGCAAGTTGCGAAACTCGCGCTTCTTCAGACTCATGGCTCCAGCTGAAACATGTGCGGTGCGGAAAGCTTGCTGGAACTGCTCCCAAGTTACATCAGCAATAGGATATGTGGTGGTGTAGTTCTCCCACCATGAAGCTGCTGGTCCATCTAGTTGATGTGCGGCAAAACGCACCTTCTCAGCGTCAGTACATCCAACGGTGACGAGTTCTCTCTCCATCTTACGGAGCCAGTCATCTGCCACAATGGGCTCAGTGCTGCTGGAGAAAGTTGGAGGATTCAACCTCAGAAAACGGGTGAGATTGTCAGTCTGGGGTGGATGTTGGTGGTTGTTGTTGTTCTGGTTGTTGGTCTGATTCTGGATCAATAGTTGCATCAGTGCATTCTGCTGCTGAAGGAGTTGCGTGAGTTCCGGCGGGAAGGTGAAGTCGGACTCACGTCGTGGAGGCATCTTGCTGTTTTCAGAGGGGTGATAATTAGAATAGAACAAGGGCCTAAAAGGAGAAATTCACTACCCATATGCAATGCAACAAACATATCACACCAACCACTCATTCATTTATTCAAACAATGTCAAACATCGGGAATACAAGTCTCAATCAAACTACACATCGACCTACGCTCTTAACGTTGAAAATAAAAGATACATGGAGGGCATAACTAAAGTTTTCCTCAGAAGTACATGGTGACTGAGTCTCCTCCAGTGGTGCTCTCCTCATAGTCATCATCGTCGCTTATGAAAGGAGCCAAGTCTCCCTCAGGATTAAGATTTTCTCCCATGTCCATCTGTTCCTCCAGAGTGGCGATGCGAGTGTTCAGCTTGTTGATCCTCTCTAAGAAATCCTTCACCTCATACTCATGCTCGTACTCGGCTTCCCGTAAGTCAGCTTCAAGGTCAATCTCACGGTTCATCAGATTCTTGATTGTCTTCGTATCAGTACGAACTCGAAGCTCCAGAGTCCTGATGTGCGTCTCCAGGGTCTGGATATATGACATGGTGGAGTCTCCAGTGGGAGGGGTTATGATGTTGCCATGGGCATCTCTGCGGAAAACCATGCTGAGTCCTGGTGAAATGGTTCCACCTCTGTATTCCTCCTGAATACGTCCAAGGGCACGATGAATGGCCATGTCTCTTCCAAGTATCCAGCTGGGTGCCACGAACTTGAAGTCGATGGGTTTCTTCCGATTCCCAAAGGTCTTCCTTGGGATGTGCACCTCGATCCTGTAGCGTCCATCTTGTGGAAATGACATGATAGGAGTCCCGGTGATGCTCGGCAAAGCAATCCTCACATCCTTGACGATCCTCATCAGCTCCTTACCAAAAGGCATCGTTGCGTCAGGCTGACAAAACTCCGTGATCAACACTGGGATAAAGGTGGCCATCTATAAATTTTGAAATAATGGGAGAGAAATCAGAAATGAGTAGATGAGAGTATAAGAATTTTAAAGACAAAGAGATATAATCCTAAGGCTTTGCAATCCTAGAGGTTACGTCCTATGGTCAACGTGTGCTCTGATACCATTTCTGTAGCGACCCGACCTGAAAGGTCGAATCTCCGGTGTTTCCGTACCATCCCAAGATCATGCTGGTACACACACGGTACATCAATGTATATATCAAAGGGAAATCACACACCATTATATTAATCGAAATCTCATATCGAGTCCTTTATTACAATAAAAATTACAATAAAGTGGTTGAAAGCCAACTCATGAGAATGTCTAAATCTTGCGGAAGTGTCGAAGGTAGATGAGTCCATCTGACTCCAAGGGCATCTCACCGAGCGTAGAACGTGTCCTCACTCCTGGTCGGAAAAGTACTCTGCAACATGATGCGTTGCGGCCGTGTAGGTCAGCATATGGAATATGCCGGCAAAGTCACAAGAGAGGGGTGAAAAGATAATCATCTAATCTACATGCTTATATGGCAGGTGGGGTGGTAAGTTTTTGCGTAAAGCCAATTTTTCCTACATCAAGAGAGGGATAAGCAAAAATTATTACTAAGTTGGTTGATTAATGAGATGGTTCCACCACCCAATTCTCATACCCAATTGTTAAATACCCACATCATCATATTAATTGTGTTGAGAATTCCGAATGTTTCAGTTCCTTTGGCTCAAGTCGTCCATGACCGTGGACACGGCTAATCGATTAGGTTTGAGTACTCTGCAGAGTTTTGCACACGTTCCCCACAAGATTTGGTCGCCTCCGTTTAATTTCTCGCACTTCAGGGTGTTTGAGAAACGGATGACCAAAACATGGTCTTCCAAAGGGTTTCCCTGCAACTCTGACGGTGCCCATCCTTTCCTACCGTTCTTCTACATCTCGTAGCACCGCCTGTCCAGGGTCACCACGATATCCAACCAAGCCAAAGCCCATAATGACTTGTGGCTGTGCAGGTAAGCCTTGGGTCTTGAAGCACCCATCCATCTCTTTGTTCCTGGGTGGACCTTTCCGCGTGAATACTGGCCATCTCCAGCATCACCTAGGCAAATCCATTGGTTTCTCCAGGGTGCCGTTCAACCATCATCCACCCAGAGGTATGTTGAAAACTCGGAGTCTTGAAATCTTGATCATTAAGTAGGTCTTGAAATTATTAACTCTCTCAACTCTCATGAATCACACAACCAACCCCGTCTACTAATAGCATAGCAAAAAGTAAAACAACGTTTCCCGGGGCCAATGTGTCAAAGAGTTTGAGGGGGGTACCTACCACATGATACTACTACAATGTAACCAAGTTTCCAACTAACCTATCTTGCATGCAATTGGGGAAGATGGTAGAACTAATGCATATAAAACATGGGTAAACATGATCAAAGTGACTTGCCTGATTGATGATCTTCGTACGTGAGTGACTCTAAGTAACAAGCTTCGCACTCCAGATAATCTAACGAAACGAACAAGCACTCAAATAAGCATACAACAAAATATTGTAATTCACAACCATCAACCAAGAACTAGTAAACAATCAAGACAAAACAATGCACAAATCACAACTAAGAAAAACACACAAAGTTTTGTTTACTAGGAGGTGATTGCTAAAACACTACTATCATAATAAAAATATTTTGCAATAACAAACAATTGTTGACAGCAAAATATTTTATTAATAACAGAATTGAATTCAGTAAAGTTTGTTGAGAAAAACTTTAGTAAAGTTTTTTTAAGTTTTGATAAACACTATATGAAACAACTATAGTTTTACTAACAAAAGGGCAAAACAAAACTTATTACTTAATAGCAAAACATGTTCTTAACAGAAAAGAATTTACAAATAAACTTGTTTTAGAAAACAAAATTAAATTATATAAAACTTTGTTGAAAGAAAACTATTACTAACTAGTTGTTTTAATCAAAATAAACCTATTTGAAAAGAAATTGTGATTCCTATATTAACAAAGAAATAAACTAAACAATTTTATATTTTTATTAACAATAAGTAAAACACTAAATGTTTAAATCAAGAGAACCTACTAAACAAATTAAAACTAAATCTAAGTTAAACTAATTAAAACTAAGTAAATAAAACTATACTATAATACTAGGCAGATTCTGTTTATAGCTAAAACAGTAACAATGATCATCCTAAAAATGCTCAAACTAAACACGATGATAGTCCTAACTAATACCAAACAGTAGCAAAAAGATTCATGTCCAAATCTATTTTCAAACTCTAGTTATTCAGATTTGAATGATTTGAGCAAATTTGATTCAATTCAAATTTTATAGTTCAAATTTGAAATTTAAAAGTACAGTGTGAAACTACATGAAAAATGTGAGCTATTGCAAAAATAATCAACTCAAAACATTTAATATATTAAAAGTTATAAGCAAAACAAAATTTGGATTCACTCTGTTAACTAAAACAAAAACAGAAAAGGGAAAAATCTACCGGACGGCCAAGGGGCTACGTGGCGCTTTCCTATTGGTTGCGGGCGTGTGCGCGCGAGAGCTTACGGGCGGGCGACCGGTCCGAAGAGGAAAACGATTCGGAATTAAATCCGATCTAATCTAACGCGTTGATTATGGATCCGACGGTCCAGGGAGCTTACGGAGGAAAGGTCGCCGGCGTTGGAGGTCTCCGGTGGATCCGAAGGCGGCGAAGACGACGGTGAGGAGCTCCGGTGGTCGAGGAAGGCAGCGAAGTGGTCCGGGCGGTTGCGGTGGACGTCCTGCGTCGAATGGTGAGGTCGGAGGGGCGAGGGGACGTCCGAGGCGACGGGCACGTGCAATGGAAGCTCCGGTGGTCGGAGTTACTCCGGCGAGGAATTGCGGCAGCGTTCCGGCGAGATAGGAGAGGGGTTTGGGGGAAAATGGATGCGGGGACTGGCCGGCTTTTATAGGAGTGCGGGGGAGCGAGGGGGGTTAAGAGGGGCGAGAGATCTGGGGAGGGGAGAAACGGTCGGCGACGGCGCGCGCGAGAGGAGGGAGGCGACCGAGCGGGGCTAACGGTCGGTCGGGTGGGACCCGGTGGCAGTGAGAGGGAGGGCGAGGTTTCCGCGTTGGTCGGCCGGCGCGCATTGAATTCGCGAAATAAAGCCTGTGGGCCTGCCCGTTTTAATTCTAAAACCGTTACCGTTTTTTGTTTAATGTTTTTCCAAAGCGTTTCAAAAACCTTTAAAGCATTCAAATCGTCTCTAAATATAGGAGTATTATATATCAAAATTAACAGAATAATAAATGCCATTTAATGAACATTTTTATTCTGTCATTTGAACAATTTGAGAAAAATAATATTTTTAGAAATTGCCTATTTGTTTTTAAAATCTTTTTGCAAATATTTTCAAAACAACTCCTGGTTACTTTTGTTCAAATAGATCACCAAAATGACCCTGGTGTGGAGTGTCATGTTACTCCCCTCTTATTTTGAACATTTTACCAAGATTTCAAATAGGTGAAAGCAACTTAGGGAAAATAGGAAGGGCTTTCAGAATTTTAGAAAGAACATTTCAACAATACAGGTATTCAAGCAATGATGATGATGGATGCATAGCTATATTTCATAACATTCCAAAATGAAATTTTGGGATGTTATAGGGCGCCGCATGTGTGAGGGCGACCTGGTCTTGACACTCCAGTGGGGTCGCCTCGAGCGGTATCTCGCCGTGGCGTTGGGTCGGCAGCGCAGGGAATGCACGCGCGTCGGTGCGCGGCCAGGGAACCACTTGGCAGCTTACTTCATCCCCATGCCTCTCCCTCAGTTCGTGAGGCCGGTCTCGGGGGCGTGCTTCTCACTTGGGCTCGAGGTCAGCGTCGCGTCGTGGAGGCGGAGGCTGCGTGCCTTGAACCACGTCGGTTGCCAGGGACGCTTGGGGTCAAAGCGAGTAGGAGAGTGTTGAAGCGTCGCCGGCAGCACCGACAAGCTACTAGATGCGCCAAACCTAGTCGTCGTTGTGGTTGGGAGTGGGAAGGTAGCGGAGCAGTTCATTAGCCACGACGAGCGTGCCCTGGCCACGCACCGGCCCAGGCCAAACATGGGAGAACGAACCGGAGGCCGGGACGATCGACGGTGTGGCGGTGTGGCCGTCGCGTTGTGCGGTGACCGGCTAGGAGAATTCTTGTTCCTCATGGGCGTCGAGGCCCGTGGCGGCGTTTTCCACAGACGAGGGTGACCTGCGCGCGGCGGTGCGGCCCACCGGCACCGTCTGGGTGACACGGGTGGCCCAGCGCTCGGCACGGGTTCGCCGAGCGTCAGACATCCAAGCGGTGAGGTGGGAGAAGATCTTGGCTAGAGGGAGACTCCGACATGCCCCTCACCTGGTGCGCCAAATGTCAGATTTTGGGCTCCACAAAACCCGTAAGACTTGAACACAAGGGAGTGTGCGCAGATCTCTCGTGGCCTCGTCCAACCTAGCTCGCTACTCGGCGGACACAATGATGAACTCGCCTGATATTGAGGAAGAAGATGAACCAGATAGTTTACCCTGGTTAAGGCCATTGCAAAGCGTAATACCCTACTCCTAATTTGGTGGATTGCCTCTCGAGGAGGTGAGGTGGATGAACAAGTACAACGTGCTTGAGCCTCGTGAGGGTGCTCAAGGTGTGTTCTTGGCTGGCTCTCTCGTTATAGTGCGTGGGGTGACTAAGTGTTGGATCTGATCGGTCCTCCCCTTCCACGAAGCAGACTACCCTCTATATATAGCGGTGGCCAGGGTCCTCTTCCCTTATCGCAATGGCAGGAAGGGATCCCGCAACGGCCAATTTTGAAGAGGGACAGGGGTTCGTGCTCGCCCTGCCCAAAGGCGGTCTTCGTCTGCAAAGTGGTTGTCGACAACGCAGGGACGGGCTTAGCGATGACATCCACCCTGTAGGGCGGGTGGTTGTGGTCTTCTTGCACCGGAATGGAAACATTTGGGCGGTGCTTTGGGAGCCCGCGTACGTCCTTGATCCCTTTGCATCTAAGGGGAAACTCCATCGCCTGGCGCACTGGGGACCGCCTATCCTTCCTTGCGTCATCTTTGACTCCTGAGGTCGGACCTTGCATACAAATCTCCGCTGCTCCGGATGGGCCCTGGGCAGGCCCATCCTTCGCAGGTCTTGTCTCTATTCCTCCTCATGAGGCTCGGGCCCTCGCGAGGGCCTTGTCTTGAGCAGGGCCTCGCCTGGTCCCATTTGGTTGATGAAGTGGGCCATGCCCTAGATCAAAGGCAGGCGGGTCTAGGTACCCCCGTTCCCAGAACGCCGACACCGGGCCAGGCCCATCCTGGAGCGAATCTTTCGCGATATCAACGCCAAGAAGCTGACCGGAGGGATGGTAGTGAAGGAGTTCTTGATGTAGCGTCTGGCGCCCCTCTAGTCGCACTCGAGGCCCTTGTGTGACTATCAGGGCAGTGTCGACGACATCACGCTTCAATCGGCATGCATGACCCCCAGGGAGCTGAACAGGGTTGTGACTACCCTGATCAACGACGTCCTCGGAGACCTTCCCGACGCCTAAGCCTCATTGTATTGCCGCGACGACAAAGTTGATCTTGTCGCCGTGATACCCACCTTCGACGAACTGGGGCTCTCCCCGGCTGAGGGTCCTGGTTCCCCGCTGGCGGTGTCCTCCAACGACACCATGGGCGGAGAGGATTTAGAGGAGGCAGCCGATGATGATCTGGAGGAAGCGTCCCCTCCATCGTAGAGCGCGCTCCTGCGCGGTCTTGAAGACGATGACGATGCCGGTGAAGCCTTTGCTATAGGTTCTCCGTGTTTTGCTGGGGTCCTCGGGGGACCGGGGCCCACTCCTCATGCAGCTTGGTCTGTTGACCTGGCGACCCCCTCTGGTGTGCCTTGCCCATACTGGCAAGGCAGTTGTGCGCTCGCCTTGCCTTTTCCTGAACCGCAGCCTATGGGCGAGGCGGACGTGTCTGGGGACGGAATGGCTTCTCCACCTGCGCCCTTGCATACAGTGCCCCTGCTCCCAAACATGGTGGCGCCCTCCCGGAGAAGGGGGAGGGCGCTCCTACCATCACCGAGGTGGAGAAGAAGAGGGAGTGGGTCGATATCGAAGAGTAAGTAATCTCGTTTACCTTTGGCCCCCTGCCGGTAGGTCACATGCTGATTATCCCTCCTTTGCTTCGTAACCAAGAATGATGTTGTGTTGAAGATGAGGAAGAAGAAAGCAAGTGTCAAGATGAAGGTGCTTTCCGAAGCATCACCCGCTCCTGGGGCCCTACCGTTGCCCGACGAGGCACCAGACGTCGCGGGTGTGGGGGCTCACGGGGCGACTCTCCCTGTCACGACTTCGGAGCGCCCAGAGCCCCCGATGCCCGTTGGTGCAGCCCCCTTTGCCCTTAGGGGCACGTTGGCGCTGCTATCAAAAGAGCTAGCCTCCGAGGGCCATCTAACCACAGATTCGTCCGTATCCGCCTCGCATGTGGTTGTAGCGCAGCCCCCGGTGTCTTCCGCTCCTCGTGCTGCTATCGCCCTAGAGGCATCTCCTATGGTCTCACAGGGGGCACCTCCGGGCAAGTCCCTGACGGTTCCACCGTGTGGCCTTTGCACCCTGGATGGGGCCTACACCACTCTAGGTCAGGTCCGGCACGCCCTTAGAGGCATTGATGATCGCCTCACGAAGGGGCGCCTGGAGATCCTCTCCGGGTGACTCCAGGCCAACGCCTCTGCCATGGCGGTTTGGGGCCAAGCCCAGGCCACCGTGGCCGAAGGCGAGAAACAGGCTGCATCAGTCAAAGCAGCCCAAGAGAAGGCATTGGCCAACGCGGCGTCTGCTAAGAAGCGTTGCGACAAGCTGGAGGTCCGCGTGAAGGCCCTTCAGGAGCAGAAGACCGCGCTTGCAGAGCAGCTTCATTAGCGGGAGGAAGAACTCATGACCTGCGAGGCCAAACTTTCCAATCGAGACTCCATGCTGTCCAAGGCGGCGACTGACCGAGCCACGAAGTGCGAGCACCTGGATGCGCGGGAGAAGGAAGTAGCTGCAGAGAAGGCTCGACTCGACACTAGGGAAAAGACCCTTGACACGGCTGAGGAGAGAAAGGTTGCGGAGATCAACGCCCTTCCCTTCGTCGAGCTCAGGCTTCGCCAAGCGCTTCGCTCCATCTTCCAGGGAGGGTTTACGGAGCCCTTGGTGGCTCCAGAGAGCGGCTTCGTGGGGCTTTCTACAAAGCTTGTTGCGGTGCTAAAGGGTGTCGTTGCCAAGGTGGAGGAAGTCTCGGAGAGTGAGTGCCGCGACCTCTTTTCCGAGTCCACAACACATGTCTTCGGCCACCTCCACCTTCATGAGTCGGGGTTTGACTTTGGCTCCGTAATCCGCCTGGTTGATCCCGAGGTTCGCACCACCGCTTCAACTGTCGTGGAGGGTGCCGTGGGGGCGCTAATGAAGAAGTTCATGTGCGTTGCCGTCCCCCGGCCTCCTGTAGCTGTGAGGGTTAGTGGCGATGAAAACGATGCCAGTGACGTCAACGATGAGCTCCCCACGGCTAGGACGAACGGTGGCACCAACTCCTCGTAGCTCCCCTTTCTGGTTCCTTTTGTGTAACGTTCATCGTGCCTCATGGAGGCGTTAGACTTGTTCACATTTCCAGAGACATTTAATACTTGTAATAACTCTTGAATTATGCGGTCGCTTTCTTTTCCTTGTTTCCATCCTACTTGTTGTGATGCTCTGCGTTGGCAGGGCCCGGCCCCATGCATACCTCAGCCGCTCTTGGGGCGTCTAGATCACCAGGACAGTGCCAAAGGGTGAGGGGCTACGTGACTAGTGAGGCTCCTGATCGCGATGCTCAGGAGTCCCCCTTCACGTACGAGTAGCCCTCATGAAGGGAACATGGTGAAGATGGGGTTGACCTGGATATTTTGAGCACCTTGAGATCTACATTGGCGGGGCCTGGTCCTGCGCATACCTCAGCCGCCGTTGGGGCGACCGGATCACCCGGACGGTGCCAAGGGGTGAGGGGCTACGTGACCAGTGAGGCTCGTGAGTCACGATGCTCAGGAGTCCCCCTTGACGTACGAGAGGCTCCCATACCTTTCCTCGCCAGATTTTCCTGAGAGGGGCGTGTAAAGAGCATGTTTTAGAGACCTGGGGAGCTGGTGTGTATCGGGCTTTGACTGATCATAGCCCCATGCAGCCCCCTCACGCGAACATCCTAGGGGAATGCGGAGAGACGGGGCCACGAAGGGCCTTCCGGAGGTTGGATGCAGCCGTGGGGGCGCCCTCGGTTGTTTATCCCCAGCGTGGAGCATAGAGCTTCCATGTTCTGTGGGCATAGTAATTGGGGACCATGTCGTCCGCTAGTGTAGAGCATGGGGCTTCCACTTGGGTGTGGGAATGGGGGGCGGCTCCTGAGCCCCCCAGGCGTTTATAGCCCATTAAGTTCATACGTGTGGCCTGCACGGTAGAACTGGGAGGTGTATATGGGCACTCGCGAGGTAGTTCTGGTCTCGCGAGGCCCTACCTCAAAGGTGGGATGCACCTGAGTCTTCCTGTAGAAGGCGCCATTCGATGTAATGTAGATTTTGGGAAACCTGCACTGAATGCATTTCCAATGGCCATCGCATGAGAATCCCAAACACCAGTGACCCCAGGAGGTGACGTGTACGGGACCGGCCCACCAGATAGAGCTCAATCACTGGATTTATCGATGTTGCGGGGATGGACTCGAGCACAGATGTCATGCGTAGTCTTCTCATGTGACAAATTCCAAGAGAAAACACCGGGTGCACAGTTCCCTCAATGGTGAAAAGCCGAGTGCGATTGCAAGAACTGTGCCGCGTGCCCTGACTCACCCACTCCCGATTAGCTCACGCAAGGACACAATACCAAGGGCCACGGGAGGTTACGTGCACTGGGCTGGCCCGCGATACAGAGCTCGACCACTTGGATTTATCAACGCTGCGGGGACACACCCGAGCACAAACGTCGCGCCAGCCCTTAATCATGAGGCGGTCAAAGACATGATCACTAGGGCGCGGCGACATTCATGGTGGCGAGGCATCGTGCACGCAGGTTGGAATATTAGGAAATAGATCATATGCATGAAAGGTGCTGACATATGCGTAAACGACATGGCTACAGGGGTGAGCCTTGACTGCCTGAGGATAATGCAGCCCGGTTCGCGCCCTCAAACTGAGTAGACCAAAAAGTTACCTCGCACGAACCAAAAACTCACCTGGCAGCCATGTTGTTGAAGAGTCGAAGTAGTCGTCATAGCCTAACCTTGTGTCTCCGTGAGCCCAGCCTTCATGAGCACGCTTCCCCCCCCGGGGATCAGGACCCTCGCTCGGTCATGGCACCTCCTCCAACTCCTCGCTATGCCTAGCCTGGTAAGGCATGAGCATGGCCCGAGCAAGGCGCTGGAACATGGCGCCCCCGTTCGCCAGGCCGAGGGGCATGTGGACGTAGTTACACGGGTAGACCCTGCTGCGATTGGCACCCGTCAGCCAAAAGATCTCTGGGACGTGGCTTGTTGATCGCGAGTGCATTGACGCGGACGCGCAGCTCCTCGCTCGGTCCTGTAGGTTCGATAGAAGAGTGTCTAAAGGGGGTGAATAGACTACTAGCAAGAATTTAGGACCCAACCTTTTCCCAAGTTAATTGGTTGGCATATTTTAACTATTTTAGCAAGTCTAGCAAGTCTAACATCCCTACGCATGCATGTCTACAAATATGGCAGCAGAAAGTAAAGACATAGCATATGAAGTAAAGAGATGGGATAGGTAGATCAAATGCAATAGGAGACACAAAGATTTTCCACGTGGTTCCGATAGGTGGTGCTATCGTACGTCCACGTTTATGGAGTCTTCAACCCACGAAGGGTAATGGTCGCGAGAGTCCATGGAGGGCTCCACCCATACGGGTCCACGAAGTAGCAACCTTGACTATTCCATACGGCTTCCGTCCATGAAGGACTAGCCTCACTATGGGTAGATCTTCACGTAGTAGGCAGTCTCCTTGCCCTTACAAAATTCTTGGTTCACTCCACAACACGAAGTAGGAGGCTCCCAAGCGACACCTAACCAATGTAGGAGGCACCATCCTCCAACAGGTAATAGGCTCGGTAATGACGATGAACACCTTGCTCTTGTGCTTCAAGATGATAGACTCCTCAACACACAATCACTGTCTCACAGATTTGGCTTGGTAGAAGAGATGGGATTGGTGGAAAGCAACTTGGGAAGGCTAGAAATAAAGATCCATATGGTTGGAGTGGAAGATATTGACCTCAACACAAGGGTAGGTGGTTCTGTCTTAGAAAACTGAGTAGGATAGGTATGGACTAGTTCTGAGTGCTTCTCTTTCAAGTGGTTCCCATAGCTGGCGCTATCGTACATTCATGTTGATGGAGTCTTCAACCCATGGAGGGTAGCGGTCGTGACAGTCCACGGAGGGCTCCAACCCTAAGGGTCCACAAAGTAGCAACCTTGACTATTCCATGACGGCCTATGTCCACAAGGGACTAGCCTTACTCAGGGTAGATCTTCATGAAGTAGGTGATCTTCTTGCCCTTACAAACATCTTGGTTCACTCCACAACACGAAGTAGGAGGCTCCCAAGATACACCTAACCAATCTAGGAGGCACCACCCTCCAAAAGGTAATAGGCTCGGTAATGACGATGAAGTCCTTGCTCTTATGCATCAAGATGATAGACTCCTCAACACACAATCACTCTCCCAAAGATTTGGCTTGGTAGAAGAGATGGGATTGGTGGAAAGCAACTTGGGGAGGCTAGAAATCAAGATCCATATGGTTGTAGTGAAAGATCTTGACCTCAACACAAGGGAAGGTGGTTCTCTCTCAGAAAATCAGTAGGTATGAGTGGGGAACTGTTCTGAGTGATTTTTTTCGAGTGAGTGGTGGTGGAGGGGTATATATAGGCATCTCCAAAAATCCAACTGTTATATAGAAAATTACAAACTCGGTGACACTGATGTCTTAATATCGGTAGTACCGAAGTGACCAAAAGGTGGCAACTTTTGAATCTTGGTGAGTCCGATATAGGAATCTCGGTTGCACCGATAAGGTGACCAATGGTCAGAATGTCCAATCTCGGTGACGCCGATCCAACAATCTTGGAGGGACCAAAATTGTGAACTTGCATAATAGAAAGTTGGCAGCCTAACTCGATGGCACCGAATGCAGAATCGGTTGCACCAAAAAGCTAGGGTTTGGCTGAGTATGTCTAGGGTTTGTAATCGGTGGCATCGAGTATAGAATGTTGGTTGCACCGATTTTGAGTATCTGGCTTTGGATAGACTTTTGTGGAAGAGCTTGTGGGTATATGTGGTGACTATTAGTTGTGCACGTATGAGCATTTTATTCACCAACAAAACATTACCCCTTTTAATAGTATTGGCTTTCCTATGGACTCAAAGTGATTTATCACAAATGTAAAATGAAGAGTCCTCTTGCTTGAAGCCATGTCAATGCTATTCCTTATCCTTCTTCTTCATGGGGATACTCTCCACACTCCTTTTTGCCAACCTATCTCTCTATGGACTTTATCTAAAATACACTAGGTAAAAGTATTAGTCCAAAAGATAATGTATGTTGACATGAATTATCTAAACCAACAAGGGAGACATTGTGCTTTCACTAACGTGGTTCCAGATTATCCCAATGGCCTCCGCCGCGTCCTCCGTCACGTCCGAAGCCACGGTCATTGCGTCCAGGGCGCCGGCCAAAATGCTCGTCGCGGACCACCTTGAGCTCCTGACAGTCGATGGTGTTGTGGTTGTTGGTGCCATGGAAGATGCAGAACGGTTGCCCTCTTGCGGGGGGTTCCTCGTCTTGGCTGCGCTTCACCTCAGGCTTGGTCGTAAGCACCGCCGGGACCTTGTGCTTCACCCCATTGGTCTTGGTATTCTTGTCATCTGGCTCCGCCTTCAGGAGCTCGCGGAGTGAGAGGGGGCCCTCTTCGGCCTTGGCGCACTTGCTCGTCGTGAACATCTCCAGGGCTGAGCATAGTACGTCCTTGATGGCGAGCTCCTCCCTCATCCTGAGGTCCCTGATGCCATTGGTGAATGCGGAGATTATGGCCTCATCCGATGCCCTCAGTATCTTGAGGCTGACGGTCCTGAAGCGATGTATGAACATGTGAAGGGTCTCTCCCTCTTGCTGCTTCACACACCGCAGGTCACTCATGGTGAGTGCATGATCACGGGTACCTTGGATGTTGGCGACGAAATGCTTGTGCGGGTCGTCCCAAGAGGTGATCGACCCCTCCGGGAGGTGGAGGAGCCAGGAGAGCGCACCGCCCTTGAGTGCCATGGGGAACCAGCTTGACATGACCCTATCGTCTCCACCAGCCACCAGGATGCTCAATGAGTAGAGATGTAGGAACTCAGTAGGATCGGGGCTGCTGCCATTGTGAGGGGGTAAGTCAGGCTTGAAATTGTAGGTCCATACATCCGGATGGAGATCCGGGGAGATGCCGTGGCAACCCACTGGACCAGCGAGTGCCACGCACACAGGAGGGACCCGGTCTTGATGCTCCTGCACGGCCGCTTAGAGGGGCGCCCAGTCACGACGCTGATTAAGAGGCGCGGGGAGTGCACGCACGTCAGCGCGGGGCCACGACACCATTTGCGAGCTTACTTCATCCCTTGCCCTTGCCTGGGGCCCGCGCGGGTGATCGCACGGGCGTGCTTCATGCCTGGGCTCATGGTCAACGTTGCTCTATGGAGGAGGGGGTGACCCATCATGGGCCACGTCGTGTGCCAAAGAAGTCTGGGTCCGGAGTGAGTAGGAGAGCGTCGAAGCATCACCGGCAGCACTAACGAGCTCTGCGATGCGCCCAAGCCAGTTATGATGGCGGTTAAGGCCACGGCGGTACCACAGCAGTTCGCACACCATGGCGAGTGCGCCCATCCCACGCGCCGGCCCGGGACGAGTGTGGGAGGAAGACCCAGTAGCTGGAACAATCGACAGCGTAGCGGTGCGGCCGCCGTGCCGTGCGGTCACCGGCTGTGAGGAGTCCTATTGTTCGTGGCCCCCGGGCCCATGGCGGCGTTGGCCATAGGAGAGGCGGACCGCTGTGGCCCACGGGCGCCATCTAGGCGAAGCGAGCAGCTCGGCGATCGGCACGGGCTCGACGAGCGTCAGCCATCAGAGGGGCGAGGCGGAGGAAGAGTGTGGCTTGAGGAAGGCTTCGACACGCCCCCTACCTGGCGCACCAAATGTCATATCTCGAGCAAACCCAAGGACTTTCGAGCAGAGGGGCGTGTGCGAAGAACCCCAATGGCCTCACCCCTCCAAGCTTGCAACCCGACAGCTTAGAGGATGAATTCGCATGATGACAACAAAGCAGATTGCACACGATGATTTACCCAGATTCAGTCCGCTACGAAGCGTAAAACTCTACTCCTGCTTTGGTGGATTTCCTCAAGAGGAGGTTTGTGGATGAACTACTACAGGGGTGAGTTGCCTCGCGAGGGCGTACTGATGGTCTTGCCTCTCTTCCTTTTTGTCCCCTCTCTATGGAGCAGCCTAGCCCCTATTTATAGTGTCCCGGGTCCTCTTCCGTCATCGCTATGGCAGGAAGGGATCCCACAATGGTCAAATTCGAAGGGGGACAAGGGGTACATCTTTATCCTAAAGAAAGGTGTTCTTCGCCTGCAAAGTAGTTGTTGAGGATGCATTGGTGGGCTTGGCGATGACATCCGTCCTAAATGTGTGCAATCCATTTAAAGGATAGTTGCTTTGGAATGCATGGACACACATGTAGTAAAAAGTATAAAAATGAGTCATGTGTATCTTGGCTATATGCATCGAATGTATGTGACTAAGATGTATCCTTGTTAAAGACTTCACTCTTGCAAACAATATGTTCAAAGGTGTCATCGAAGGATGGAGAAAATACATGAAGGAACACAAGGAATATTTACCATTACAAGCACAAACAAAAATATGACAGAAAGTTGGTGGCTCTGATACAGATTTGTCGGTGATACCGAGGTAAGGTTATGCAGCTCATCTGGTAAATCGGTAGAACTAATTTCGTTGTATCGGAGGCTCCGAGGTGTAACTCAGAAACTTGTATGAATTGTAAAATTGATAAAATAGAAAATTGCAAATGAAAATCAAACAAGGAAGAGAATCCAAAGATTTGTACCAATTGCAAATATTTACATATAGGTATCAACTAGGAAAGATTTGAATGGTTCCGAGAAATTTTGCAATAGAGAGTAAACCAACGAAAAACTTAACTGGATGATGGGAGGTGACTAGGTCACCTATATTAGAGTATATTTACTTAGGAGCCAAGCAAGATTGATTGATCATAGGTCATACTCATCGTTAAGCTCAAAATGGGAATACCATTTTTTGATTAAGCATTTTAATGTCTTCATACACTTGAGTTACTTTAGCTCATGACTTGGAGTAAAGCCATTTTCAAGGATATGAATACATACCTTTGAGTGATGTTGATGACGTTGCTTGTAGGTGAACTTGATGAGGATGCTCAATGTTGATGAAGATCATCTAGAGGTGGGAGCAATCCTTGTCGTTTTTGTTCCCGTTTCACCAAAATGGGTTAGTCATGAAAGGAAAAACATGATATATCCAAATGACATGATTCCAATTTGAGATTTAGCAATTAAGTGATATATGTCAAGGATATGTTTTTTTGTCTTTTTCCTTCCATCATCGAAGCGAGGTTGTGGATACTTGGTCAGGACAAGATTGCTCAAGGTAAGAGTTGATGGAAATCTTGTGGAGTGTAGTTCTCCCAAGTACCTACAAAAGGTTTAGATGCAAGACGAGGGAGCATAGAATTCCAAGATATGGTATTCAAGGTAAAATCATGTAATAAACAATGAAGCTCATCCCCTTTCATGCATCCGAGTGAGCTTAGCTCAAGATTGAAGCATAAATGATGTTAAACTCACACCTCAAGTGGAAAAAGACTTTTTCATCAAGCGGCTTAGTAAAGATATCGGCCAATTGCTTGTTAGTACGAACATGTTTAAGATGAAAATCTCCTTTGGCAACATGATCACGAATGAAATGATGTCGAACATGTATATGCTTGGTTCGAGAATGTTGCACAGGATTATGACCAATCTTAATATACTTCCATTGTCACAAAGTAATGGCATATTTTTAACATAGATTCCATAACCTTTAAGCATTTGTGTCATCCATAACAATTGCACACAACATGATCCAGCAACAATATATTCAGCTTCGGCGGTAGATAGAGATACCGAGTTCTGTTTCTTGGAAGACCAAGACACAAGAGATCTACCAAGAAATTGACATGTACCCGAGGTAGATTTTCTATCAACCTTGTGACTCGCATAGTCCGAGTCGGAGTAGCCAACAAGATTAAAGGAAGATCCCTTGGGATACCAAATGCAAAAGTTTGGTGTATGAATCAAGTATCTCACAATACGTTTCACAGCCTTAAGATGACATTCTTTAGGTGCAGCTTGATATCTAGCACACAAGCAAACACTAAGAATAATATCGGGACGAGAGGGACATAGATAAAGCAATGAACCAATAATTGATCGATAAACCTTTTGATCAACCGGTTCACCCTCCTTAGTGAGATCATCATGTCCCCTAGTGGGCATGGGAGTTTTCATACCTTTGCACTCTTGCGTGTTGAACTTCTTTATTAAGTCCTTGGTGTACTTTGTTTGTGAGATGAATGTACCTTCTCTCGTTTGCTTGATTTCTAGACCAAGAAAGAATTTCAGCTCACACATCATTGACATCTCATACTTCTATGACATCAACCTTCCAAATTTCTCACTGAATTGTGGGTTAGTAGATCCAAAGATAATATCATCCACATAAATTTGGCACACAAATAATTTGCCATTAACTCTATTTGTGAATAAGGTTGCATCAGTTTTACAAATTTCAAATCCTTTTTCAATAAGAAACTTCGTTAGACATTTATACCATTCACGAGGAGCTTGCTTAAGAGCATATAAAGCTTTGTGAAGTTTGTAAACATGGTCAGGTTTCATAGGATTAACAAAACCAGGTGGTTGCTTAACATTGACCTCTTATTCAATCTCACCATTTAAAAATGCACTTTTAATGTCCATTTGGTAAAGCACGATATTATGGTGATTAGCATAAGCAAGAAGGATTCAGATGGCTTCTATTATGGCAACAGGGGCGTAGGTCTCACCATAGTCCATACCTTTGACTTGCGTATATCCTTGAGCTACGCGGTGAGCCTCATTGCGTACGACTTGACCATCTTCATCTTGCTTGTTGCGAAAAACCCATTTCGTATCGATGACGTTTTGCTCGTCCTTGGGTTTCTCCACGAGTGTCCACACTTTGTTCCTTTCGAAGTTGTGAAGCTCTTCATGCATAGCGTTCACCCAATCTGCATCTTCAAGAGCTTGTTCTACATTAAAAGGTTCAATGCTAGAGATTAAAGAATAATGATCACAAAAGTTATCCAAGCGAGTTTTAGAGCGAGTGATCCTCCCGGTTTGTATATCACCAAAGATTTGGTTTAGGGTATGGTTCTTGGTCACTTGTGCTCGAACTCGGGTCAGCTTCTGATTGTTGGTTGGTGGAGCTTATTCTTCATCATCATTTCCTTCGTCTTCGTTGTTGTTGAAGGTGTCGTTCCCTTGAGGTGGTGGTGAAGGAGGTTGTGGTGGATCTTCAGGATGTACTTCCTCCTCCTCTTCATCTCGTCGTGTACCACTTGTGGATGCTTCCATGTCATGTTGTCGGTAGCCTTGGTCTGAAGTAAGAGCTTCCACTTGGGTTGATGAAGTACTTTCCTTCACCTCCGTGGGACGAATCTTGTCGATGGGCATGTCCTGGATAGCTTCCAAAGGATCTTTATCACCTACATCATTTGGCAACTGTTTGACTTGCGAACCATTAGACTCATCAAACTTCACATCTACCATCTCTTCAACTTTTCGAGTGAAGTTGTTGTAGACACGATAAGTGTGACAGTTCGATCCATAACCAAGTAAGAAACCTTCATGAGATTTTGGAGCAAATTTAGCACGGTGATGCTTATCGAGAATGTAACACTTGGAGCCGAATACTCGAAAGTATCCAACTTGGGGTTTGTTACCGGTGAGAAGCTCGTATGCCGTTTTACCAAGAAGCTTGTGCAAGTAGAGTCGGTTTGTGGCGTGACATGTCGTTTCCACGGTTCTGCCCAGAAGCATCTTGGCCTCTTGTATTCGTCAATCATCATTCTTGCCATCTCAATGAGGGTTCAATTCTTTCTCTTGACAACTCCATTTTGTTTAGGCATGTACGTAGCCGAGCGAACTCATGTGAAATACCCTCTTCGTCAAGGAAGGTATCCACATGGGTGTTCTTGAACTCCGATCCATTATCGCTTCGAACCTTCTTGATCTTCACTTTAAACTGATTTTGCGATTTGCGTGCAAAGTTGTTGAAGATCTTTTGTACCTGCGACTTATCATCAAGAAAGAATACCCACGTAAATCTGGAAAACTCATTAAATATAACTAGACCATAGGTATTTCCACCGAGACTCTTGTAAGCATTGGGACCAAAAAGATCCATGTCAAGTAACTCGAGTGGTCTCCTAGTAGTCATCATATTCTTAATGGGATGACTTCCACCTACTTGCTTTCCTACTTGACAAGCACTACAAAGTCTATCTTTGTCAAACATAACATCTTTAACACCATGTGATGAACCTTTATAAGCTTATCTATATTGCGCATGCCTACATGTCCAATCCTTCTATGCCATAGCCAACCTTTAGATGATTTTGCAATGAGGCAAGTACGAGGTTGGGCCTTTTTAGTGAAATCAACAATGTATAGATCACCTCTACGAATACCGGTAAAGACAATTTTAAGATTATCAAATCGAAGCACTTGGAAATCTACTTTAGTAAATAGCACATTGAAACCAAAGTCTGCTAGTCTAGATACAGAAAGAAGATTGTAGCCAAGGGATTCAACAAGCATCACATTTTGAGTTGAGCTATCATGAGATATGGCCACCTTACCAAGGCCAAGTACCTTACCCTTAGAGTTGTCTCCAAAGGTCACTTAGCTCCGAGGACCTTGATTAGGCGTGATCTCTTGGAACATGTCTTTATCACCAGTCATGTGATCCGTGCATCCACTGTCGATAATCCACTCTTTTACGCCGGCCATGTAATCCTTGAAGTTCGCCATTAGACTTAGATTCCTCATGATCTTTTCTTGCTCAATGCCGAACATCTCATCTTCATCATAGTAGCCATGTTCCACATTGTCATCATCAAGTGGGAAATCCTTGTCATAAAGAACAAGAGATTCATTATAATTGTGATCATGATAATGTTCAAGTTTATGAATGTGAATTGCTTCAATGATGATGTTGTTGATAGTTGTGACATCTCCTTTAGCACACATAAGATCACGGAGCTCAAATATGCATTTATCAAAGTTTGGATCAATAGGCTTCATTTTGTGAAAAGCAATAGTTTTATGAAGAATTTCATCAAGATTTCCTAATGAAAGATTTGGATATCATTTCTCCAAATCAGTCCACAAAGTATAAGCACATGCAAAGTTCTTCAATTGAGAAATCACGAATCTTGGTAGTCCCCTAACAATAAGATTGACAGTCCTAAGGTTACCAAGCATGTTAATTTCCTCTCCGTGAGTGGAATGCAATTCATCAATGGGGAGCACATAGGGGGTTTCAATATGTTTTCTCAAATGGAATTTATCAAATAGATCAATCATGACATTCTTGCATTGACTATAGTACTCTCCATCAAGAATGGGCACTCTACAATACAAACTCTCCACACTAGACACATACATCTTCCTCCACGGTGTCGAAACTGAAGCAATGGAGACCAATGCTCTAATACCAATTGTGGGATCACTAGAAATGTATGTCTAGAGGGGGGGGGTGAATAGACTACAAGTAGAAATTTAAAACTACCTCGACCATAAGACAAGATGTTGGCAGTTTTAGCATATATAATTAGTCTATGACACCCAACACATGCAAGTCATCAAGTATAGCAGCGGAAAGTAGAGACATTGCACATGGAAGTAAGGAGTAAAGATAGAGAGATCAAACGCATGAAGGACACAATATTTTTCCCGTGGTTCTGACAGGTGGCGCTATCATACATCCATGTTCATGGAGTCTTCAACCCACGAAGGGTAGCGGTCGGGATATTCCATCGAGGGCTCAACCCATAAGGGTCCACGAAGTAGAAACCTTTACTATTCCATGACGTCCTACGTCCACGGAGGAATAGCCTTACTCGGGGTAGATCTTCACGAAGTAGGCGATCTCCTTGCCCTTACAAACTTCTTGGTTCACTGCACAACACGAAGTAGGAGGCCCCCAAACGACACCTAACCAATCTAGGAGGCACCACCCTCCAAAAGGTAATAGGCTCGGTAATGTCGATGAACTCCTTGCTCTTGTGCTTCAAGATGACAGACTCCTCAACACACAATCACTCTCATAGATTTGGCTTGGTAGAATACATTGATTGAGTGGAAAGCAACTTGGGGAGGCTAGAAATCAAGATCCATATGGTTGGAGTGGAAGATGTTGACCTCAACACAAGAGTAGGTGGTCCTCTCTCAAAAAATCAGTAGGTATGAGTGGGGAACTATTCTGAGTGCTTTTTTTTGAGTGAGTGGTGGTAGAGGGGTATATATAGGCATCTCCAAAAATCCAACCCTTACACACAAAATGACCAACTCGGTGACACCGATGTCTTAATCTCGGTGGTACCGAAGTGACCAAAACGTGGCAACTTTTGAATCTCGGTGAGACCGATATATGAATCTCGGTTGCACCGATAAGGCGACCAACGGTTAGAATGTCCAATCTCGATGACGCCGATCCAACAATCTAGGAGGAAAAAATTGTGAACTTGCGTAACACAAAGTTGCCAGCCTAACTCGGTGGCACCGAATGTAGAATCGGTTGCACCGAAAAGCTAGGGTTTGGCTGGGTCTGTCTAGGGTTTGGAATCGATGGCACCGAGTGTAGAATGTTGGTTGCACCAATTTTGAGTATTTTGCAATGGATAGACTTTTGTGGAAGAGCTTGTGGGTGTATGTGGTGACTATCTGAAAGCACATTTGCTCCCTTGATACTTTTGGTAATTAATAACAACATATAAGTCATTGAACTAATGTTTCCACCACGTATATTTCAGGAAATGTTCAATGATAGGATTGGCAAAAGGAGATTGTGGAGAAACCCCAAGATTAAAGGAATTAGGTTGTCCAAGCTTCAAGCAAGAGGACTCTACATTTTATATTTGTGAGAAATCACTTTGAGTCCATAGGAAAGCCAACACTATTAAAAGGCGGTAAGGTTTTGTTTGTGAACAATATGCTCAAAACGTGCACAAGTGATAGTCGCCAAAAATATCCACAAACTCTCCCACCAAAGTCTATTCTAAACCTACCACTCAAAATTGGTGCAACCAACTTTCCCATACCGGTGCCACCGATTCCAGAAGCTAGACAGACTCTACCAAACCCTAGCCACTTCGGTGTAACCGATTCCATACCGGTGCCACCGAGTTTAGGTTTCCAACTTTCTGTTATGCAAATTCAAATTTTCGGTCCCACCGAGAATGTTGGATTGGCGTCACTGAGATTGGGCAATCTGACTGTTGGTCACCTTGTCGGTGCAACAGAGTTTCCTATATCGGCCTTACCGACATTCAAAAGTTGCCACCTTTTGGTCACTGCGGTACCACCGAGATTAACACATCGGTGTCACAGAGTTGGTCATTTTATGTGTAACGGTTGGATTTTTGGGGATGCCTATATATATACCCCTTCATCACCACTTACTCAAAAGACAAGTACTCAGGACTATTCCATACCTATCCTATCAGATTTTTTGAGAGAGAACCACCTACCCTTGTGTTGGGATCAAGATCTTCCACTCCAATCATATGGATCTTCATTTCTAGCCTCCCCAAGTAGCTTTACACCAATCCCATCTCTTCCACCATGCCATATATGTGAGATAGTGATTGGGTGTTGAGGAGTCTATCATCTTGAAGCACAAGAGCAAGGAGTTCATCGTCATTACCGAGCCTATTACCTTTTGGAGGGTGCTGCCTCCTAGATTGGTTAGGTGTCGCTTGGGAGACTCCTACTTCGTGTTGTGGAGTGAACCAAGAAGTTTGTAAGGGCAAGGAGATCGCCTACTTCGTGAAGATCTACCCATAGTGAGGCTAGTCCTTCGTGGACGGAAGCCGTTATGGAATAGTCAAGGTTGCTACTTCGTGGACCCTTTTGGGTGGAGCCCTCCATGGACTCTCGCGATCGTTACCCTCCGTTGGTTGAAGACTCCATAAACGTGGATGTAAGATAGCGCCACCTATCGGAACCATGGGAAAAATCATCGTGTCTACAATTGCGTTTGATCTTCCTACCCTATCCCTTCTATACATGCTTGTTGTTACTTTCTGCTGCTATATACTCTTAGACCTGCATGTGTAGGGTGTACTTGACTTGCCATAAAATGCTAAAAACTATCAACCCTAAAATTTATAGGCAATACTTTTAATTTGGTCAAGTAGTCAAATCACCCCCCCCCCTCTAGACTTACTTTCAGTCCTACAAGTAGTATCAGAGCCTTGGTCTCCATTGCTTAGGTCTTACAACCTAGGAGAAGTATGGCATCTAGTGAGGAAAATTATCATCGTAGAGGTCCGTACTTTGATGACACTAATTTTGCTAGTTGGAAGCACAAAATGAAAATGAATATTCTTGGTCATAACCCCGCCGTTTGGGCTGTTGTTCGTGTTGTCTTGCAAGGTGAATTCTTTGCGCATGGACGGGAACCGGATTGTGAAGCAACCGTGGATGAATTGAAGATGTTTCAATTCAATGCTCAAGCATGCGACATTCTCTTCAACTTCTTATGCCCCGAAGAATTCAACAAAATCAGCCGTCTTGAGAATGCAAAAGAGATTTGGAATACTTTGGTTAATATGCACGAAGGAACCGAGTCAATGAGAGAATCCAAGTTAGATGTTCTTCAAGGTCAGCTTGACAAGTTCAAGATGAAGGATGGTGAAGGAGTCGCAAAGATGTACTCTAGGCTTGCTCTCATCACAAATGAGATTGCCGGCTTAGGAAGCGAAGAAATGACCGACAAATTCATCATCAAGAATATACTTAGAGCTTTGGATGAGAGATACGACATCGTGTGCACATTAATCCAAATGATGCCAAACTACAAAGATCTCAAGCCTACGGAAGTCACTGGAAGGATTGTTGCTCATGAGATAACACTCAAAGATAAAGAAGAACTTCATCACAAGTCTAGCGGTGCTTACAAAGCCACAAGTGATGCTCCCGCAACTTCAAGCAACAACCTTGTCACCAATGAAGAGATAAGCCTCATGGTCAAGAAATTCAACAAGTTCTACAAGAATAGAAGCAAATAAAGAAACTCCAACTCAAGATATGAAGAGAAGCGTTCGTCAAGTTGTGACAACAATTGTTACAATTGTGGGAAGCCCGGACACTACTCAAATGAGTGCACGACTCCCTACAAAAGAAGAGAAGAGTCACCTCGAAGACGAAGCTCAAGGAATGAGTCACCACAAAGAGAGAGAAGGAGTAGAGATGATCGTTATGAACAAAGACACTCAAGGAGAAGTAGAGATTCGGAGAAGAAGGACAAGTACACCAAGAACTACACAAGAAGAAAGCATCAAGCTCATGTTTGTGAATGGGTTTCTGGCTCCGACTCCAACAACAACTCCGAGAGAAGCTATCACTCTGAATCCGACCATAGTCAAGATGATGGTGTTGCCGGAATTGCTCTAGTGAATACCAACTCCTACGATCTATTTGATTCACCAAATTAAAGGAGTGGAAGTTGCTTCATGGCTAAAGCCCCAAGGTATCACACCCCGAGTATCTTGATTTTGATAGTGATGAAGATGATTTGCTTTGTGATGATGACTTGCTTTGTGATAAAACTAGTAATGTAGATCAAAATGAACTTGATAATTCTCATGCTAGTCAAGATAAGTCATTTGATGATGATAAGATGAAAATAGAACAACTAACTAAATAAATAAACACTCTTAAGTTAGCTCATGAATCTACTCTCGAAGATCATAGAAAGCTTGTCAGAACTCATGAGAAGCTACGCTTCGAGAAGCTCAACTTGGAGCAAGAGCATGAGTTTCTCAAAGCTATCAATGACAATCTCCGAAAGAAGACTTCATCTTATCTAGCCAAACGACTACTCTTGTCTACTTTCATGCCTCAAGTTAAAACCAATGAATTTAGTAACAAAGGCAAGAAAGATTCTTCATCTAGTAGCAACTATAAAAATGCTAAACCCAATGATGTTGCTTCTAGTAGTTCTATTGATTCCACTAATGATGATTCTCTTAGCCAAGTTACACTTGAGCAAGAAAATGCTTTATTGAAAGGAATTACAGAAAAGGGTATCTACAAGAGTCTTGCCGGATGTAAGCAATTTGAGGAAATTGTACACAAGCACGGAGGATACCGGAAGAATCGTTGTGTTGGCTACTTCAACGCTAATGGAGTTGAATGGGAAGAAGTTCAATATCCCAAGCCCAAGTTTATTCCTCAAAAGGAGAAGTATGAAAATACTCTTCCCAAGGGGACAAACACTCAAGATGACCTTCCACCACAAGACCACAAGCTCAAGGGCAAGAACAAGCTTCAAGAGGACATTGACTCATATGAAGACTAACCCTTAGCTTTGGTGGAGTGGGTTGCCAAGGCTACTTCAAGCTCAACTACTACGTATGCCACTTCAACACCAAGGATCCCCATCAACTTGATGTGGGTCCCCAAGAAGAAGAACTAGTATGTTCTTGAGGGGTGACTCCACCAATGAAATTCACTCACATTCATTATTGGCAAGAACTTTTTGCACTCAACATCAACTCAATGCAATAGTTCAAGGAGTCACACATTCCCTCAAAGGAAAGCAAGGGACAAGGTAAGCAACTAATCAATGGACATCATAACATATTCTTTGCACTCCATGTCCATAGATAAACTTGTATTTGTCTCTTGTATGTTGGGACTAACCCATGTAGGTGAGAAGAGTAAGGAAACAACAAGGATGCTCCCAACTCTTGGTGATCTTCATCAACATTGAGCATCCACAACTGCCTCACCAACATGAAGTCTTCATCGACAAAACCCAAGGTTAGTTTATCCCTCTTAAGGGGGGATGTGACATTAAGGGGGAGCTTTACTCTAAGACTTGAGTCAAAGCATCTCTTAATATGTGACAACATTAAAAGCTTTATGTAAAAGTGGTAACCCCAGTTGTGCTTAAACGATGAGTATGACCTATGATCAAGTACTCTTACTTGGCTCCTAAGTCAAATACTCATATATAGATGACTTCGTCATCGCCCAAGGCTTGTTAGATCCTTGAGTGTTTATGCATGTTTTTCATGATTTCTTTTGACATCTTATTGTGTCAGCATGTTGGTCTGCATTTATTTTCTCATTCGAGGACATCCAATTGTTGCTCTTAGGCTTTTAATTTATCTTTTGCCAATTGGATGGACAAGAATGCCTAGGAACACTCTTTAGCTATCTATCCTTTCTCACCTCATATTCCATTCATGCTGTATCACAAAATTTGAACAAGTATTTTTCGATCCCTCTGTGTGTGGAGCACTCGGAGTTCCGTATCGAAAAGGACTGACCATTAAAACCTCCCAAGTGCAACTCGGTGGAACCAATCCCAAAAACTCGGTCTCACCAATTGTCTAGGGTTGATCTGGTTTTCAATCTCGGTACTACCGATTTCATATTCTCGGTTACACCGAGTTTCCCTGTCAGCTCACAGTTGTGGAATTCAGTGACACCGAAAACATAAAATTGGTATCATCGACAGTGAAGGGTATATATGCTGTGAACCCCGATGCTTTGAAATTCAATCTTCAACATCACACCTCGGAACCCTAAGCTGCCGCCTTGAGATCCCTCGTCATCGCCCTTGTCCTCCTGCGCCTCTCCGCCGCTGGGAATCACCGTCGTCGACGCAATCTACTCCGTCGTCGCCGCCATGGAGGATCCGTGCCAACCTAGGGTACGGATTCAATCTCTAGTGTGCTCCCCATCTGATTATTGCGCATTAGATTCTAGATTATCATCTTTAAACCCTTTGCTTAGGTATCTATCCACTCAAAACTCCAAAATCTCGAGTTAGATGGATTTTCTACGGTTTTGTCGTCTGCCCGATATATCTCGGTGGAACCGAAACGGAAATATCGGTCTCACCGATATGCTTTTCTGTGAGGGCGAGAACTAACTCGATGGAACCGAGTAGCTCTTTTCGGTCCTACCGAAAAGGCTGCCAAGTTTCTGTTAACGAGTTGGTCAGTCTAGGTCTCACCGAAAAATTCTTTTTGGCTGCACCGATATGTATGTGACAGATTGCAAAACTTTTGAAAACTCATTGATCAAATTTCAAAAACCAGCCTCATTTTGTGATAACTCATCTACTTCTGCTCGTCTACACTCTATTCACAGGTTCAGTATGTCAGGCTCAGAGGATAGTCAGAATATGCCAGAGCAGGGAGTTGATATGAGTTCTGGAACAAGCCCAGAAGCCAGTTCTTTCTCAGATCCAGGCACCCCCGCTCTCATGGGTTGGCCAAGGCTGCCATTAGAACCAGGAAGAGAGTGAACTCATATGAAGAGGATTCAGACTTTGTTCCTAAGGAGATCCTTGCTAAGAAGCAAAAGAAGGCTGCCAAGAAAGCTGCAACTGAAGCCACATCCTCTCGAAGAGTTGTCAGCAAGATATATGCTCTTGCTTCCACCTTCAAGACTCATGAGACTGCTAGAGCAACAATGTCTATTGAGGTCTCCAAGAGGGCTATGCATAAGAAGGCAGGTGAGCAGAAGTCTAGGAAGAGGATCACTCATGTGATTGGCAGACCCACTTCTATGTATGAAGATCCAGAGGAAGCTGCTGCTGAGAATGAGGAGGTTGAGCCAGCTACTAAGGCTCCTCCAAAGAAGTAGGCAAAGAAGCTTATGTCAGATGATATGCCAAAGACCAGCACATCCAAGAAGGCTACTGAGAAGCCTAAGAGGACCACTAGGCAGATTCTAGCTTTTGAGAAGAACAAAGGAACTGCTTCCAGAATTGATGATGTGGATGACATGACAACACTTATGAAGCTCAGACCACACCTTCCAGTTCATAATGCCAGCTACCCACTAGCTGAGGACATGAAGAAGAGGAAGGATTATGGATTGAGGGCATGGAGAGCAATAGATCCTTATGCCCAGAGGAAGAAAACAGCTGCGGACTACAGGTTCTATACCAAGGAGCAGCAGGACTTCTATGAGACTGTGCTCTTTGAGAAGAGTCCAGCTGTCAGTGACATGCGTTAAGTTGATTGGAAGTTCATCAAAGAAAATGAGGACAACTTTCCAAGTGTCCAGGACAACTTCCACTGCATAGGACTTGATGAGTTCATTGGCAGAGAATTCACAGCGTGGAATGATGAGATGATCATGCAGTTCTACTCCCCTGCACACTTCTACGGAGATGGTAGAATTGTGTGGTTGACTGAAGGTGCGAGATATGAATCAACCGTTGAGGAATGGGCTGAAATCTTAGGAGTTCCTCAAGCACATGATGGTGACTTGGATGTATATTGAGAATCCAAGGCTTGCCACAATCTTATGGCTAAGATGTATAAGGATATCCCTGCTGCAAATGTAAAGTCTCATAGGCTAGGATCCATCTATTTTCTCCAGGCTGGCCTCCGCACAATGAACACCATACTAAGGCATACCTTGATGCCCAAGTCAGGAGATGACAAGATGATCCGAGGCCACTCCATCAACATGCTGATCCACCTTGACAGTCACACCAGGATCAGAGTCATGGATCTGATTGCTAAGACAATCAAGAGGGTTGCTGCTGACCATAAGCGTTCATGTTGTTATGCACCCTACATCCAGATGCTCATTAACTCAAGACTAGAGAAGCACATATTTGCCCTTGATCACCCACATTTGCCCCTATAGCCAGATCTTGGAGACAATGTTGTGGTGATGGATGCTGATCATCCCACTTCCGCTGCAGCTCCGGAAGCAACAGAGGCAGTTAGATCCACTAGTGCTCAGGTCCCCAGATCCAGGAACGAGCAAATGGATCTGCTGGTATCATCTGTTCATGGCATGTAGAAGGACGTTAAGGGGATTCTGGACAACCATAATAGTCTTGTCAGGATATTTGAGACCAGAATCAAAACCTTTACAGATAAGGTGGACAGGTTGACGAAGACCGCCACAGAGCTTCAGAAGGAAGTTGACTCCGTGCAAATCCCTTGGGTCTCTTCTACTTCAGATGACGACGACGATGATGATGAGGAGGATGAATCACCTCTAGGACCAGGCACTTAGTTCACTACTCAGGACAGATCAGCCACCGTGCCAGCTCCAACAGCTCCATCAGCTCCATCAACTTCAGCTCCATCAGAGACTACTCTAGCTCCATCAGCTCCATCAACTTCAGCTCCATCAGAGACCACTCTAGCTCCATCCACGCATCTGCAGAGATCTTTGCCGACGCTGTAATCTCGACTCCTTCATCAACAACCGGAGGAGATATGCCCAAGAACGCTTAGATGTATGCCTTTGTACTTTTTGGTAACTTGTTACCAAAGGGGGAGAAGTGTATATAGATCTATAGGCTTCGAGCGAGAGAGCAATTTGGTTTTTATTGATTTTCAAAACATTTATTGATTTTCAAAACATTTGGTCTTTTGGTTGCTTGTGTTGAGCATATGATCATGTGTGTTATGCTACTATTTTACGCTTTATGTGTGATGCTACTATTTCCTATCATCTTAATGCTTATGAGATGATCATTCACCCATGCTTGTGTGTGTTGTGCCATGTTATTCATTCTAATCATTCTCGCACACCACCAAGTTGTATCTGACATGGAAGAAGTGCCCCATACACCTAATCGATTGTGCATTTGCATTCAAACGCAAATTCAAAATAATGCACAAATTTAGGGGTTGCTCTTGCTTATCACATACCTCTCAAAGCGACAATTATATTCATTGATTTTATCATATGTCGAAGCTTTGATCTATATGTTGTCATCAATTACCAAAAAGGGGGAGATTTAAAGCACATTTGCTCCCTTGGTGGTTTTGGTAATTAATAACAACATAAAAGTCATTGAACTAATGTTTACACCAAGTATATTTCAGGAAATGTTCAATGGTAGGATTGGCAAAAGGAGATTGTGGAGAAACCCCAAGATTCAAGGAATTAGGTTGGCCAAGCTTCAAGCAAGAGGACTCCACATTTTATATTTGTGAGAAATCACTTTGAGTCCATAGGAAAGCCAATACTATTAAAAGGGGGTAAGGTTTTGTTGGTGAACAATATGCTCAAAACGTGCACAAGTGATAGTCGCCAAAAACATCCACAAACTCTCCCACCAAATTCTGTTCCAAACCTACCACTCAAAATTGATGCAACCAACTTTCCCATACCGGTGCCACCGGTTCCAGACTCTGCCAAACCCTAGCCACTTCGGTGCAACCGACTCCATATCGGTGCCACCGAGTTTAGGTTGCCAACTTTCTATTACACAAATTCACATTTTTGGTCCCACCGAGAATGTTGGATTGGCGTCGCCGAGATTGGGCAATCTGACTGTTGGTCACCTTATCGTTGCAACCGAGTTTCCGATATCGGTCTTACCGAGATTCAAAAGTTGCCACCTTTTGGTCACTTCGGTACCACCGAGATTAACACATCAGTGTCACCGAGTTGGTCATTTTGTGCGTAACGCTTGGATTTTTGGGGATGCCTATATATATACCCCTTCACCACCAGTTACTCGAAATAGAAGAACTTAGGACTATTCCATACCTATCCTGTCAGATTTTCTGTGATAGAACCACCTACCCTTGTGTTGAGATCAAGATCTTCCACTCCAATCATATGGATCTTGATTTCTAGCCTCCCCAAGTAGCGTTCCACCAATCCCATCTCTTACACTATGCCATATCTGTGAGAGAGTGATTGGGTGCTGAGGAGTCTATCATCTTGAAGCACAAGAGCGAGGAGTTCATCGTCATAACCAAGCCTATTACCTTTTCGATGCGCGCCTATCCATTTAAGAAACTAGGGCCTCGCAAGGGATAGAGGCGCATCTTGCTGTTAGCAAGTATAGTAACATTGCATCATACATTACAGAAGAGATGAGTATACAAGTTGGCTTACACTCGCCACATGCTAAATTACAATTCCACTCAAAGTTCAATCATCAAGATGAAAATAGGGTCCGGCTACGGACGAAATCAAACGATAAAAATAGATGCAAATGAAACTATCTCGCTGCCCCAAAGATCACGACCAGGTCCTCTACTCATCCGGATATGTCATGTACATTCTGCCTATTTCCTCGTCATACTCCCACTAGAGCTGGGTAAGATCATCCTGCATGTACTCATCTGAACCTGTACCTGGAGTGTTGTAGTAAACTGTGAGCCACAGAGGACTCAGCTATCATGTCCCCGGGTACCGAGACTATTCAAGCTTAAAGGTTTGGAAGGGGTAGTGTTTAGTTTGCAGCAGCACTCAGCATATATGGTGGCTAGCTTACGCAACATGAAATAAATATGAGTGGCCTACGAAGAACGATCGAATCTAGTATAATCTCTATGAGATCCTGAACACTTACTTACGTCAATCATAACCCCACCGTGTTCTCTCTCAGATCATGTTCATGAGCAGAGACAATCGCGGTTACTCACATAGTTGGTGTATTTTAATTAGAGTTTACTTCAAGTTTACTTTAACCGGGTGTTAAACAAATATCCAAGTTGCCACATAACCACGGGCACGGCTTTCCGAAAGATTTAACCCAGCTTGGGTGCTCCAACTAATCCATTACAAAATTAACCACACTCCATGGGAATGCCTCGACCGCGGATCTCGCGATCATCATAGGTAGTTCCAAAGGAATTCCAACACCTCGAGTGAACCCGAAGAAAATCAGACTCCACACGCAAAGCACTCGATAAAGGTAAAACAAATCCAGTAAGACCACCCGACATGTCGACAAACCAGATAAGAGCCACTTATCTCGTTCTCAAGACATGACGGATAAGCACAGCATACGATGGCCTGATAGAAATCTCCCGGGTTGCCCCGGGTTGGCCCCGCACACGGCTCTAGTTTGGGCCAACACTCATTAGGAGCACTGGCCCGGGATTTGATTAAATTATCCACGGGTTTGCAAGACCCTATGTAATTTTATTAAGTTGTTAAGAAAATGTAGTACCAATGTTGGGTCTTGCCAGACAAGTCTTAATCTCCACCGAATAAACAAGGGGATCCCCATAACAACCCCGAGCATGTTAGGAGCACAAAGTATGGAAAACATAACACTGGTAACAAGGAACTAATGGCGGTAACAGCGGAACAAATCACTTAGCAAAAGGCCAAGCCTTCCACCAATACCAAGATATATATGTGCATTAAATTAAATAACGGAATTTATTGTGATATCCAAATCCATGTTATCACATGGAACAACCTACACCTGCAACTATAAGAGGGGCTGAGCAGCGGTAACTTAGTCAGTCAAAGGTTTGCAAGGATGTGGAGGTTAGAGGCTATCATGGCAACATGGGGCTGATATCAAGTGGTAGGTAGCGCAACTGTAACGATAAGAGCAAGAAACTAGCAAGCAAAAATAGTATTGGGATTCGGGTACGATCATCTTGCCTGTTGGTTCTTTAGTGAAACAAGTAGCGGGATCCTTGTAGTGGTACTCTCCTGGTTCCTTGTACTCAGTATCAACGCTCACGTCTACCCAAGAGAAACAGCAATAATAAACATCCAACCAAGGTGCAATGCACAATCAAAATGATGCATGATCATTTAAGAAGAATTTCTAACATGGCAATCCATAACTAGTCATGTTTCACGTGCAAAGTTGTTTATTAATGAATCTGGACATAACCTCATGTTAAGTTATTTAGACATGCATGAACATGGCAAATATGTATGTGTCATGCAAAATCGATAGAAATGCATATAAAGATCGCAAGAAACGGAGTTACGGTTCTCACGATACGCTCACGACAAGGTACAGAGGCAATATCACAAGATCACCAAGCCATGGGCTAATTCTTGGCATTCCAAGGCAGCCACTGGACAGGTGATGAAAAATCAATCACAATAGACTCAAGAATCAATCAATTACATGGAGCATAGCTCCCACAATCCACAAAACAATAAAACACTAAATCTGCCACTAAACAGCAACATGGCCACTTCTATAGTCACACCTGGAGCTACAGGAAGCTTACAGCCACAAACAAGACATGGACAGAATCTACTCAATACACACAACAATTCATCCAATTACACCACCAGCAAAGGAGCCACACATCAATAAGCAAGAAGCAATCAAGTTGGCATGATGAAACAGTTTTCTGGGACTTAGTGAAAATTCTAGTTTTCTGGAATCTGAGATTATAAAGTAGAAGTGGACAGCACAGGTTAAATATGCTAGAAAGCTCCTACTGGCATGAAAATTAATAGGATGGTAGAAGGCAATATGTACTACAAATAACTAGCACTGAGCATGCTCATATTCCAAACATAACAGTAGATGCAACCCACTCTACATGGCAAAACAATAACAGCAGTTCTCCCAGACTTGGTCATTTACAAACAAGCTAGACAGAAAAATAAAGTTGCTCTCTAAACATCATGGTTCCCACTTATCTGGTGACTTAGCACAAATAACAAAAATACTGGGACATTCCCAGCAACTTTAGCTATCAATCTCATGTTGGCAAGAACTTAAAACCACATATAGATTAAATCATATAAAATGGACAAAAGGGCATCACAACATAGAAATGTAAGTTTTTTTAAGTTGCCCCAAAGTCAAATCTAACTTCACAGATGCATTCCTGGGTTGATTCTACCCCAAATGCATTACTCATACCCCTATACTTGCTTGGAGCAAGTGGGAGTAATCTTAGGTCGAAAATTGACCTCCTAATGCATGGGTGACTTATGACACTAATGCACATTCATGAAAATGGCCCAAAAGGGCATGTCTCCTATTGATACTAGTTGGAAAAGATTAAATAGCAACTAAGGAACATGATATCATGGCATAGCATCATGAACAAGAAAAGAAAACAAGTTAGGAGAGATATACATGCACATTTACACATGAGAGCTCTCACATACACTTATATCTACACATGCACAAGCTCTAGAATCCACTCACTCTCATCTACCTAAACATGGCAGCAACATGCAAGAAGAAAACCTCACACACCTACACATGCATATCTACTCAACCTACATGTGTGTGTGTATGTATAACATGCACACACCTCTCATTACACCTACACACCACACCACACTCAAGCATGGGTGTATATAGGCACACATGCACTTTCATACATGTATGCCCACATACACATACACATACACACATACACACTCACTCACAAGCATGCACACAACACTCACTGACATGCACTAGCACACATGCATGTGTATGTACCACCTAGTGACACACACACACAAACATACATACATCTCCCATGTAGTTGTATGCATCACCATGTGACACATACACACACACAACCACACTCACATGTGTGTGTAAGCTCTAAGCACACACACCACACCCTACAACTATACATGTGCATACACACATATGCACTAAACTATCTACACACACACAACGGGAAACACACACACACACACACTCAAGCATTGCACACACACACATATGTGGCAAGAGTGAAAGAAAAACAAAGAAACAAAATAAAAAACACAAAAAAAGAAAGGGGGAGGGTTTGGGGGTCGAACCACTGATCTCCTGGTCAACCACACACGCGCCACACCACTACGCTACGCTGCATTTGCTTAACAGAGGAGGGACTCGATCTGTTTTAAACACACACACACTAGCGAAACCTGACGAAACTGAAGAAAGGTAGGCGCCGGTGACCCGAGAACGGCGGCAGCGATTCCGGCCACACAAGGGGTCTCCGGCAATGGGGAGCGGCGTAAGAGAAAGGGGAAACTAAGGGGACTCCATCCCTCGTCTCATCTTGCGAGTAGGGGATCGGAGGCGAGCTCAAGCTCGATCCTTTCGAGCGGCGGCGACGGCACTATGACGACGATGCTGCGAGCTACGGTGAGGAGAGGGGACAGTGGGGCACCGGCGAGAAAGAAGATGAAGGAGACGGCGGCAGCGCTCCCTCGCTTGCAGACGATGGTGACGATGGGGCAGCACAACAGGGGTTCTCACCACGCCCTAGCGCCGGGAACGGGCGCAGGAGCATCCCTGGACCGGCTCACCATCGGCTCGTCGAGGAATAAGCAGTGGCAGGACGGGAACCGCAACAACGAGGACCAGCAACACACGACTTCTATCTCTCTGAATACTCTGCTTGAGAGACTTACCTGAAGGGTAAAGAAGAGAAAGGAGGGAGAGGAATGGAGAGGCGGTAGCGAGGAGGAACCCTAGCGAGGGCACGAACGCCTAGGGGATAAATAGGAGGGGAGGAGAAGCTCGGCGATGCCACGGTGGCCATGTGCGCCCTCCACAGAGGAGGAAGCAGGCGCACGGAGGAAGAAAAGGCGAGGGGGAAGACGCTGACGAGAGGGCCCAGGCTCGCCAAGCTAGAAAGGAGCACAGCGCACGCCTCTGCGAAGGAATGGGCCAAGCCCACTCTCACAAGCCCACCTGAGCGAAAAACCACAAAAGGAGGGTTTTTGATTTAAAATTAAAAAGGAAACACCACAAATAACCCCAGGGCAAGAAAAAAAGGTTTTTAGAGCAAAAAAATAAAATATTCTAGTGAATGAAATAAAGAGCCCCTTTTAATAAAACTATTAAGTTGATTTTTAGAGCAAGTAATTTATTTAATATTTAAAATGGCATCTCCTGTTTAATAAAAATCACAAATACCACAAACCGCAAACAACACAAGAAACACTCTCCAAATTAGTAAGAAAATGAAGGCCACCTCTTGAACATTTTTAAACAATTTGAAAAACAACTTAAATCTGAAGATAAATAATAATAGGAAGAAAGGGGTTTTGGAAGAGGATGTTGCAAAGGAAAAGAGAGGGGAAGAAAAAGAGAGATGCTCACATGGATCCACCACAAACAAACATCTCACACACATATCAAACACCTCACCACCATCACATCATAGCAAGTCACAAGAAAACCAACATGGCAAGAAAAGAATGAAATGAGAATGATGCATGAATGCAACACACACGAATGACAAGGAGCAAACATATATCTCATAGCTCATGACACAAGGTTCATACATGGGGTTACATGCCAAATAAGGCAGGGGCATCACTTGGGATGTCACAAGGTGCTGCTTGGGAGCCTCCTACTTTGTGTTGTGGAGTGAACCAAGAAGTTTGTAAGGGAAAGGAGACCGCCTACTTCGTGAAGATCTACCCATAGTGAGGCTAGTCCTTCGTGGACGGAAGCCGTTATGGAATAGTCAAGGTTGCTACCTCATGGACCCTTTTGGGTGGAGCCCTCCGTGGACTCTCGCGACCTTTACCCTCCATGGGTTGAAGACTCCATAAACGTGGATGTACGATAGCGCCACCTATCGGAACCATGGGAAAAATCAACGTGTCTACAATTGCGTTTGATCTTCCTACCCTACCCCTTCTATACATGCTTGTTGTTACTTTCCGCCGCTATATACTCTTAGACTTGCATGTGTAGGGTGTACTTGTCTTGACATAAAATTCTAAAAACTATCAACCCGAAAATTGATAGGCAATGCTTTTAATTTGGTCAAGTAGTCTAATCACCCCCCCTCTAGACTTACTTTCGGTACTACACTATCACTTGTGCATATATGAGCATTTTGTTCAGCAACAAAACATTACCCCTTTTAATAGTATTGGCTTTCCTATGGACTCAAAGTGATTTCTAACAAATGTAAAATGAAGAGTTCTCTTGCTTGAAGCTTGGCCAGTGCTATTCCTTGTCCTTCTTCTTCATGGGGATACTCTCCACACTCCTTTTTGCCAACCCATCTCTCTATGGACTTTATCTAACATAAACTAGTAAAAGTATTAGTCCAAGAGATAATGTGCATTGACATGAATTATAAAAACCTCCAAGGGAGCACATTGTGCTTTCACTAGAGCGGTTCTCGATTCTCCCAACGACCTCCGCTGCGTCCCTCGTCGCGTCCGAAGCCACGGTCACTGCGTCCAGGGCGCCGGATGAAATGCTCATGGCGGACCACCTTAAGCTCCTGGCAGTTGATGGTGTTGTGGTTGTTGGTGCCATGGAAGATGCAGAACGGTCGTCCTCCTGCGGGGGGTTCCTCGTCTCGGCTGCGCTTTGCCTCAAGCTCGGCCGCAAGCACCATGGGGGTCTTGTGCTTCGCCTCATTGGTCTTCGTCTTCTTGTCTTCTGGCTCCGCCTTCGGGAGCTCACGGTGTGAGAGGTGGCCCTCTTCGGCCTTGGCGTACTTGTTCATCATGAACATCTCCAGGGTTGAGCATAGTTCGTCATTGATGGTGAGCTCCTCTCTCATCCTGAGGTCCCTGATGCCCTCGGTGAACGTGGAGATGATGGCCTCATCCTACGACCTCGGGATCTTGAGGCGGACGGTCCTGAAGCGATGTATGAACTTGTGAAGGGCCTCTCCCTCCTGCTGCTTCACACGCCACAGGTCGCTCATGGTGAGTGGGCGGTCACGGGTACCTTGGAAGTTGGCGACGAAATGCTCGTGCAGGTCGTCCCAAGAGGTGATCGACCCCTCCGGGAGGTGGAGGAGCAAGGAGAGCGCACTGCCCTTGAGTGCCATGGGGAACCAGCTTGCCATGACCCTGTCGTATCCACCATCCACCTGGATGCTCGACGAGTAGTGATGTAGGAACTCAGTAGGATCTGGAGTGCCGCCGTAGCGAGGGGGTAAGCCAGGCTTGAAATTGTAGGGCCATACGTCTGGATGGAGCTCCGGGTAGATGCCACGGCAACCCACTGGACCAGTGAGTGTCGCGCACACAGGAGGGACCTGGTGTTGATGCTCTTGCATGGCCACTTAGAGGGGCTCCCGGTCACAACGCTGATTCAGAGGCGCGGGGAGTGCACGCGCGTCAGCACACGACCGCGACACCACTTGCGAGCTTACTTCATCCCTTGCTCTTGCTTGGGGCCCGCACGGCTGATTGCACAGGCGTGCTTCATTCCCGGGCTCAGGGTTGACATCGCGCTATGGAGGAGGGGTCGACGCATCATGGGCCACATCGTGTGCCAAAGAAGGCTGGGTCTGGAGCGAGTAGGAGAGCGCCGAAGCATCACCGGCAGCACTAACGAGCTCTGCGATGTGCCTGAGCCAGTTATGATGGCGGTTAGGGCTAGGGCGGTAGCGCAGTAGCTCGCGCGCCATGGCGAGTGCGCCCGTACCATGCGCCAGCCCGGGACGAGCGTGGGACAACGACCCAGTAGCTGGAACAATCGACAGAGTAGTGGTGCGGTCGTCGTGTCGCGCGGTGTCCGTCTATCAGGAGTCCTGGCCCATGCCAGCGTTGGCCACAGGTGAGGCGGACCGGCGCATACCGGCGCGGCCCACATGCGTCAGCCATAAGAGGGGCGAGGCGGAGGAAGAGTGTGGCTTGAGGAAGGCTTCGACACGTGCCCTACCTGGCGTGCCAAATGTCGGATCTCGGGCAAACCCAAGGACTTTCGAGCACAGGGGCATGTGCGAAGATCCCCAACGGCCTCACCCCTCCTAGCTCGCAACCCGATAGCTTAGAGGATGAACTGCACGATGATGAAGAAGAAGATTGCACACGATGATTTACCTAGGTTCGGTCCACTGCAAAGCGTAAAATCCTACTCCTGCTTTGGTGGATTGCCTCACGGGGAGGTTTGTGGATGAACTAGTATAGGGGTGACTTGCCTCGCGAGGGTGTACTGATAGTTTTGCCTCTCTTCCTTTTTGTCCCCTCTCTATGGAGCAGCCTAGACCCTATTTATAGTGGCCCGGGTCCTCGTCCCTCATCGCTATGGCGGGAAGGGATCCCACAATGGCCAAATTCGAAGGGGGAGAAGGGGTACATCTTTATCCTGACGAAAGGTGGTCTTTGCCTGCAAAGTAGTTGTTGAGGATGCAGTGGTGATCTCAGCGATGACATCCGTCCTGCTGGGATTGTGGTCTTGGTCTTGTTGCACTGGAAGGGAAACCTTTGGGTGGTGCTTTGGGAACCTGCGTACGTCCTTGCCCCCTTTGTACCAAAGGGGGAAACAGTCCTGCCTGACGCGCTGGTGCATGCATGGCCCACCTTGCGTCATCCTTGGCCTCCTGAGGCCAAGCGTTGCATACATATCTCTAACGCGTCGTATGGAGTCTGAGGAGGCCTACTCCCCGTCGGTCTTAGTGATGCTTCCCTCGCGAGCTCAGGGATCTCACGAGGGCCTTGTCTTGAGTGGGGTCGTGCTGGGCCGTGTTTGGCTGTCAAAGTGGGCCATGCCCTACGCTGCAGGCAGGCAAGTCTGGGTACCCCCATTCCCAGAACGCCGACATAACCTATTAACAAAGTGCCAAGTGTTAGATGTTGTTTTCTGCCTGTTTTTTGCTTTTCGGGTTTACAGTACCAAACGAAGTCCAATTGCCATTAAAAAAATTATGATTTTTCTGGACCAAAAGAAAACCTGAAAGCTTCGGGAGAAGACTGGAGGTTGCATGAGAGAGGCACTAAACAACAAGGCGTGCCCAGGGGGTCGTGCCTTGACGTGTACTGGCCCCTCTTGGCGCCTCCCAACGCCCCTATCTGGCCTACAAATTCCAATATATCCCAAAAACCTTAGTGAGGCTCCTGAAACACCTTTTTCGCTGCCGCAAGTCACTGTTCCATCGTTTGCCCATCTGGATCCATGTTTCGGTGCTCTGACGAAGGGGGGTCGATGATGAAGGGCCTCTACATCAACCTTGTTTCTCCCATGTTGATGTGTGAGTAGTCTACCATAGACCTACAGGTCCGTAGTTAGTACCTAGATGGCTATCTCTCTATCTTTATCTTCAATATAAAGTTCACCGCACCTTTGCGGTGATCTATTCAATGTAATCTTCTTGTGCGGTGTGTTTGTTAGGATATTTTGAATTGTGGGTTTATGTTCATATTGTTCATGAAATTATATTGAGTTCCTTGATGGTCCTTCTTTACATATGCATGGTTATATGATAGATTTGTAATGCCCTTCGATTTATTGAAATAGTTTGGCCAACTAGATTGATATTTCTGCAGTGGGAGAGGTGCGGTGTAGTGGGCTCAATCCGACGCTTCTCTATATCCGAGTGTCAGAAAGGGACAAGACACATCTTTGTATTGTTTCCACTAAGGATACAACGATGGGGTTTATTCATATTTATTGAATCTACTTTGTCGACAGCATGTCAATGTTCTCAGAGCATTACTATCTTTTACTTAATACTCTAGATGCATGTTGGATAGCAGTCGATGGGTGAAGTAATAGTAGTAGATGCATGCGGGAGTCAGTCACCTTGCTTACGTATGTGATGCCTATATGTAATGATCATTGCCATGAACAAATATTGCATAAGTGTGCACTTTTCTATCAATTGCTCAACGGTAATTTTTTTACCCACCGTAAGCCTACCTCATGAGTGATGCCACTAGGGAAAACTATGGCCGCCGGGTCTATCCACTTATATATTTAGAAAAACCTATATTGCCTTGTTGTTCTTGTCGGCGTTTTGGGAACGGGGGTACCCAGCCCTGCCTGCCTACGGCCCAGGACATGGTCCATTTTATCAACCATGCAAGGCCTAGCGCGCCACTACTCAAGTCAAGGACCTCGCGAGGACCCTGGGCTCGCGAGGAAGAATGATGTCAAGACCGGCAAGGACGAGCCTCCTCAGGCCCCCTCCTGAGGGGCGGATATCTCTATGCAAGGCCCAGCCTCGGGAGTCAAGGGTGACGCAAGGAAGGATAGGCGGGCACCAGCGCACCAAGCGGCACAGTTTCCTCTTTGATGCAAAGGGAGCAAGGACATACGTGGGTTCCCAAAGCACCGCCCAAAGGTTTCCCTTCTGGTGCAACAAGACCACAGCCGCCAGCCCTGCAAGGCGGATGCCATCGCCGAGCCCACCACTTTATCACCACCAGCTGCTTTGCGGGCGAAGACTGCCTTTAGACAGGGTGCAGATGTACTCCTGTCCCCCTTCAAAATTGGCCGTTGTGGCATTCCTTCCTGCCATTGAGATAAGGGAAGAGGACCCAGGTCACCGATATATATAGAAACGAGGTCATACCATAGAGGGAGGGATCCCGATCCGATCGAACACTTAGCCGCTCCACTCACCAACGCAAGGCAGAGAGCCGAAGAACACACCTTGAGTGCCCTCACAAGGCTCAAGCCCATTGTACTAGTTCATCCACCAAAACCTCCACGAGAGGAGATCCACCAAACCAGGAGTAGGGTATTACGCTTCACAGCGGCCTGAACCTGGGTAAACTATCGTGTAAATCTTCTTCCTCGTCATGTAACGAGTTTGCCATTGTGTCCATCGAGTAGCAAGATAGGTTGGGTGAGACCGCATGGAAACATTCGCACACGCCCCTGTGTTCGAACCTTAAGGGTTTTGCGGAACCCGAAATCCTACATTTGGTGTGCCAGCTAGGGGCATGTCGAAGTCTTCCTCAAGCCAAGCTCTTCTCCCACCTCGCCGCTCCGATGGCTAACGCTTGAGAAGCCCGCGCCGGGCGCCGAGCTGCCCGTGTCGCCCAGACTGCACCTATGGGCCACGCCGGCACGTGTCGGTCCCCATCGCCTGCATCCACCGCCGCCACTGGCCTGGATGCCCACAAACAACAGGACTCCTCCTAGCCGGTCACTGCACAATGCGAAGGCTGCACCGCCACTCTCTCGATCGTCAAAGCGACCGGGTCGTCCTCCCATGTAAAGCTCGGGTAGGTGCACGATTCGGGTGCACTCGCCATGGAAAATGAGCTACTTCGCTAACTCAACGCCCCTGACCGCTACGACGCTTGGCTTCAACGCAACGCGAAGCTCGTTAGCACCGCCGGTGAAACTTCGGCCCTCTCCTACTCGCTTCGGCCCCATCCTTCACTAGCGGACGACGGGGCTCATGATGCGTCGCCACCTCCTCTGTGCTGCGACGTTGACCCCAGGCCCAGGTGCAAGGCCCGCCAACGCGACCGGCCCCACGGGCTGCAAGCAAGCAAGGGACAAAGTGAGCTACCAGGTGGTGCCCTGACCGCGCGTCGACACGCGTGCACCCCTCGCACTGCCGAACCAGTGCCGCGACCTGGCACCGCTCGAGGCGGGCCCTCAAGAGAACCAAGACTAGTCCCTGCCTGGACATGCAGGGGCGCCCATCGAGCCGGTGGGCTGCCTCACCATCGTGACGGAGCTCCATCCAACTACATGGCCCTGCAAGTTCAAACCCGATCTGCCTCCTCGCTACGACGGCACCGCGGATCCCACCGAGTTCCTACAACTCTACTCGCTGAGCGTCCGGGCCGCCGGCGGAGACAACAAGGTCATGGCGTGCTGGTTCCCCATGGCGCTCAAGGGCGGCGCGCGCTCCTAGTTCCTCAACCTCCTAGTGGGATCCATCGCCTCCTAGGAAGACCTGTGCAAACGCTTCTTTGCCAACTTCTAAGGCACCCATGACCGCGCGCTCACCGTGAACGACCTACGGCGTATGAAGCAACAAGATGGGGAGACACTGCACAAGTATATACAGCGCTTAACCACCATGCGCCTCAAGTTACCGAAGGCATCGGATGAGGCCATCATCTCTGCCTTCGCCGAAGGCGTCACAGACATCAAGATGAAAGAAGAGCTCACCATGAACGACGAGCTATGCCTTTCCCTAGAGATGTTTAACCTGGCGAAAAGGTAGGCCAAGGCTGAAGAAGGCCATCTGTCCCTACGTGAGATTCTGATGGTTGATCCCTAGGAGAAGAAGGCCAAGGCCAAGGAGGCAAAGCTTAAGGCCCCTGCGGTACTCACGACCGAGCCTAAGCGGAAACACAACCGAGGTGAGGAGCACCCCATGGGGGGGGAGACCGCCTACGTCTTCCGCGGCACCAACAACCACGACACCGCCGATTGCTAGGAGCTTAGGCTGGTTCGCGCTGAGCACTTCTGCCGGCGCCCCGGACAAGCTGATCGCGGGTTCAGGCATGGCGGAGGCCGCTAGGACAGTAGGGACCAGTACTAAGGGTGGCGCGATCCGCCTCAGGAAGAACGCTGGCGCGACCAACCTCGGGAGGACCATTGGTGCGACAACCCTCCGGAGGGGTCGCGATGCGGCCAGCCTCGTGAGGTTAGTCCTCTTGAGGCTGGACTGCCACCACTACCGCCTCCACCCAGAAGAAGGGAAGAGGAGAGGCAGGACGACGAGGTTCGGGGCTTCCAGGAGATCAGGCCGTGGCTTGCATCCTCGGTGGTGCTCAGTCCCCGGCCTACAACCGTGTCTTCAAGCAGTTCGTGCGGGAGGTGAACGCGGTGCTCCCTAAGCCCGAGGCTATGCGCTCCTCAAGTGGTCCCAGACTGCCATCAACTTCGACTCGGGGGATCAACTCAAGTGCTCAGCCATGGCGGGCAAGTTCCCCATGCTGTGCACACCGACCATGAGCGACGTCCTTGTCACCAAGAGCCTCATCGATAGCGGAGACGGGCTCAATGTCCTCTCCATCGAGACCTTCGAGACACTCCAAGTACCATATGACCAGCTTATTCCGACCAAGCCCTTCTCAGGAGTCACTAACGGCTCCACAGTGCCCATTGGACAAGTACACTTTCTCGTCACCTTCGGTGGGCACAATAACTACCGCACTGAGAGCATCGTCTTCGACGTCGCCCATATCCACCTCCCATACAATGCCATCCTCGGATACCCAACCCTTGCTAAGTTCATGGCAGCGACCTATCATGGCTGCAACGTCCTCAATATGCCGGAGAGTGGCATGCCAGGGAGTGGCGGCGTCATCACCGTCACCTTTGATGAGAAGGATGTCGTCTGCTCACTCGACTATGCTTAATGTCCATCTACGGCCGAACGCTCAGACGACGAAGAAGACGCCCCGCCACACGGAGATGATCGCAGGGCAAAGAAGTAGCTCACCCTCGCGGAGTGCCAGGGGGCTAGCACTTCAAAGGAAGGATCCTCACGCTCTGCATTCAGGGATGGGGCCACCCCTTCCCTCACATAGGAAGGCACGCCCGGTGCCTCCCTTGGGTCAGGCTTGGGGGCTTCCATCTGGAAGGGACCCGGCCCGGACGGTCAAACAAGCAAGGTGCCCGGGCACAACCTCGAGGCGTGTCCTAACGCGCGATTGCCAGAACCAGGGGTACAGCGCAAGGCACCAAGCTCACGAGAGTCGATCATCGAGGCGATCATGGAACTTCGGGAGGCACAGACCGGGCAAGGATGGGGACGCCCTGCACCACCAATCGTAGTCCACATCGTCGGCTCGTCCCATCGGCCGCGAGTCTTCGTCAATGCACTCACCATCAACAATGCGTCGCGCAAGAGCCACTTCTGGCCAGCTCGCGTCGATCACGGGTGGGCCTACCCGAACAGCTACGTGCACATGCCCTTCGGCCTGGCGAACGCCGAGTCACATTCCAGTGTCTTGCCCGGGCCATGCTCGTGCCCTGCCTGCCGAGATGTGCCAAGGAGATCGAGGAGATGCCCGGGCCAAGCATGGGTCCCGGGCCTAGGGAGACGTCGGGCCCGTGAAGGTCGCGCTTGTGAGGGCACAAGATCAGACTACAACGACAGCTTTGGCTCTTCAGTGGCATGGCTGCCAGGAGACTTTTTGTTGGTCTATGCCAGGTAAGTTTTTGGCTTGTTTCGTTTAAAAGGCGCACACTAGGCTGCATCGTCCACAGGCAACTAGGGCGTATCCCTTCAGCTGCCATGTTTACTCGTATTTTAGTAGTTTTTCCATGCATGCAACCTGCTTCCTAACATTTTCCCTTGTCGGCATTTTATCGGCGAGAATGATGTCACTCCCAAACGGCCCCCCCTTTGGCTGCCTCACGAGAGGGCTGGCATGGCGATTGTCCTCGGGTGCATCCCTACAGCATCAAAAAATCCAGTGTTTGAGCTCTCTTTGGATGGGCCAGTCCCGTACACTTCATCTCCTGGGGTCACTAGTGCTTGACCCTCTGATGGCCTTAGGGCGGACGCTCGGTGTAGGCTGCGGTGAAGACCCCAAGACCCTAGATGAAGCTGTCAACAAGAAGACTCAGGCGCAACCCGCCTTGAGGTAGGGACCTCATGAGGCCAAAGCACCCTCGTGAGCTCCCAAATACACCTCCTAGTTCTATTGTGCCAGGCACACATATGAACTCAATGGGATGTACATGCCCGGAGCCCCCAAGGATGCAGAGGGGTTCCTTCCCACACAATGTGGCAGCCACAACCCCGTGTTGGCAGAGAAGTCAACACTGCCCACCAATGGCTATGCCCACACAATGTGGAAGCCATAGCCCCGTGCTGACGGAGAAGTCAACACTGCCCACCAATGGATGTGCCCACGTAATAAGGAAGCCCTATGCCTAGTGCTGGGGATAAACAACTAAGGGCACCCCAGCGGTTGCATCCAACCTCGGGAAGGCTCCTTGTGGCCACACCTCGCTTCATTCCCCAAGATGTACGCGTGAGGGGCTGTATGGGGGCTACTACCGATGCTCTTCCGTAAGGTATGAGAGCCGCTCGCATGTTAAGGGGGACTCGTGAGCATCGCGACTCAGGAGCCTCACTTGATCCATAGCCCCTCACTCCACGGGGTCGTTCTTGGTGACCTGGTCAGCCCCGTCGGTGGTTGAGGTATGCGTGGGGCAGGGCCCTGCCGACATAGAGCTCAGTGCGCTCAAGATCAAAACATTAAGGAGGACGTTGAAGCCGTTGTACGTCAAGGGGGACTCCTGAGCATCGCGACTTAGGAGCCTCACTAGGTCCATAGCCTCTCGCTCCACGGGGTCGTCCTTGGTGATCCGCTCGGCCCCGGTGGCGGTTGAGGTATGCATGGGGTCAGGCCCTGCCAACGCAGAGCATAAGTTGTTCAGAGTTCCAAGTTCAACCTATCTTCACCATGTTCCCTTCATGAGGGCTGCTCGTATGTCAAGGGGGACTCCTGAGCATCGCGACTCAGGAGCCTCACTGACTCCATAGCCCCTCGCTCCATGGGGTCATCCTTGGTGATCCGGTCAGCCACGGTGGCGGTTGAGGGGTGCGCGGGGACTGGCCCCGTCGACGCAGAGCGACACAACAAGCAAGAAGGAAACAAGGAGAAGAGGGCAATTGTGCAGTTCTACAATTATTACACGCATTAAATTTTTGCGAATACAACCAGTTTAACGCCTCCGAGAGGCATGTCAAATGATGCATGAAAGAAACATGAAAGGAGGATCATGGGAGCCCGCGGCACCGCTCGTCCCGTCCACGGAGATCTTGTCGTCAACATCGCCGGCATCGTCCTCCTCGCCATGTCATCGTCCTCATCGACGGCACCGTTCAGGGGACGGTTCAACGGTGACGCGGGCGAACCTCTTCACCAACTTCTCCATGACAGCCTTCACTGCTTCCGCAGCGCTGCTGTGGACCCCGGTCAAACCCTAGCTCGCGGAGGTGAAGATGGCTGAAGACGCGCATCGCGGCCTTAGAAAAGAGGTCGCGACACTCGCTTCCCAAGACACCCTCCACCGTGGGAATGGGGCCTTCAAGTGCCTCAGTGAGCTCCGCGTAGCCGGCCTCACGAGCCACCAGGGGTTCCTCAAATCCTTCCTGGTAGAGGGAGTGGTGCGCTCGGCGGAGCCTGAGCTTAATCGAGGGAAGGGCGCTGATCTCCGCGGCCTTTCCGCCCTCGGCCTCGGCGAAACCCTTTTCTGTGGCTTAGAGCCGAACCCTTTCCAGGCCCACCTCCTTGTCCCACACATCTAGGCACCCTCGCACCACGGCACCATCGGCTTTCTCCTGGGACAGCTCCGAGTCCCGGGCGGCGACCTGAGTCTTGCAGGCTTTGAGAGCCTCCTGCTACCCGCGCAGTGCTTCCTCGAGCAAGGACTGCTCCCCCTAAAGGACACTCGGGCGGGACTCCACCTCGTTGCGGTGCCCCTTGGCAGGCGCCCCCTTGGCTAGCGCCGCCTCGAGGACCACTTTGGCCGACGCGGCCTCCTCCTCGCTCCTCGCCACGGCGGCCTTGGCTTGGTCGGAGGACGCCACGATAGAGGCGTTGGCCTCGAGCCATCTAGAGAGGAGCCCCAGAAGCCCACTCATGATGCGATCGTTAGCACTCGCGAGGGAATCCCAAACCTCGTCCAGGACGTCAAGACCACGCGGTAGAGTCACAAAGACAGCCTCCAGAGGAGTCGCATGCACGACCGCAGGCGGCTCCTCCTGAGGGATGGGAGAGCGAGGCGAAGAAGGCTTCGGAGGCTGCTCAGCAACCAACGGCGCAACGGACGTGGACGAGTCCATGGGTTGACGGCCCTTGGGGCTGGCTATGATAGCCTGGCTTATTAGGGATGATAGACTACTCATATCAATATGGAATTCCTTCTTTTCTGGGAGCCCATTTGAACAGAACTCCTAGGATAAGCGTGCTTGGCTTAGAGTAGTTCTAGGATGGGTGACCGACCGGGAAGTTGGTCCCGGGTGCGCATGAGTGAGGACAAAGTGCGCAGAAAAGATTAGTATTGATCTGTGAGGTCAGTCTATATCCCGCCAGGAGTAACGACTACCGGTGGGTGTGTCCGGAGCGTTATACTGGCCCTCTGGACCGTGGTACCAACGTGCCCTCAAGAACGAAAGCCACCACACCAGTAGGCATCGAGGGTTCCGGGGGCTTCGCGGCGGCGGCTAGGAGGGTCGCCTCGCGAGCCTTTGCCCCCTCCCCCGCGGGAACCTCATCGGGCGACGACAGCGCGACGGGAGCAGGCATAGAATTGGAGGACGCCTTTGGCTTGACTCCCGCCTTATTCTTCCTCATCTTCATCACGGAGACAAGCCTAGTTGACAGGCAAGGGAGGAACTATTAGCATCCAAGTTACCAAAGGGCAGGCAAAGTCAGACCAGGTCCTTACTCCTCAACGTCGACCCACTTCTTATTTCCCTCCACCTCGATGGCGGTGGTGCCTTCTTCAAAGGCAGCGCCTGGGCACCAGGAGGCAGCACTGCTGCTGGAGGGATAGCTGCGAGAGCAGCCTCGCCCGCCTGGCCCGTAGGCTGCAACTTGGATGGGGGCGAGGCCAGCACATTGGCCACCATGCCTGTTGGGGAAGGATGCACAAAAGGAGACTCGGCTCCTCGCTTCTTGGGGGTCGACAGGCAGGCATACCACGTGGCCCGAGGGGCCGGCACGAGCCCCCTCGCGACCATGGCGGGACGTGGAGAACCCTGCGCTAAAACTTCACCAGCATCATCGTCATCCTCAAGGTCACATAGGAGCACGCTCTCTAACGGGGAGGACGCTCCGTCCGGGTCTCCGTCCGACGTCTTCTCCAAATCCTCCCTGCTTGAGGTGTCACTGGAGGACACCGTCACCTGGGACCTATGTCCCTCCACTGGGGAGAGCCCTAGTGCATCAAAGGCAGGCATCTTGGCAACCAAAACGGCCACGTCATCATAACAGTACAGCGGGGCGCAGCCCTCAGGGAGATAACCGGGGTCGCCGCTGAGCAGGGTCACCAGATCCCTATTTAACTCCTCAGAGGTTATGCACGCGGACCGAAGCCTGAGGTTGTTGCCGCTGCCCTGATAGTCCCACAGGGGGCTAGGGTGGGACTGGAGGGGCGCTAGGTGCTCCGACAAGAACTCCTTCACTATCATCCCCCAGTCAGCTTCTAGGTGCAGATGACGTGGGAGATCCGCTCCAGGATGGCCTTAGCCCAGGGGTCAGAAAGCTTCATGGAGCCCCACGCAGAAGTCTTCTCTGGCATCCCCTTCGGCGGCTCCAAGTAGGAGTTAGGGCTCACAGGATCCATGAAGACCCAATAGCGTCGGAAGTTCTCCACCTTCTTCCCGGCCTTAAAGAGCATGTTGCCGCTTTGGACCGCGACGAAGGAGACGCATGTCGACCATTGGGCACCGTCGTGAAAGCGCAAGCTGAAGAAATGTTGGAAGAGGGCCATCGAAGGCTTCACGCTCATGAAGGCCTCGCAGTAGAAGGCGAAGACGGACAAGAGCAAGATAGAGTTGGTCTGGAGGTGAAGTGCCTGGATCCCATAGTGGTTGAGGATGGCAATGAAGAACGCGAACAAAGGCCAGACAAGGCCGGCAAAGACGCTATGGAGGAAGAAGGAGTAAGCTGACCCGAACGAGGGGCGCCTCTCTGAGGAGCTTCCCCATATCTAGGTCCGCCCGTGCTTGTGGTCATGTCCTCCGTCGACGGGAGCACCGAGACTAGGTCACCGTCCTTGGCGATGGTGGACACGGAGAGCGTCGGCGAGATGGGAGCAGGGGCCGAGCCCTGTGCCTCTAGCTTCGATTTGCCGGTGGCAGCCATTTGGAGGAAGAGCGGAGCGACGCTAGATCTAGAGGGTTCTTAGCTAAGGTCGGTATCTGGAAGCAAAAGCAAGTGCGCGGAAGAGGAAAGCAATAATGGCAATACACTAAAAGTCAGGATTTTGTCGATTCGGGCGGTGGCCACGAAAACGCCCCACGTCAGATGCACGACGTGTGCCAGCCCTGGCCCCGCAGGCATTTGGGGCCCGCGGTGCTTCGAGCCGTCCCCAAGGTTTCGCCCTAAGGCCCGATCGAGCACGCCTTGGGCCTGGGGCTACTGTCGGCGTTCTGGGAACGAGGGTACGTAGCCCTGCCTGCCTGCAGCCCAGGACATGGCCCACTTCGTCAGCCAGGCGAGGCCTAGCATGAGACTACTCAAGCCAAGGACCTCATGGGGACCCTGGGCTCGCGAGGAAGACGGGCATCAAGACCGGCAAGGACGATCCTCCTTAGTCCCCCCTCCCGAGGGGCGAAGATCTCTATGCAAGGACTAGCCTCAATAGTCAAGGGTGATGCAAGGAAGGACAGGCGGGCGCCAATGCGCCAGGCTGCATAGTTTCCTCTTTGGTGCAAAGGGAGCAAGGACATACGCGGGTTCCGAAAGTGCCTCCCAAAGGTTTCCCTTCTGGTGCAACAAGACTATGACCGCCAGCCATGCCAGGCGGGTGCCATCGCCGAGCCCACCACTTCATCACCACCAGCTACTTTGCAGGCGAAGACCGCCCCTGGATAGTGCGCGGATGTACTCATGTCCCCCTTCAAAATTGGCCGTTGTGGGATTCCTTCCCCCCATTGAGATAAGGGAAGTGGACCCGGGCCGCCAATATATATAGAATCTAGGTCACACCATAGAGGGAGGGATCCCGATCCGATCAAACACTTAGCCGCTCCACTCACCAACGCAAGGCAGAGAGCCAAGAATACACCTTGAGCGCCCTCGCGAGTCTCAAGCCCATTGTACTAGTTCATCCACCAAAACCGCCACGAGAGGCAATGCACCAAAGAAGGAGTAGGGTATTATGCTTCACAGCGGCCCGAACCTGGGTAAACTGTCGTGTTCATGTTCTTCCTCGTCATCGAACGAGTTCGCCGTTGTGTCCATCGAGTAGCGAGCTAGGTTGGGTGAGACCGTAGGGAAAAATTCCCACAGGCACCTGTGTCCGAACCTTAAGGGTTTTACGGAGCTCGAAACCCGACAGTTATTATTTTACAATTATCTACTATCATCTACACACTTCATTTGCTTGCAAGTAACGAGTCTAAGGGGATTGACAACCCTCTTGCCCGTGTTGGGTGCAAGTGTTTGCTTTTTGTGTGTAGTCACTGAAGACGGGATTGCATGCTACTCCTATTGGTTCGATAACCTTGGTTGTCACTGAGGGGATTACTTATTTATACTATGATGCATCACCCACTCCTCTTTGCGGAAAACCCAATGCAAATCACAAGTATTAGTGCTTCGCTTGTCCCACTGGTGGACTATCTTGACATTTATTTATTGTATGATGTTGATCATGTATGGGCATTCTCATACCTTACTATTTTGATAATGATGACACCTCACTATGTTATCTAACCGAGTGACAAGTTATTCAGGTATTATGTGTGAGACACGGGACGGTTAGGCATTCCCTTCGGACAGAAAAGATCAAAGATGGTGTTGTCTACATGTTTATTTTGTTTGGTCACAGGGATCCCATACTATTAAGAGGGAATCCTCATTTGAAGGACTTGGGGTGAATCAATGCACTCACACATCCTTAGCACGCACCTCATTCCCTTCCATCAAAGAGAGAGGACCTACTTTCCTTCCATGCAGGACGGTTGTGTTGGGAGACGTAGTAGTAAATCAAAATTTTCCTACGTGTCACCAAGATCTATCTATGGAGAAACCAGCAAACGACCAGGGAGAGATTGGATCTTCATACCTTTGAAGATCGCTAAGCGGAAGCGTTGCTAGAACGCGGTTGATGGAGTCGTACTCGCAGCGATTCAGATCGCGGTAGATCCGATCAAGTGCCGAACGGACGGCACCTCCGCGTTCAATACACGTGCAGCCCGGTGATGTCTCCTATGCCTTGATCCAGCAAGGAGGGAGGAGAGGTTGAGGGAGAGCTCCGGCAACACGACGGCATGGTGACGGCGGAGCTGCATGGTACTCCGATAGAGCTTCGCTAAGCACTACGGAGAAACGAGGAGAGGGAGGAGTAGGGCTGCACCAGGGAGGAGATGAACTCGTGTGTTTTGCAGCCCCAAATACCTCCACTATATATAGGATGAGGGGAGGAGAGGTGCTGCGCCCTAGGGTTCCACCCTAGGGGTGGCGAAAGCCTCCAGAAACCCATTTGGCCGGCGGACAGGGCAAGGAGAGGTGGAGGCGCCCTAGGGTGGGCCTTAAGGCCCATCTAAGCCTAGGGTTTGCCCCCTTCCACCCTTGCTGCGCCTTGGGCTGGGGTGGGAGGCGCACCAGCCCACCGAGGGGCTGGCTCCCTCCCACTCTTGGCCCATGGAACCTTCCGGGGCAGGTGGGCCCACTTGGTGGACCCCCGGAACCCTTCCGGTGGTCCCGGTACACTACTAGAGACACCCGGAACACTTTCGGTAACCAAAACCTCACTTCCTATATATCAATCTTCGTCTCCAACCAATTCCGGGACTCCTCGTGACATCCGGGATCTCATCCGGGACTCCGAACAACCTTCGGTAACCACGTACACTATTTCCCTATAACCCTAGCGTCATCGAACCTTAAGTGTGTAGACCCTACGGGTTCGGGAGACACGTAGACATGACCGAGACACCTCTCCGGCCAATAACCAACAGCGGAATCTGGATACCCATGTTGGCTCCCACGTACTCCACGATGATATCATCGGATGAACCACGATGTCAAGGATTCAATCAATCCCGTATACAATTCCCTTTGTCTATCGGTATGGTACTTGCCCGAGATTCGATCGTCGGTATCCCCATACCTTGTTCAATCTCGTTACCGGCAAGTCTCTTTACTCGTTCCGTAATACATCATCCCGTGACTAACTCCTTAGTCACATTGACCTCATAATGATGATGTCTTACCGAGTGGGCCCAGAGATACCTCTCCGTCACACGGAGTGACAAATCCCAGTCTCGATTCGTGTCAACCCAACAGACACTTTCGGAGATACCCGTAGCGTACCTTTATAGCCACCCAGTTACGTTGTGACGTTTGGCACACCCAAAGCATTCCTACGGTATCCGGGAGTTACACAATCTCATGGTCTAAGGAAACGACACTTGACATGGAAAAGCTTTAGCAAACGAACTACATGATCTTGTGCTATGCTTAGGATTGGGTCTTGTCCATCACATCATTCTCCTAATGATGTGATCCCGTTATCAACGACATCCAATGTCCATGGTCATGAAACCATGACCAACTATTGATCAACGAGCTAGCCAACTAGAGGCTCACTAGGGACACGTTGTGGTCTATGTATTCACACATGTATTACGGTTTCCGGTTAACACAATTATAGCATGAATAACAGACAATTATCATGAACTAGGAAATACAATAATAACCATTTTACTATTGCCTCTAGGGCATATTTCCAACAGTCTCCCACTTGCACTAGAGTCAATAATCTAGTTACATTGTGATGAATCGAACACCCATAGCATTCTGGTGTTGATCATGTTTTGTTCGTGAGAGAGGTTTAGTCAACGGATCTGCGACATTCAGATCCGTATGCACTTTACAAATATCTATGTCTCCTTCCTGAATGTAATCACGGATGGAGTTGAAATGGCGCTTGATGTGTCTTGTCTTCTTGTGAAACCTGGGCTCCTTCGCAAGGGCAATAGCTCCAATGTTGTCACAGAGTAGAGTCATCGGGCCCGACGCATTCGGAATCACTCCTAGGTCGGTGATGAACTCCTTCATCCAGACTCCCTCCTTTGCAGCTTCCGAAGCAGCTATGTACTCCGTTTCACATGTAGATGCCGCCACAACGCTTTGCTTGCTGCTGCTCCAGCTCACTGCCCCTCCATTCAAAATATACATGTATCCGGTTTGCGACTTGGAGTCATCCGGATCTGTGTCGAAGCTAGCATCGACGTAACCCTTTACGACGAGCTCTTCGGCACCTCCATAAATGAGAAACATGTCCTTTGTCCTTTTCAGGTACTTCAGGATATTCTTGACCGCTGTCCAGTGTTCCGCTTCGGGATCACTTTGGTACCTCCCTACCAAACTTATCGCAAGGTTCACATCAGGCCTGGTACACAGCATGGCATACATGATAGAGCCTATGGCTGAAGCATAGGGGATGACACTCATCTCTTCTCTATCCTTTGCCGTGGTCGGGCATTGAGTTGTACTCAATCTCACACCTTGCAACACAGGCAAGAACCCCTTCTTGGACTGATCCATATTGAACTTCTTCAATATCTTTTCAAGGTATGTGCTTTGTGAAAGACCAATGAGGCATTTCGATCTATCTCTATAGATCTTAATACCTAATATGTAAGCAGCTTCTCCAAGGTCCTTCATTGAAAAACACTTATTCAAGTAGGCCTTTATACTTTCCAAGAGTTCTATATTATTTCCCATTATTAGCATGTCATCCACATACAGTATAAGAAATGCTATAGAGCTCCCACTCACTTTCTTGTAAATACAGCGTTCTCCATAAACCTGTACAAACCCAAACGCTTTAATCACCTCATTAAAGCGAATGTTCCAACTCCGAGATGCTTGCACCAGCCCATAGATGGAGCGCTGGAGCTTGCATACCTTGTTAGCATCTTTAGGACCGACAAAACCTTCCGGCTGCATCATATACAGTTCTTCCTTGAGGAAGCAATTAAGGAATGCCGTTTTGACGTCCATTTTCCAGATCTCATAATCATAAAATGCGACAACTGCTAACATGATTCGAACTGACTTTAGCATCGCTACGGGTGAGAAAGTCTCATCGTAGTCAACTCCTTGAACTTGTCGATAACCTTTAGCGACAAGCCGAGCTTTATAGGCGGTCACATTACCGTCTGAGTCAGTCTTCTTCTTAAAGATCCATTTGTTTTCAATGGCTCGCTTATCATCAGGCAAGTCCACCAAAGTCCATACTTTGTTCTCATACATGGATCCTATCTCGGATTTCATGGCCTCAAGCCATTTGTTGGAATCCAGGCCCACCATTGCTTCTTCATAGTTCGAAGGTTCACCGTTGTCCAACAACATGATCTCTAGGACAGGATTGCCGTACCACTCTGGTGCCGAACGTGTCCTAGTGGACCTTCGAATAGCAACTTGATCTGAAGCTTCATGATCGTCATCATTAACTTCCTCTCTGGCCGGTGTAAGCTCCACAGAAACAACTTCCTGTGCTGCGCTACTCTCCGGGTCGAGTGGAGGTACAATTACCTCATCAAGTTCTATTTTCCTTCCACTTACTTCTTTCGAGAGAAACTCTTTCTCGAGAAAGGATCCATTCTTGGCAACAAAGACTTTGCCCTCGGATCGTAGGTAGAAGGTATACCCAATAGTCTCTTTGGGATATCCTATGAAGACGCACTTTTCCGCTTTGGGTTCGAGCTTCTCAGGTTGAAGTTTCTTCACATAAGCATCGCATCCCCAAACTTTTAGAAACGACAGCTTAGGTTTCTTTCCAAACCATAATTCATACGGTGTCGTCTCAACGGATTTAGACGGTGCCCTATTTAAAGTGAATGCGGCAGTCTCTAATGCATATCCCCAAAATGATAGCGGTAAGTCGGTAAGAGACATCATAGATCGCACCATATCCAATAGAGTGCGATTACGATGTTCAGACACACCATTTCGCTGAGGTGTGCCGGGCGGCGTGAGTTCTGAAACAATTCCACATTTCCTAAGGTGTGTGCCAAACTCGTGACTTAAATATTCTCCGCCACGATCAGATCGTAGGCATTTTATTTTCCTGTCACGTTGATTCTCTACCTCACTCTGAAATTCCTTGAACCTTTCAAAGGTTTCAGACTTGTGTTTCATTAAGTAGACATACCCATATCTGCTCAAGTCATCAGTGAGGGTGAGAACATAACGGTAGCCACCGCGAGCCTCGACACTCATTGGACTGCATACATCGGTATGTATTATCTCCAACAAGTCAGTTGCTCGCTCCATTGTTCCGGAGAATGGAGCCTTGGTCATCTTGCCCATGAGGCATGGTTCGCATGTGTCAAATGATTAGAAATCAAGTGACTCCAAAAGTCCATCAGCATGGAGCTTCTTCATGCGTTTGACACCAATATGGCCAAGACGGCAGTGCCACATGTAAGTGGGACTATCGTTATCAACTTTACACTTTTTGGTACTCACACTATGGATATGTGTAACATCACATTCGAGATTCATCAAAAATAAACCATTGACCAGTGGGGCATGAGCATAAGACATTTCTCTCATATAAATAGAACAACCATTATTCTCGGATTTAAATGAGTAGCCATCTCGCATCAAGCGAGATCCAGATACAATGTTCATGCTCAAAGCTGGTACTAAATAACAATTATTAAGGTTTAAAACTAATCCCGAAGGTAGATGTAGAGGTAGCGTGCCGACGGCGATCACATCGACCTTGGAACCATTCCCGACGGGCATCGTCACCTCGTCCTTGGCCAGCCTCCGCTTATTCCGCAACTCCTGCTTGGAGTTACAAATGTGAGCAACTGCACCGGTATCAAATACCCAGGAGCTACTACGAGCGCTGGTCAAGTACACATCAATAACAAGTATATCACATATACCTTTAATGTTGTCGTCCTTCTTATCCCCTAAATACTTGGGGCAGTTCCGCTTCCAGTGACCGGTACCCTTACAATAGAAACACTCAGTCTCAGGCTTGGGTCCATTCTTGTTCTTCTTCTTCCTGGCAACTTGCTTACCGGGCGCGGCAACAGCTTTGCCGTCCTTCTTGAAGTTCTTCTTACCCTTGCCTCTCTTGAAACTAGTGGTCTTGTTTACCATCAACACTTGATGCTCCTTTTTGATCTCGACCTCCGCTGATTTCAGCATCGAGTACAACTCGGGAGTGGACTTCTCCATACCCTGCATGTTGTAGTTCATCACAAAGCTCTTGTAGCTAGGTGGAAGTGACTGGAGGATTCCGTCAATGACTGAGTCATCCGGGAGATTAACTCCCAGCTGAGTCAAGCGGTTGTGAAGCCCAGACATCTTGAGGATGTGCTCACTAACAAAACTGTTCTCCTCCATCTTACAGCTGAAGAACTTGTCGGAGATGTCATATCTCTCGACTCGGGCATGAGCTTGGAAAACCAGTTTCAGCTCTTGGAACATCTCATATGCTCCGTGTTGCTCAAAACTCTTTTGGAGCCCCGATTCTAAACTGTAAAGCATGCCGCACTAAACAAGGGAGTAATCATCGCAGCGCGACTGCCAAGCGTTCGTAACGTCTTGGTCCGCTGGGAGAATGGGTGGGTCACCTAGCGGTGCATCAAGGACATACAATCTCTTGGAAGCTATGAGGATGATCCTCAAGCCACGGACCCAGTCCGCATAGTTGCTTCCATCATCTTTCAGCTTGGTTTTCTCTAGGAACGCATTGAAATTGAGGTTGACATTTGCGTTGGCCATTGGATCTACAATATAGATATTAAAGGCAATTTTTAGACTAAGTTCATGATAATCGAGTTCACATAATCAAATTATTCAATGAACTCCCACTCAGATAGACATCTCTCTAGTCATCTAAGTGACACATGATCCATGTCAACTAGCCCGTGTCCGATCATCATGTGAGACGGACTAGTCATCCATGGTGAACATCTCCATGTTGATCGTATCTTCTATACGACTCATGTTCGACCTTTCGGTCTTCCGTGTTCCGAGGCCATGTCTGTACATGCTAGGCTCGTCAAGTCAACCTAAGTGTTTCGCGTGTGCAAATCTGGCTTACACCCGTTGTATGCGAACGTTAGAACCTATCACACCCGATCATCACGTGGTGCTTCGGAACAACGATCCTTAGCAACGGTGCACAGTTAGGGTGAACACTTCTCTTGATATTTTATTGAGAGATCATCTTATTTACTACCGTCGTTCTAAGAAAATAAGATGTAAACATGATAAACATCACATGCAATCAATATAGTGACATGATATGGCCAATATCATCTTGCTCCTATGATCTCCATCTTCGGGGCACGATGATCATCATTGGCACCAGCACAACACCATGATCTCCATCATCATGATCTCCATCATTGTGTCTTCATGAACTTGTCTCGCCAACTATTACTTCTACTACTATGGCTAACGCTTAGCAATAAAGTAAAGTAATTACATGGCGTTTATGATTGACACGCAGGTCATACAATAATATAAGACAACTCCTATGGCTCCTGCCGGTTGTCATAGTCATCGACATGCAAGTCGTGAACCCTATTACAAGAACATGATCAATCTCATACATCACAATGCATCACATCACATCCTTCTGGCCATATCACATCACAAGGCATATGCTGCAAAAACAAGTTAGACGTCCTCTAATTTGTAGTTGCAAGTTTTTACGTGGTTGCTGTAGGTTTCTAGCAAGAACGTTTCTTACCTACGCCAAAACCACAACGTGATATGCCAATTGCTATTTACCCTTCATAAGGACCCTTTTCATCGAATCCAATCTGACTAAAGTGGGAGAGACAAACACCCACTAGCCACCTTATGCAACTAGTGCATGTCAGGCGGTGGAACCGGTCTCACGTAAGCATACGTGTAAGGTTGGTCCGGGCCGCTTCATCCCACAATACCATCGAATCAAGATAAGACTAGTAACGGCAAGCATATTAACAAAATCGACACCCACAACTGCTTTGTGTTCTACTCATGCATAGATTCTACGCATAGACCTAGCTCATGATGCCACTGTTGGGAGACGTAGTAGTAAATCAAAATTTTCCTACGTGTCACCAAGATCTATCTATGGAGAAACCAGCAAACGAGTGGGGAGAGATTGGATCTTCATACCTTTGAAGATCGCTAAGAGGAAGCGTTGCTAGAATGCGGTTGGTGGAGTCGTACTCGCAGCGATTCAGATCGCGGTAGATCCAATCAAGTGCCGAACGGACGGCACCTCCGCGTTCAACACACGTGCAGCCCGGTGACGTCTCCTACGCCTTGATCCAGTAAGGAGGGAGGAGAGGTTGAGGGAGAGCTCCGGCAACACGACGGCGTGGTGACGGCGGAGCTGCGTGGTACTCCGATAGAGCTTCGCTAAGCACTACGGAGAAACGAGGAGAGGGAGGAGTAGGGCTGCACCAGGGAGGAGATGAACTCGTGTGTTGTGAAGCCCCAAATACCTCCACTATATATAGGAGGAGGGGAGGAGAGGTGCTGCGCCCTAGGGTTCCACCCTAGGGGTGGCGGCAGCCTCCAGAAACCCATCTGGCCGGCGGCCAGGGCAAGGAGAGGTGGAGGCGCCCTAGGGTGGGCCTTAAGGCCCATCTAAGCCTAGGGTTTGCCCCCTTCCACCCTTGCTGCGCCTTGGGCTGGGGTGGGAGGCGCACCAGCCCACCTAGGGGCTGGCTCCCTCCCACTCTTGGCCCATGGAACCTTCCAGGGCAGGTGGGCCCACTTGGTGGCCCCTCGGAACCCTTCCAGTGGTCCCGGTACACTACCGGAGACACCCGGAACACTTCCGGTAACGAAAACCTCACTTCTTATATATCAATCTTCATCTCCGGACCATTCCGGGACTCCTCGCAACGTCCGGGATCTCATCCGGGACTCCGAACAACCTTCGGTAACCACGTACACTATTTCCCTATAACCCTAGCGTCATCGAACCTTAAGTGTGTAGACCCTACGGGTTCGGGAGACACGTAGATATGACCGAGACACCTCTCCGGCCAATAACCAACAGCGGGATCTGGATACCCATGTTGGCTCCCACGTACTCCACGATGATATCATCGGATGAACCACGATGTCAAGGATTCAATCAATCCCGTGTACAATTCCCTTTGTCTATCGGTATGGTACTTGCCCGAGATTCGATCGTCGGTATCCCCATACCTTGTTCAATCTCGTTACCGGCAAGTCTCTTTACTCGTTCCGTAATACATCATCCCGTGACTAACTCCTTAGTCACATTGAGCTCATAATGATGATGTCTTATCGAGTGGGCCCAGAGATGCCTCTCCGTCACACGGAGTGACAAATCCCAGTCTCGATTCGTGTCAACCCAACAGACACTTTCAAAGATACCCGTAGCGTACCTTTATAGCCACCCAGTTACGTTGTGACGTTTGGCACACCCAAAGCATTCCTACGGTATCCGGGAGTTACACAATCTCATGGTCTAAGGAAACGACACTTGACATTGAAAAGCTTTAGCAAACGAACTACACGATCTTGTGCTATGCTTAGGATTGGGTCTTGTCCATCACATCATTCTCCTAATGATGTGATCCCGTTATCAACGACATCCAATGTCCATGGTCATGAAACCGTGACCATCTATTGATCAACGAGCTAGCCAACTAGAGGCTCACTAGGGACACGTTGTGGTCTATGTATTCACACATGTATTACGGTTTCCGGTTAACACAATTATAGCATGAATATCAGACAATTATCATGAACTAGGAAATACAATAATAACCATTTTATTATTGCCTCTAGGGCATATTTCCAACAGGTTGTACCACTGGCCTGAGCGGTTGCACCGCTCACTCATGCCATCTGGTTTAACCACCACTCCAGGCATGATACCCTGGAGGTGTAGCCACTAAGTGGTCCCCGGTGGTTGTACCGCTGCCTCCAGTTGGTTGTACCGCCCACAGCTGGGTGACCAAGGGTGGCAGTCATGGGCAATTGTACCGGCCCAGCACGAGGCTTCAACAGGAAGCGGTTCTGTATAGTTGCAATTGTTGGGCGAACGTGGGATGGTTGTACCGCTATATTACTATAGCCCAGTACTATCGGTGTCTGAAGCGATTGTACCACTTAGGACTTTGCCTTGTCCAGCGCTCGAGTCAAGCGGTTGTACCGGGGAGGAACCACCAACTCAAGTTCTGTTTTTATGCGGTGGTTGACCGGTTGTTGGGCGGTTGTAGTGGTCCTACCGGTTCTACCGCCCGCATCACCGGTTGTATTGCTGCCATGTAAAATGGTTGTAATGGTTGGAAAGTGGGTGCCCTATATATAGGGGTGGTTGTTCCAACTCCATCTTATCTCTTACATCTCTCTCTCTCTCGATCATTAATGCACACCAAGCTTTCTTGCCTGATCTCTCTCTCTAGCCACTCAAACTTGCTAGTTTGCTAGGTATTGAAGGAGGAGGCCCAGATCTACACTTCCACCAACGTAAAATTGATACCCATACTTTCTTGTGTGGATTTTTTCTCTTGGGTGTTTGAGCACCCTAGATGGAAGAGGTCACCTCGAATCCATATTCCATTGTAGTGAAGCTTCATGGTTTTGTTGGGAGCCTCCAATTAAGTTGTGGAAAGGGCCCCAACCTTGTTGTAAAGGTCCGATTGCCGCCTTCAAATGCACCACTAGTGGAATCACGACATCTCGCATTGTGTGAGGGCATGAGGAGAATATGGTGGCCCTCGTGGCATCTTGGCGAGCATTGTGCCTCCCCACTGCTCCAACGGAGACATACTTCCCTTCAAAGGGAAGGAACTTCGGTAACACATCCTCATCTCCAACGGTTCCACTTGTGGTTATTTCTTACCTTTACTTTGTGCAAGCTTATATCTTGTTGTTGTTATTGATATCGTCATATAGGTTGTTCACCTAGTTGCATATCTAGTCAACCTATTTGTTGCTAAACCTAATTTGCTAAGAAAATCTTAAAAATTGGTAGTTAACTATTCATCTCCCCTCTAGTCAACCATATTGATCATTTCAATTGGTATCACAGCCTCATCTCTTTCTTAAGGGTTTCACCACCCGAAGAGTATGGTTGACGATGGGGAGTGGTCGATTGTACTTCTCGAGGCCGTGGGTGTGAACATTGTATCTTGTGAGGACTTGATTGAGGCTATGTCCTCCACATAAATCCTCCATGACGACCAAGGTCAAATCCATGTTCAAAGAATTCCACAAGGGCCTCAAACTTTCTACCGATCTGTTGCTAGTGGTTAATCCCACTAACTCGTCAACGGATGCCCACTCCGAAAAGGAGGGGGATAGCACTGAAAAGAACAAGCTACCTCAAGGAACTAGTGGGACGGGTACCTTTTCGTCGGTACCCCCTCCCATATTCTATGGAGGAGCGGTGCACCCACCACATATAGTTAATCTTGGTCCTCCAGCTAAGCTTGTTAAGAATGATTTCGCTGATTGGTTTTTTTTGTATCAAGTCTCATTTGAATCACACCTCAACTAAACTTTGGAGAATCATTGAGCAAGGTGATATGTCTCTATCGTATCTATAATTTTTGATTGTTTCATGCCAATATTCTACAACTTTCATATACTTTTTGCAACTTTTTATATTATTTTTGGGACTAACATATTGATCCAGTGCCCAGTGTCAGTTCGTGTTTGTTGCATGTTTTTTGTTTCGCAGAAAATCCATATCAAACTAATTCCAAACAGGATAAAAACTTAAGGAGATTTTTTGGGAATATATGTCAATTTTGGGAAGTGGAATCAATAGAAGGCGGTGCCCAACGGGCCCACAAGCCACAGGGGCACGCCCTGGGGGTAGGGGTCGCCCTGAGGGCTTGTGGCCACCCCTTAGGTCGGTCGGAGCTGTCCTTTGTCTGCAAGAAAGATAATTTTTGCGTAAAGATCCCCTCACAATTTCAGCCCGGTCGGAGTTACGGATCTCCGGATATTTAAGAAACGGTGAAAGGCTAGAATTTGGGAACGCGGAAACAGGAGGAAACATAGAGAGAGATCCAATCTCAGAGGCGCTCTTGCCCCTCCGCCGCCATGTAGGCCATGGACCAGAGGGCAAACCCTTATCCCATCTAGGGGGAAGGTCAAGGAAGAAGAATAAGGAGGGGTCTATCTCCCCCTCTCTCTCGGTGGCGTCGGAACGCCGTCGCGGCCATTATCATGACGACGATCTACTCCAACAACTCCTTCATCTTCACCAACACCTCCATCACCTTCCCCTGTCTATCTACAGCGGACCACTCTCCCGCAACCCGCTGTACCCTCTATTTGAACATTGTGCTTTATGCTTCATATCATTATCCAATGATGTGTTGCCATCCTATGATGTCTAAGTAGATTTTTGTTGTCCGATTGGTTGATTGATGATCATGATTGGTTTGAGTTGCATATTTTATCATTGGTGCTGTCCTTTGGTGCTCTCCATGTCACGCAAGCATGAGGAATCCTCGATGTAGGGTGTTGCAATTTGTTCATGATTCGCCTATGGTGGGTTGCTTGAGTGATAGAAGCATAAACCCGAGTAGGTGGGTTGTTGCATATGGGAGTAAAGAGGACTTGATACCTTATAATGATATGATTGGGTTTTTACCCTAATCATCTTTAGTAGTTGTGGATGCTTGATATATTTCCAATCATTAGTGCATATGATCCAAGTAGAGAAATTATGTTAGCTTATGCCTCTCCCTCATATAAAATTGCAATAATGATTACCGGTCTAGTTATCAATTGCCTAGGGACAATTCCGCAACTCCTAATACCACTTTTCCACACTCGTTAAACCAAATTAGTTGTTTATTTATCTTAGCAGCCCCTAGTTTTTATTTCCGTGCTCTTTATTATCTTGCAAATCTATCCTATCACACCTACAAAGTACTTCTAGCTTCATACTTGTTCTAGGTAAAGCGAATGTTAATCGTGCGTAGAGTTGTATCGGTGGTCGATAGAACTTGAGGGAATATTTGACACTCTTACTTATCGGTAAAGGCTACAATTGATCCCCTATACTTGTGGGTTATCAAGACCTTTTTGTGGCGCCGTTGCCGGGGAGCAATAGCGTCGGGTGAATATTTATGTGTGTGCTTGTTTGCTTTATCACTAAGTAGATTTTATTTGTTATTCTAAGTTGTTCTGTATCTTTAGTTATGGATAGGGAACATGAAATACCAAAAAAATTATGTGTGGTTGCTACTCATGGAGATGGGAAACCTCCTAAAACCCTCGATGCTCGTTATGTGGAAAATATTATGCACTATTTTGATAATCCTGAGAAATCCCCATTCAACTTGATAATGGGATACACGTTGGATCAACGTGAATACTTTAGGGATTATCGCTTATCTCAAAAAGGGAAACACTTATGGGATCAAATTAGAATACTGGGATGGTTTACTTGGGATGCATGCTCGAGATGTGAATTCACTTGTTGCTCTAATATAGAAGCTTGACACCTTCCCTTTCAATGCAAATTTAATGATAATGAAACCTTAGCGTCATATTCTAAAGGTATTTATCATTACTATGATGTGGAACGAATAGAAGAGTTTGTTGTTTTTAAAGGTGCTTATGAAATTGCTTCTTTGCTTGAAAAGTATGTTGATGATGTTCCTTAAGAATCTGAAATTTTTGCGATACTTAAATATTGCTATGGGAATTATGATTGGAATGCTGATATTATTGAATTTATTGAAAGAATGACTGCTCCTTCGGAAGAGACTAATATCTTGCAGGAAACTATGGAAGAAGAAATTGTTGAAACTGTGAGCTCATTAGATGAAAAAGATGAGGAGGAGAGTGAAGAACAAAAGGATGAAGAGCGGATTAGCGATCCGTGCCCACCTTCTAATGAGAGTAACTCTTCAACTCATACATTGTTTAATTTCCCTTCATTCTTATCGAAGGATGAATTCTATGATAATTGCTATGATCCCTTGGATTCATTTGAAATATCCCTTTTTGATGAACTTGATGCTTGCTATGCTTGTGTCCATGATGCCAATATGAATAATGCTTATGGAGATGAACTTGCTATCGTTCCTTATGTTAAGAATGAAATTGTTGCTATTTCACCCACGCATGATAGTCCTGTTATCTTTTTGAATTCTCTCAACTACACTATATTGGAGAAGTTTGCACTTATTAAGGATTATATAGTTGGGTTTCCTTTTACTATTACACATGATGATTTTGATAGATATAACATGCATGTGCTTGCTGCTCCTACTTGCAATTATTATGAGAGACAAACTACATGTCCGCCTCTCTTTGTTTCCAATTTGATAAAATTGCAAGAAACTGCTTATGCTATGTATTGGCCTTTACTTTGTGTGCATGAATTGTTCTTTTATGACATGGTGATGCATAGGAATAGATTTAGACTTTGTTGTTGCATGATATATGTTACATTGTGCTCAATACTAAATTAAAAATCATTGTTAGTTAAAATTGGCTTTGATATACCTTGGGATCCAGGTGGATCCATTACTTGAGCACTTTATGCCTAGCTTAATGGCTTTGAAGAAAGTGCTGCCAGGGAGACAACCCAGAAGTTTTAGAGAATCATTTCATTCTGTTGTGTGATTTTATATAGTTTAGAAACAAAATAAAAAATAGGGGAACCTAAAACTTTTCAAAAAGAAAAGTGAAAGTAAGAAGGACTAGCACCATTGAAGTGGGGGAGCTCCTTGAACTTTGTTCATGCCCATGGAAACTTTGCAAATCTTAATTACAGAAACTTTTCAACAAAAATAATTATCCCCTTGTGTAAATACATTGTATTATAAAAATAATGTGCCAAGATTTTCCTGTAGGATGATTAGATTGCTTGTTTGGTGTGTGCAGTGCAAAAACAGAAACTTTGGTTGTAGTGCGTGAATTTACATTGTTTACCGGAATGTCAAAAGTTTGTGAAATTTTTACATAATACTTCTATGATTTTTTTATTTTGTCCTAATTTTTAAGAATTTTTAGAGTTACAGAAGCATGGTGAATGTCCAGATTGCTACAGACTGTCCTGTTTAAGATAGATTTTGTTTTTGATGCATTGTTTTGCTTGTTTTTATGAAACTATCTATTGTATCGGTGGTATAAGCCATGGAAAAATTATAATACAGTAGCTACAATGAAAAAATAAAATATGAATTGGTTGGCAAGAGTACATAAAGTTGTGATTTGCTTTATTATACTAATGGATCTCACGAGGGTTTTCTTAAGTTTTGTGTGATTAAAGTTTTCAAATTTTGGGTGAGATCATGATGGATGAAGGAATAAGGAGTGGAAAGAGACTAATATTGGGGATTCCCAAGGCACCCCAAGGTAATATTCAAGGACTCCCAAGAAACTAAGCTTGGGGATGCCCCGGAAGGCATCCCTTCTTTCTTCCAACAACCATCGGTAATTTTAATTGGAGCTATATTTTTATTCGTCACATGATATGCGTAAATCTTGGAGCGTCGTGTGCTTTTTATTTTATTTTAATACTGCACCATGCTGTTATGATAAAGTCATTGGTTGATTTATAGAAGGCTCTTTGCACCTCACTTATATCTTTTGAGTACGGCTTTAGAGAATGCTTCATGTGCTTCACTTATATCATTTGAAGTTTGGATTGCCCATTTCTCTACACATAGAAAACCACCATTTTTAGAATGATCTTTTGCTTCACTTATATTTGTTAGAGCATGGGCATATCTTTTGTAGAAATAATTAAACTCTCATGCTTCACTTATATCTACTTAGGGAGTTAACAAGAGTTGGTCATTCACATGGTTAGTCATAAAATCCTACATAAAACTTGTAGATCACTTATATTATATATTTGATTCCTTGCAATAGTTTTGCGATATGAAGATGGTAATATGAGAGTCATGCTAGTGAGTGGTTGTGAATTGGAGAAATACATGTGTTGAAGTTTGTAATTCCCGTAGCATGCACGTATGGTGAACCGTTATGTAATGAAGTAGGAGCATGATTTGTTTAATGATTGTCAACCTTTGTGTGAGGGTCGGGAGCGCGTGATGGTTAACTCCCACCAACCTCTCTCCTAGGATCATGCGTTTAATGCTTTTCTTGATAACTAATAGACTTTTGCAATAAGTATGTGTGTTCTTTATGACTAATGTTGAGTCCGAGGATTATACGCACTCTCACCCTTCCACCTTTGCTAGCCTCTATAGTACCGCACAACTTTTGCCGGTGCATCAAACCCACCTTCGTCAAAACAGCCACCATATATTTTCCTCAAAATAGCCACCATACCTACCTATGACATTTCCATAGCCATTCCAAGATATATTGCCATGCAACTTCCACCGTTCCGTTTAGTATGACATGCACCATCATTTTCATTTTGCTTTGCATGATCATAAGACAACTTGCATGATGTTTTCATGGCTTGTCCATTTTTTTATGTCATTTGCTAGGATAGATTGTTGCACATCCTGGTATCCTACTGGAAGCATCCATATAGAGTCATATTTTTGTTCAAGGTATCGAGTTGTAAATAAATAAAAGTGTGACCAGTTTCATTATTAGAGCATTGTCCCGTGTGAGAAAAGGATGATGGAAGCTATGATTCCCTCACAAGTTTGGAGGACTCTCCGGACTTTACCAAAAAATAAAAGAGGCCAGCGAAGCCCAAATAAAAAAAAAATAGGCCAAAGATGCCCACCAAAAAAATAAAATAAAAAAGGAGCAAAAAAGAAAAAAGAAAAAATGAGAGATAGAGAGAAGGGACAATGCTACTATCTTTTTCCACACTTGTGCTTCAAAGTAGTACCACAATCTTCATGATAGAGAGTCTCCTATTTTTTCACTTTCATATAGCTAGTGGAATTTTCATCATTTGCACCACCACTTAGTTTTCTTTTTGAGCTTTCATACACTTATAGCTCTAGTGCGCCCGTTGCATGGAAATCCCTACTCACTCACATTAATATCTATTGATGGGCATCTCCATAACCCATTGATACGCATAGTTGATGTGAGACTCTATTCTCATTTTTCCTTATCACCTTCACCATATTCTATTCCACCTATAGTGCGATATCCATGGCTCACACTCATGTATTGCGTGAGAGTTGAAAAGGTTTGAGAACATAAAAAGTGTGAAACAATTGCTTGACTTGTCATCAGGGTTGTGCATGATTTAGATACTTTGTGTGGGGAAGCTGGAGCATAGCCAGACTATATGATTTTGTAGGGATAACTTTCTAATGCCGTGTTATTTTGAAAGGACACAATTGCCTTGTTGGTGTGCTCGAAGTATTACTGTTTATATGTCAATATACACTATTGCTTTGAATCACTCGTGTCTTAATATTCATGCCATGATTAGATTATATGATCAATATTATGCTAGGTAGCATTCCACATCAAAAATTATCTTTTTTATCATTTACCTACTCGAGGACGAGTAGGAATTAAGCTTGGGGATGCTGATACGTCTCCATTGTATCTATAATTTTTGATTGTTTCATGCCAATATTCTACAACTTTCATATACTTTTGGAAACTTTTTATATTATTTTTGGGACTAACATATTGATCCAGTGCCTAGTGCCAGTTCCTGTTTGTTGCATGTCTTTTGTTTCACAGAAAATCTATATCAAATGAAGTACAAACGGGTTAAAAACTTACAGAGATTTGTTTTGCAACATATGTGAATATTGGGAAGTGGAATATATAGAAGGCGGTGCCCGAGGGGCCCACAAGCCACAAGGGCGCGCTCTGACGGCTTGTGGCCACCCCTTAGGTCGGTTGGAGCTGTCCTTTTGCCGCTAGAAAGCTAATTTTTGGATAAAGATCCCCTCAAAATTTCAGCCCAATCGGAGTTACGGATTTCCGGATATTTAAGAAACGGTGAAAGGCCAGAATCTGGGAACGAAGAAACAAAAGGAAACACACACACACACATACACACACACACACAGAGAGAGAGAGAGATGCAATCTCGGAGGGGCTCTCGACCCTTCGCTGCCATGGAGTCCATGGACTAGAGGGGAAACCCTTCTCCCATCTAGGGGTAAGGTCAGGGAATAAGAAGAAGGAGGGGGCCTCTCTCCCCCTCTCTCCTGGTGGTGCCGGAACGTCGCCGGGGCCATCATCATGACGGCAATCTACTCCAACAACTCCGTCTTCTTCACCAACACCTCCATCACCTTCCCCCGTCTATCTACATCGTTCCACTCTCCCGCAACCTGCTATACCCTCTACTTGAACATAGTGCTTTATGCTTCATATTATTATCCAATGATGTGTTGCCATCCTATGATGTCTGAGTAGATTTTTGTTATCCTATTGGTTGATTGATGATCATGATTGGTTTGAGTTGCATGTTTTATTATTGGTTCTAACCTTTGGTGCTTTCCGTGTCGCGCAAGCATGAGGGATCCTCGATGTAGGGTGTTGCAATTTGTTCATGATTTGCCTATGGTGGGTTGCTTGAGTGAGAGAAGCATAAACCCGAGTAGGTGGGTTGTTGCATATGGGAGTAAAGAGGAATTGATATTTTATAATGCTATGGTTGGGTTTTACCTTAATGATCTTTAGTAGTTGCGGATGCTTGCTAGAGTACCAAGCATAAGTGAATATGATCCAAGTAGAGAAAGTATGTTAGCTTATGCCTCTCCCTCATATAAAATTGCAATAATGATTACCGGTCTAGTTATCAATTGCCTAGGGACAATTCCGCAACTCCTACCACCACTTTTCCACACTCGTTAAACTAACTTAGTTGTTTCTTTATTTTAGAAGCCCCTAATTTTTATTTCCGTGCTCTTTATTATCTTGCAAGCCTACCCTATCACACCTACAAAGTACTTCTAGTTTCATACTTGTTCTAGGTAAAGCGGACGTTAAGTGTGCGTAGAGTTGTATCGGTGGTCGATAGAACTTGAGGGAATATTTGTTCTACCTTTAGTGCCTCATTGGGTTCGACACTCTTACTTATTGAGAAAGGCTACAATTGATCCCCTATACTTGTGGTTTATCAAGACAAGCGTACTAACCTCATGGTCCAAACAACCTCACTCCAAAAGAAGAGGTCGACAATCAACTCAATCACTCTGTCGTGTTCATCCTTCAAGCAGCTGCCCCCGTGGAAGATCTTTCTCATTTGTGTCCTTTCACTCATACTAAGGAGTGTTGGGTACACATTGTCACCAGTACAACGGTAGCTCGAGCACTCAACGGTCCAACTTTGAATTTGTTCTTGATGAGTGTGATGAGTTCGTGACGCTCGATGATGAAGAACCCCGTGAGCTCTATAGGAGAGTGAAAACTCTTGTTATTGCTATTAAAGATCATGGAAGGAAGGATGTGGATGACAATTGGATCAAGCGGAAGTTCCTTAAGGCCATCATGCCATTAAACAAGTCCATATCCTCCGTCATGTATCAAAGGTCAGATTTTCACTCCTTGTCTTTGGGTGATGTGTTGGATGAATTCATTGTTATGAACATCTTGAACAAGTCCGACAACAATGCTCTAGCTCGTGTTCAACATTCAAATAAGCCTTCACCCAAACTTGCCTTGAAGGTCAAGGTCATTCAAGAAGAAAAAGAGGAGGAAGAAGAAGAGAGTTGCCCCGAAGACACCAAATATGCTTACCACTAGCACATGGCTCTTGCGTCTAGGCAATTTTGGGGCAACAAGAGGAACTCAAAGCCCAACTTCTCCAACAACAAGTCAAGTGGATCAAATTTCAAGCAATGTGTGAGGACATGCTACAATTGTGGAAATGTGAGTCACTTCATGGTGGATTGCCCTTATGATAAGAGGGAAGACAATGGTGGAAAACTCATTCGCAAAGATAAGGCCAAGTCCATGCCCAACAAGATCAATTTCACCAAGAAGGTGCCTCAAAAGGTGTTGGTAGCCCAAGAATAGTATGCCTCCGATGATGGTGTCAATGATGAAGAAACTAGTGGCGAATGGATGGCAATGGATTCGGTGGCTATTGCATCCTCTACCCCAACTAAGACGTCTCTCTTCGGTGCCCCCAACGAGGACCACATTGCTAGGTGCCTTATGGCCAAAGGTATCACCAAGGTAATCTCCAACGTCATAACGTCTAACATTAAAACTTCTATTTCTAGCACTCCTTCTTTGTTGGATTATCTGGATGAACATGAGGTGGCGAAGGAGGGTGAGAATGAGTTTGCCAAATTCTTGTATACTCAAAGGTGAACCCAAGAAGCACTTTGTTTATCTCTTGGAAAAAGTTGGTGAGGCCAATGACATCATTGAGTCTCAAGAGGAATCTCTCGAGGAGTTGAGGGGCCATAGCCATGACTATGCCAATGAAATAGTGGATATTTCCATTGCTCATGAGGAAGAGCGAAGTTTTTGTTTGAATCTTGAGGAGTCACAAAACGTTAACCTAGCTACATTACGTAACGATCATGATCATGCTATTGTTCTTAATCGTGTGCTTAAACCTGAGAAGGATACACTTGGGGTTGACCATGGTAGACTCAAGGAAGAGTTTGACACTCTAGACAATGCTCACAAGGCATTGAAGAGTGCTCTTGCCTCTCTCAAAGAGTCTCATGATTAACTCCAAGTAATACATACTAATGAAATATATACTTGTCCTCCTATTGTGTAAATTTATAGTGCCAATGCTACTAACTCTTGTTGTGAGCATGCACATCTTATGGAGGAGAATGCTAAGTTGAAATAGCAACTTGAGAAATGCCTTGTGACATGTATCCAAGGTGAGAACAATCCCAATGACCTTTTGAGCAATCAAAAGGAATTTTTTGCAAAGGAAGGTATTGGGTTTGCTCCCAAAACCAAGAAGAATAAGAAGAAAGTGAAGACCAAGAAAGTTCCCCCGCTAAAGGAAACCTTCGGCAAAGCAGGGGATGGTCCTCATGAGAAAAAGAAGGACAAGGTTGTAGATGGCGATGCCAAGAAGGGAAAGACCACACACTCCAACAAAGTTGGCAATTTTAACCCCTCTTACGTTTTATTCCGTGCTAGTAATGGGCATGTTTATGCCAAATATGTTGGTTCTTCTTATGAGTACATTGAATGCTCTATTTGGGTTCCTAAGACCCTTGTCACTAACATGAAAGGACCCATTAAAGAATGGGTACCTAAATCCAACCATTGATCTATTGTAGGAGTTTGCTTCTGGAGGAGTGTCATGGTTGGTTAACAATGGAGCAACAAATCATATGACCAGAAGCAAGGACTTTGTGGTGGACGTTCATACCAATCCATCTTTGACCACTCAAGTATCATTTGGTGATGATAAAAGTTCAAAGGTATTGGGTCATGGCAATGTGGTAATCTCTCCGGACTTTGTCGGGGCTAAATGCACACGATCACCTATGGGGCCATCGGTCCCTTTGTGGTTCGGCGGGGGGCGTGGATGCAAGCACGAAGAGCGGAGATAGTGAGACGACAAGGTGATTTACCCAGGTTTGGGCCGTTGTGAAGCGTGAAACCATACTCCTGCTTTGTGGTGGATTGATCAAGAGAACACCAAGAGTGTGCAACACTCCTTCCCAGCAAGGGTTTCCTTCGGGGGAGCTACGACGTGCGTACATATGCTCAAAGGTATGAATCCTCAACTAGGTTGCCTTGGGCCTCCTTTTATAGTGCAAGGGCGAGCATAGTGGCAAAACAAACAATGTCTGCTGATTACATATCTAGCAGAGCTTATCATACCAACTTTGGCATTAGAGACAAAATACCATCATTGCTAGTCTAGGTGGCGTGCAAGGGTGCATTCCTGGCAAGCTAACACCACCGCTCGAGCTATATGTTGCTTCACACCTCGACATGTTGAAGGATGGGTGTCAAAGAGGGGTAATCTTTCTTCCAATGTGCAAACACATGCTTAGAAAGAGCCTTTTAGCCACTTGGGGGCTCGACACCGCATCGACAAGTGACTCACGTTGCGATTAGGTGGAGCGGTGATAGGTTGGCTCGTGCTTCTCGGGGGATGACCTGTCGGGGCTTCGAGAGGGTGCGTGCGTCTTGGTCCCCGGCAAGCATAGGTAGAGTACGCGGCGCGCAGCGGTCCAGGGTTGGGCTGTCGCGTAAAGCTCGTTATAGTCCGTCTTGATTATTGTCGGGTTGTCTTGGTGAGTAGAGGTTTTTTTACCATTGTCGCCTGTGTCTAAGTCAGGGGCACTGGGTACCCCTGTCTTAATGCACCGAGAGGAGCCCCGGGGTCTGGCCCACACATGCTCCCTGTAGGATCGAAAGTAGGTCTAGAGGGGGGTGATTAGACTACTTGACCAAATAAAACTGTGCTTTTTCCCAATTTTAATTCTTGGCAAGTTTTAGCATTCATAACATATCAAGTACACCCTACACATGCATGTCTAAGAGTATAGCAGCGGAAAGTAACAACAAGCATGAGTAAAAGGATAGGGTAGGAAGATCAAACGCAATTGTAGAAACAATGATTTTTCCCGTGGTTCCGATAGGTGGTGCTATCATACATCTACGTTCATGGATTCTTTAACCCACAGAGGGTAACGGTCGTGAGAGTCCACGGAGGGCTCTACCCATGGAGGGTTCCACGAAGAAGCAACCTTGATTATACCATGATGGCCTACGTCCACGGAGGACTAGCCTTACTCGGGTTAGATCTTCACGAAGTAGGCAATCTCCTTGCCCTTACAAACTTCTTGGTTCACTCCACAACACGACGTAGGAGGCTCCCAGGCGACACCTAACCAATCTAGGAGGCACCGCCCTCCAAAAGGTAATAGGCTCGGTAATGACGATGAACTCCTTGCTCTTGTGCTTCAAGTTTATAGACTCCTCAACACACAATCACTCTCTCACAGATTTGGCTTGGTAGAAGAGATGGGATTGGTGGAAAGCAACTTGGGGAGGCTAGAAATCAAGATCCATATGGTTGGAGTGGAAGATCTTGACCTCAACACAAGGGTAGGTGGTTCTCTCTCAGAAAACTGAATAGGATAGGTATGGAATAGTTCCGAGTGCTTATCTTTCGAGTGTGTGGTGGTGAAGGGGTATATATAGGCATCCGCAAAAATCCAACCGTTACACACAAAATGACCAACTCGATGACACCGATGTGTTAATATCGGTGGTATCGAGGTGACCAAAAGCTGGCAACTTTTGAATCTCGGTGAGACCAATATAGGAATCTCGGCTGCACCGACAAGGTGACCAACGACCAAAAATGCCAAACTCGGTGACGCCGATTCAACATTCTCGGACGGACCGAAAGTGTGAACTTGCGTAACAGAAAGTTGGCAACCCAACTCGATGGCACCGAAAGCAGCGTCTGCTGCACCAAAGTGGCTAGGGTTTGGATGAGTCTGTCTAGGGTTTGGAATCGGTGGCACCGGGATAGGAATGTTGGTTGCACTGATTTTGCATGTTTAGCTAGACACCGACTTTGGTGGGAGGGCTTGTGGATGTTTTTGGTGACTATCACTTGTGCACATATGAGCATTTTGTTCATCAACAAAACCATACCCACTTTTAATAGTATTGGCTTTCCCATGGACTCAAATTGATTTCTCACAAATGTAAAATGTAGAGTCCTCTTGCTTGAAGCTTGGCCAACCTATTTCCTCGCATCTTGGAGTGATTCCACAATCACCACAATCCTTTTGCCATCCCTATCATCGAACTTTTCCATAAATACTCTTGGTGGAAACATTAGTTCAATGACATATATGTTGTTATTAATTACCAAAACCACCAAGGGATAGGAGTATACATATCCTCCATGGCATTGTGGCTCACCTTGGATTCTGAGTATACATTCAAATGACCATCCTGAACCTCTGAAACTCCTAGAAGTGCATCCCACTCATCAATAGTGCATTCATACCTTGCTCCTTCAGTCATCCATACAATTCTACCATCTCCGTAGAAATATGAAGTGGAGTAGAATTGCATGATAATCTCATGGTTCCAAGCAGTAAGCTCTCTAGCAATGAACTCATCTCGACCAATGTTGTGGAAATTATCTTGGACACTTGGAAAGTAGTCCTCATTCTCCTTAATGAATTTCCAATCAACATATCTCATATCTCTAACAGCTAGGCTCTTGTCTAGCAGCACTGTCTCATAAAAGTCTTGTTGCTCTCTGGTGTAGAACCTGTAGTCAACAACAGTTTTCTTCCTCTGGGCATAAGGATCTATAACTCTCCAAGCCCTCAATCCCGAGTCATTACTCTTCTTCATATCTTCAGCAACTAAGTGGCTGACATCATGTACTGGAAGATGTGGTCTGAGCTTCATCAATGTTGTCAAGTCATCATCATCTTCAAATCTGGAAGCAGTTCCTTTGTTCTTCTCAGAAGCTGGAATCTGACTGGATGTCCTCTTTGGCTTCTCAACAGCAGCCTTCTTGGATGTAGGCTTGGTGCTCCTGGATGTGCCAGTCTTTGGCATAGCATCAACCATAAGCTTCTTGGCCTTCTTCTTGGGAGGAGCCTTTGCAGCTGGCTCATCCTCCTCTTCCTCAGCAGCAGCACCAGCAGCCTCCTCTAGAACTTCATACATGGAGGTCGGCTTGCCAATCACATGAATAATCCTCTTCCTGGCTTTCTTCTCCCCTGCCTTATTAGGCATAGACTCCCTTGGGGGATCAATAGACATTGTGGCTCTAGCACTCTCATGTGCTTTGATAGTTTCAGAGCTAGCATAGACCTTGCTGACAACTATTCTTGAAGAAGTAGCTTCAGTAGAAGACTTCTTAGCAGCCTTTTCTTGCTTCTTGGCAAGAAACTCCTTAGGGATAAAGTCTGAATCTTCTTCATCAGATTTTAGCTTCTTCCTAGTCCTGGTGGAAGCCTTGGGCAACCCATGGGAGCTGGCGGGTGCCTGGATCTGAAAATGAACTGGACTCTGGGCGTGTGCCCAAACTCATGTCAACTTCCTGCTTTGGAAAATTCTGACTGTCCTCAGCATCTAACATACTGAACCTATGAATAGATTATAGAAGAGCATAAGTAGAGAAGTCATCACAAAATGAGGCTAGTTTTTGAAAGTTTGAACAATAGATTTCAAACTATTTGCATTCTTTCAAATGAATATCGGTACAGTCGAAGCAAAAATTTCGGTGCCGCCGAGACTAACTGTCTCTCTTAACACAACCTTGGCACTCTTTTTTGGTGAGACCGAAAAGAAGTACTCGGTTCCACCGAGACCATTCTCAGCAAAACAGAAAGACAAATCGGTGATACCGATTTGTTTGCTTCAGTTCCACCAAGTTCCATCGGGCAGACGGCAAAACCCTATAAAATTTAACATTTGCTAGGCTATTGGAATTTTGAGTGGATAGGAGTGCGTGCAAGGAGTCCGTACCCTAACTTGGTGCAGATCCGCTACGACGGCGATGATGGAGAGGATTTTGTCTGCGGCGGAGGAGCGCAGGGAGACAAGGGCGACGACTAGGGGTCTTGAAGGCGGCAGCTTAGGGTTTTGAGGCGCGACGGTTTGAGGGTGAAATTCAAAGCGCCGGGGTCCATAGTATATATACCCACCACTGTCGGTGTTAGCGATTCTAACTTTTCAGTGTCACCAAGTTCCTCAACAGTCAGTTGACACAGAAACTCGGTGTAACCGAGAAGATGGAATCGGTGGTACCGAGATTGAAAACTAGATCAACCCTAGGCATTCGGTGAGACCGAGATTTTGTGGTTGGTTCCATCAACATACACTTGGGAGGTTTTAATGGCCAGTCCTTGTCGATACGGAACTCCGAGTGCTCCACACACAGAGGGATCGAAAAGCACTTGTTCAAATTTTGTGATGCAGCAAGAATAGAGTATGAGGTGAGAAAGCATAGATAGCAAAAGAAGTGGTCCTAGGCATTCTTGTATATCCGATTGGCAAAAGATAAATCAAAAAGCCAAATAGCAACAATTGGATATCCTCGAATGAGTAAATAAATGTAGACCAACATTCTCACACAATAAGATGTCAAATGAAATCATGGCGAACATGCACAAACACTCTAGCATCTAACAAGCACTTGGGCGTAGGGATGGCACCCACAGGGTATGGGTACGGGTGGAGCCTCCCCATACCCTTACCCATCCCATATGAGCTTACCCATCACTCTTATCCATACCCATCAACGGGTACAATTTTCCCCATACACGTTACCCGACAGGGTAGACGGGTACCCGCGGGTAAAATTATTCGTATTTGCAAAACATAAATTTGAACAACTTATAGTTATAAACTGCATCCTATCATATATTTTACAAAAATACATTATAACAACAACACATAGTTATGAACAACATCATATAGTCATAAACAACAACACATACGCATACATTTTCAGTTCACAAATACTTGACATAGCGTAGATTGTAGAAATAATTTTGTGTTTACATAGATTTTATATGGGTACATGGGTATGTGGGTATGGGTTATATGATCCCATACCCGTACCAGCTCTACCCGATGGGTTTGAGATTTTCCTATTTATATACCCATGGGTAAATTTTTGTCCCATACCCTTATCCTAATAGGGTCTTAGAGTAAAGCTCCCCCTTGATGTGACATCCCCCCATAAGAGGGATAAACTAACCTTGGGTTTTGTCGATAAGTACTTCATGTTGGTGAGGTAGTGGTGGATGCTCCAATTTGATGAAGATCACCAAGAGTTGGGAGAATCCTTGTTGTTTCCTTACTCTTCTCACCTACATGGGTTAGTCACAACACACAAGAGACAAATACAAGGATATCTATGGACATGGAGTGCAAAGCATATGTGATGATGTACATTGATTTGTTGAATACCTTGTCCCTTGCTTACCTTTGAGGGAATGTGTGACTCCTTGACATATTGCATAGGGTTGATGTTGATTGTAAATAGATCTTGCCAATAATGAATGTGAGTGAATTTCATTCGTGGAGTCAACCCACAAGAACTTTCTAGTTCTTCTTGTTGGGGCCCACATCAAGTTGATGGGGATCCTTTCTTTTGAAGTAGCACTTGTGGAAGTTGAGCTTGTAGTAGCCTTGGGAACCCACTTCACCAAAGCTTGGGATTCATCTTCATAAGAGTCAAAGTCCTCTTGGAGATTGTTCTTGACCTTGAGCTTGGTGTCTTGTGGTGGAAGGTCATCTTGCAACTTTGTTCCCTTGGGAAGAGTATTTTCATACTTTTCCTTTTAAGGAACAAACCTGGGATTGGGGTATTAACCTTCTTCCCATTCAACTCCATTACCGTTGAAGTAGCCAACACCACGATTCTTCCGGTATCCTCCATGCTTGCGTACAATCTCATCAAATTGTTTGTACCCTTCAAGACTCTTGTAGATACATTTCTCTATAATTCCTTTCAGTAAAGCATTTTATTTCTCAAGTGTAACTTTCCTAAGAGAATCATCATTAGTGGAATTAATAGAACTACTAGGAGCAACATCATTGGATTTAGCATTTTTATTGTTGCTACTAGATGAAGAACATTTCTTGCCTTTTTACTAGTTTGCTTAGATTTGACTTGTGGCATGAAAGTAGACAAGAGTAGTCGTTTGGCAAGATAAGATGAAGTCTTCTTTTAGAGATCATCATTGATTGCTTTAAGAAATTCATTTTCTTGCTCCAAATTGAGCTTCTTGAAGTGTCGCTTATCATGAGTTGTTACAAGCTGTCTATGATCTTCAAGAGTAGATTCATGGGCTAACTTAAGAGTGTTAAGTTCTTTGGTTAGTTCTTCTATTTTTCATCTTATCATCGTCAATTGACCTATCTTGACTAGCATGAGAAATATCAAGTTCATTATGATCAACATCACTAGTTTTACCACATAACAAGTCATCACCCTAAAGCAAATCATCTTCATCACTATCGAAATCAAGATATTCAGGGTGTGATACCATGGGGACTTTAGCCATGAAGAAACTTCCACTCCATTCATTTGGTGAATCAAATAGATCATAGGAGTTGGTTGTCACTAGCGCATTTCCGGCAACACCATCATCTTGACTATAGTCGGTGTTGGAGTGATAGCTTCTCTCAGAGTGATTGTCAGAGTCGAATCCGGAAACCCATTCACCAACATGAGCTTGATGTTTCCTTCTTGAGTAGCTCTTGGTGTACTTGTCCTTTTCCTCCAAGTCCCTACTTCTCCTTGAGGGTTTTCGTTCATAACAATCATCTCTAATCCTTCTCTCTCTTCGAGGTGATTCATCTTTTGAGCTTCGTCTTCTTGGGACTCTTCTCTTCGTTTGTAGGGAGCCGTACACTCATTGGAGTAGTGTCCGGGCTTCCCACAATTGTAGCAGTTTCGATCACGACTTGACGAATGCTTCTCTTCATGTCTTGAGTTGGAGCTATGATCTTTGCTTCTATTCTTGTAGAACTTGTTGAATTTCTTGACCATGAGGCTTATCTCCTCATTTGTAACAAGGTTGTCGCTTGAGGTAGCGGGAGTATCACTTGTGGCTTTGTAAGCACCGCTAGACTTCTGGTGAACCTCTTCCTTGTCTTTGAGTGTCATCTCATGAACAACAATTCTACCTATCACTTCTGTTGGTTTGAGATCTTTGTAATTGGGCATCATTTGAATCAAAGTGCACGCGGTGTCATATCTCTCATCCAAAGCTCGAAATATCTTCTTGATGATGAATTTGTCAGACATTTCTTCGCTTCCTAAGCCGGCAATCTCATTGGTGATGAGAGCTAGCCTAGAGTACATTTCAGCGACTCCTTCACCATACTTCATCTTGAACTTATCAAGCTGACCTTGAAGAACATCTAACTTGGATTTTCTCACGGACTCAGTTCCTTCGTGCATATCAACCAAAGTATCCCAAATCTCTTTTGCTTGTTCAAGACGGCTGATTTTGTTGAATTCTTCGGGGAATAGGCAGTTGAAGATGATGTCACATGCTTGAGCATTGAGTTGCAACATCTTCAATTCTTTCGCGTTTGCCTCATGATTTAGTTCTCTTCCATCACCAAAGAAATCACCTTGCAAGCCAACACGAACAACAGCCCAAATGGTAGGTTTATGACCAAGCAAATGCATTTTCATTTTATGCTTCCAACTAGCAAAATTAGTGCCATCAAAGTACGGACCTCTATGGTGATAATTTCCCTCACTAGATGTCATACTTCTCCTAGGTTGTGAAACCAATGCAATGGAGATCGAAGCTCTGATATCACTTGTAGGATCGAAAGTAGGTCTAGAGGGGGGTGATTAGACTACTTGACCAAATAAAACTATGATTTTTCCCAATTTTAATTCTTGGGAACTTTTAGCATTCATAACATATCAAGTACACCCTACACATGCAAGTCTAATAGTATAGCAGCGGAAAGTAACAACAAGCACGAGTAAAAGGATAGGGTAGGAAGATCAAACGCAATTGTAGACACGATGATTTTCCCGTGGTTCCGATAGGTGGTGCTATCGTACATCCATGTTTATGGAGTCTTCAACCCACAGAGGGTAACGGTCGCGAGACTCCACGGAAGGCTCTACCCACGGAGGGTTCCACGAAGAAGCAACCTTGACTATACCATGACTGCCTACGTCCACGGAGGACTAGCCTTACTCGGGGTAGATCTTCACGAAGTAGGCGATCTCCTTGCCCATACAAACTTCTTGGTTCACTCCACAACACGACTTAGCAGGCTCCCAAGCGACACCTAACCAATCTAGGAGGCACCACCCTCCAAAAGGTAATAGGGCCAGTAATGACGATGAACTCCTTGCTCTTGTGCTTCAAGTTGATAGACTCCTCAACACACAATCACTCTCTCATAGATTTGGATTGGTAGAAGAGATGGGATTGGTGTAAAGCAACTTGGGGAGGCTAGAAATCAAGATCCATATGGTTGGAGTGGAAGATCTTGACGTCAACACAAGGGTAGGTGGTTCTCTCTCAGAAAACTGAGTAGGCTAGGGATAGAGTAGTTCTGAGTGCTTCTCTTTCGAGTGGGTGGTGGTGAATGGGAATATATAGGCATCCCCAAAAATCCGACCGTTACACACAAAATGACCAACTCGGTGACACCGATGTGTTAATCTCGATGGTACCGAGGTGACCAAAAGGTGGCATCTTTTGAATCTCGGTGAGACCGATATAGGAATCTCGGTTGTGCCGGCAAGGTGACCAACGGTCAGAAATGCCACACTCGGTGACACGATTCAACATTCTCGGATGGACCAAAAGTGTGAACTTGCGTAACAGAAAGTTGGCAACCCAACTCACTGGCACCGAAGGTAGTGTTGGCTGCACCGAAGTGGCTAGGGTTTTGTTGAGTCTGCCTAGGGTTTGGAATCGGTGGCACCGGGATAGGAATGTTGGTTGCACCAATTTTGAATGTTTGGCTAGAGACGGACTTTGGTGGGAGAGCTTGTGGATGTTTTTGGTGACTATCACTTGTGCACTTATGAGCACTTTGTTCATCAACAAAACCTTACCCCTTTTAATAGTATTGGCTTTCCTATGGACTCAAAGTGATTTCTCACAAATGTAAAATGTAGAGTCCTCTTGCCTGAAGCTTGGACAACCTATTTCCTTGCATCTTGGGGTGATTCCACAATCTCCACAATCCTTTTGCCATCCCTATCATCGAACTTTTCCTGAAATATACTTGGTGGAAACATTAGTTCAATGACATATATGTTGTTATTAATTACCAAAACCACCAAGTGAGCAAATGTTTTTTCACTTGCCAAGTGCCATTGGGCCAGGCCCAAATTTCATGCACAGGCGTGCAATGAGAGGGAGTAACTCCTAACTTAATGGTCAGCAGTGGCCCATTTTCTCAGGTCGTTTCCGCCACATGCGTCGCATGCATAGCATCGGGCTACCGGCGGGTGAGCGTGACTTAAAGCTTGGGTAATGGCAGGAACCACAATGCCATGGATTGGAGCGACGGGGTGGTTACCTGTATCGCCCGTGATCGTGCGTAGTTGGATTGGTGGACATGGACGATGACCCTTGGAGTGGGGGAGATACAGACCCGTGCCCTCCCTATAAATTGCGAGGTTTCGAGAGGCGATGCTCATCCACCTTCTTGTCACGCCCAAGATGCGCGCCTATCCATTTTACGACACGAGGGCCTCGCAAGGGATAGAGGCGCATCTTGATGTTCGCAAGTATAGAATCATTGCATCATACATTACATAAGAGATGAGTATACAAGTTGGCTTACACTTGCCACATACTAAATTACAATTCCACACAGAGTTCAAATCATCAAGATGAAGACAGGGCCCCACTACGGACGAAATCAAATGATAAAACAGATGCAAATGATACTATCTCGCTATCCCAAAGATCACGACCATGGTCCTCTACTCATCCGGGTAAGTCACGTACATCCATCCTCTTTCCTCATCATATTCCCACTAGAGCTGGGTAAGATCATCCTGCACGTACTCATGTGTACCTGTACCTGGAGGGTTGTAGTAATCTGTGAGCCATAAGGACTCAGCAATCAAGCGCCCACGTACCGAGACTATTCAAGCTTAAAGGTTGGGTTGGGGTGTGTGTTTAGTTTGCAGCAGCACTAAGCATTTATGGTGGCTAACTTAAGTAACATGAAAAATAAATATGAGTGGCCTACGATGAACAATCGAATCTAGTTTGATCTCTATGAGATCCTGAACACTTACTTACGTCAATCATAACCCCACTATGTTCTCTCTCGGATCATGTTCACGAGCAGAGACGATCACGGTTACTCACACAGTTGGTGTATTTTATTAGAGTTTACTTCAAGTTTACTATAACCGGGTGTTAAACAAATATCCAAGTTGCCACATAACCGCGGGCACGGCTTCTCGAAAAGATTTAACCCTGCAGGGGTTCTCCAACTAGTCCATCACAAATAACCACACTCCGCGGGAATAGCCTCGACCACGGATCTTGTGATCATCATAGGTAACTCCAAAGGATTTCCAACACCTCGAGATAACCCGAAGAAAGTCAGACTCCACACGCAAGACACTCGATAAAGGTAAAACAAATCCAGCAAGACCACCCGACATATCGACGAACCCGATAAGAGCCGCGTATCTCGTTTTCAGGACACGACCGATAAACTAGTGTATGGTGGCCTGATAGAAATCTCCCAAGTTGCCCTGGGTTGGGCCCACACAGTGCTCTAGTTTGGACCAACACTCATGAGGAGCACTGGCCCGGGGGTTGATTAATTATCCACGGGGTTGCAAAGCCCTATGCAAATTTTATTGAGTTATTAACAAAATGTAGTACCAATGTTGGGTCTTTCCAGATGAGTTTTAATCTCAACCTAATAAACAAGGGGGTCCCCATAACAACCCCGAGCGTGTTAGGAGCGCAACATATGGAAAACATAACACCAGTAACAAGAACTATGGCGGTAACAGCGGAACAAAACACCTAGCAAAAGGCCAAGCCTTCCACCAATACCAAGATATATATGTGCATTAAATTAAATAACAGAAAATATTGTGATATGCCAAATCCATGTTATCACATGGAACAACCTGCACTTGCAACTAAGAACGCTATAAGAGGGGCTGAGCAGCGCTAACTTAGCCAATCAAAGGTTTGCTAGGACGTGGAGGGTTAGAGTCTTTCATGGCAATTAGGAGGCTGATATTCAAGTGGTAGGTAGCTCAATTGTAACGATAAGAGCGAGAAACTAGCAAGCAAAAATAGTATCAGGATCCGGGTACGATCATCTTCCCTATTCGTTCTTTAGTGAAACAAGTAGCGGGATCCTTGTAGTAGTACTCTCCTGGGTCCTCGTTCTCAGTATCAACACTCGCGTCTACCCAAGAGAAACAGCAACAATAAACCTCCAATCAAGGTGCAATGCACAACCAAGATGATGCATGATTCATTTTATGAAGAAATTAAACATGGCAATCCAAAACTATTCATATTTCACATGCAAGGATTGGTTATTAATGAATCTGCACAGAACCTCATGTTAAGTTAGTTAGATATGCATGAATATGGAAAATATGGATGTATCATGCAGAATCGATGGAAATGCATATAAAGAATGCAAGAAACAGAGTTACGGTTCTCACGATACGCTCACAACAAGGTACGAAGACAAAACACAAGACAACCAATACCATGGGATAATTCTTGGCATTCCAAGGTAGCCACTGGTTAGGCAATGAAAACCCAACCATAATGGACTCAAAGATCAATCAATTCCATGGAGTATAGCTCCCACAAGTCACAAATCAATAAAACAAATAATCTGCCACAAACAGCAACATAGCAACTTACACAGCCCACAACTTGAGCTACAGGAATCCTACAGCCACAAACAAGATATTGGCAGAAACTACATAACATATACATCAACTTATCCAACTACACCATCTGCATAGGAGGAACACATCAATAAGCATGAAGCTATCAAGTTGACATGATGAAACAGTTTTCTAGGACTTAGTGAAAATAACAGCTTCTGGAATCTGAGTTAATCTGGTAGCATGTTGACAGCAGTAGTTAAATATGTTAGAGAGCACCTTTTGGCATGAAAATTAACAGGATGGTAGTAGAAAACACCTAGTCCAAATTACTAACACTGAGCATGAGCAAATTCTCAACATACAACTAGATACCAACCACTCTACATGGCATAAAAATAACAGCAGATTCTCAGATTTAGTAATTTTTAGCGTGCTGAAACAGAAACATCAAGTTGGCTAATTAGCAGCATGTTTCCCACTTATATGGGTGATTCTCATGTTAATCAAAAATACCATGGCATAATAGATATAAAACACTAGCACTTCCTAGTTGGCACATGCCCCAAAGCAAGCATGGATTAAATCATGCAAAAATGACAAAGTACTATCACAGCTCAAAATAATAGTTTATGAACTTGCTCAAAACTGAAATCTGAAAGCACCAATGGATTCATTGGCTCTTCCTACCCCAAAAGCATGTGTCATACCCATGTGTTCATGTGAAACAACAAGGTACAATCTAACTAGCAAAATGCCACCTACTCTCATAAGTGAGATATCTCTCTAAATGGGCATAAGCAATACATGAACATAACAGATTTGGTAACTTGGATAGGATGGAAAATCCCACAAAACCTATTATCAAATGTAACCAACAAAGGGTATGTCAAGTGGGGAAACCCACTAGTCCCCCCCCACACACACATACACCCTACACACACTACATGGCAAGCACACACATACTCTATATATGCCCAAGGCATATGAGCACAAATACCCCCATGAACATACCACCCATGAGGGGGTGTTCATCCACACACACTCACATGCACCATGTATGCATAAGCATATGGCACATACACACACAACACTCACAAGTGCACTAGGCACATACACTCACATACATGCTCATGTGTATGGGTGGTCATCCACACACATATGCACACATATATGCACAATGCATATATGCATATGCATATGTGTATGGTAACACACACACACACTCCCACAAACACACATGCACACAAGAACACATACATATGCACTCACACTACATGTGTGCAATCTGCCACACACATACACTCAATACCCATGCATATATACACTTATGTATACACACACATACTCTATACAACAGAACAAAAAGAAAAACAAGCCCCTACACATACATATATACATACATACATCAATAGCAAGGAAGAAAGAAAAAAACAAAAACAAAACAAAAAAAGGGGGAAGGGTCGGGCTCGAACCCATGACCTCAGGGTCATCTCCCTTAGTGCCAACCACTCTACTACGCGTGCGATTGTTAACAGAAGAGGGGCACTGCCTCTCATAAACACACACGCGCTACGAATCTGACGAAACTGAATCTCTACATGACAGCAGCAACAGAGCAACGGCGGCGGGCGGCTCCGGCGAACTACGGCACTAGCGGGGAGACAGCAGGGACGCGAGGCACGTGGGGAGCTACGAGGTTCCAATCCCCTGCTCGCCTTGCGACGAGGAGGACGGAGGCAGCCCTCAAGTCTCTGTCTTGCGGACGGCGGCGGCGAACAGCTACGGCAACAACGCTAGCAACGATAATAGGAGGGGAAGACGCGGCAGCTCACCTAAGGGAAGGCGACGATGAGCCGGTCGAAACGAAGATGACGGAGGGGTCGGGGACGCGGAAACGACGAAGAGGAAGGAGTCGGCGACGACCCGCTCCTTGCGGACGGCGGCAAAATAGAGGGGAGAGAAGTAGAGGTTGCAGCCATGAACCAACCATATCACAACACATAACACAAGAACAAAACCAAGCACACATACAAGGTCACGAGAAAAACAAGCATGGCATAATGAATGCTATGATGCATGATGCATGAATGCAAGACAACACATGGATGACAAGTTGCAAAATCATTTCATAACTCAAGACACAAGGTTCATACAATAGATTACATGTCAATAAAGGTAGGGACAGCACTTGGGCTATCACACTTCTCCTTCTCCTTGAGTCCAAACCCACAGAGTTCGGTTCTGCTTCTATGTCCCGAGAGGCGCCCGTCCCCCTGATGGTCAAGGGGAGGGGCTTAGCAAGTCCGATGACCACCATATGGTACTCCCCTTGCCTTCATGCTCGGCCTCCACCTTGTGCAGCCAGTCTTGGGCAAATATCTGGTCAGAAAGTCCTGGGATGGGGGAGCGGGTGGTACAGCGGCCGCGTTGGGGATAACCATGGCGATGCCTACACCGTCGTGCCTCCCGTGGCCCTAGTACTGATGGGGTACCACACGGTGACCACTACACAAGAGTCCACAGTAAAGGTGCAGCGTCATGGTGGATCGCGGTATCCATACTTCTTCTTCGAGGTGATGGAGGCAGTTGGTCGTTGGTCAAGCGTGAGTCGTTGTAGTAGCAGATCTCTTCGAATCATGGTGGAGTTCTCCACCCATGGCATCATGTACGACGCGCCAGGGTGGTAACCTTTCGGCTACGTGCACCTCTTTACGGCAGGGGGGGGGGGTGGAATTCCCCGCCTTTGGCCACCATAGGCGGCCATGCTCTCTGGGAGGCTCTTCAGGGGGGCCGGTGCCTGCCTTCGCTATCGCATAGAAGGCTTGGATGGAGAAGGTCGAGGAGGCTATGGAGACGTCCCTCTGAGCGACGGCAATGATGAAGATGATGGTGGGGTGTCCTGAGCACCGGCAGCACCATCATTAACAGCTGGGCTTCGGCGGCGCCTCCGTCCGCACTCGCCTTTTGCCTTCTTCCTCCCTGTCGGTTTCATCTACCCTGCCTGGGTGCAGGGTCCTTCGGCTCCTCCAGGGGACGCGTACCTTTGGTCCCGTCGGGGAAGCGTTGAATCCCACCCAGACGCACCTTTTGCCCTCTGTTTCTCTTCCGCCTAATCCCTAGGAGGGGAGGGACAAGAAAGGCATTACGGGGCACTTATCTTTTTTATGTCAAAAGATGTAGGCGCTTGCCATATTTTAATTAGTCATAATGTAATCTCTTCCCATCTTGTATCAAAAATGAATGAGAAAAGCCCTATTTTCTTTCCACAAGTACTATCCCTTTCTTTCCATGTTTATGCTGTTTTGGGATGTGTTGTCCTTGCTGCACAGATCCACTTGCCAGATCATAACTCATCCACGAGCGCCAAGGGAAAAGCGAGCCCCGGCAACAGGTTGGTGTTGTTCCCCGGCAGAGCTCCTTGCCGGTGTCGGCGCAGCCCCCCATAGTTGTTTAATAAAAATAGGGGGTGGATCATCTCGACAAGGGTTCCCACCACATGGAGCACTCCACTACCCATGGCGAGGGAGATACTATGGATTTCCTCAGGGCATCAGGAAAATATTCAACTTGGGATGCGTAATTGTACTTATACTTTCCAAATTGTATCCCTCTCGAGGACTTGATGGGGCATGGTCTTCGTTTCTTCGCTCTTGTTCTCTATCTTCCCGACGGTCAGTTGCGTTGGGAGAGAAAAGTAACAAAGATCACGAGTTTATCAAGCACTCTAGATAATATTATATCTTAAAAATGATAACATTGCAATCACGAAAATGTGTAATGAGCATGTAAAATGATGATACGATGCAATGCCTAGCTTTATTATTGTCGCATAGGGTATGCACCTGGCTTTGTACAAAGGGTTACATGCAACATCGGCAATGCTTGTACAAAAGGTGGCTGCCGGGGACTGCGCCCGGCAACCGCGCCTTACGGGTAGAACTTACGAAGATGCTCAATATTCCATGAGTTAAGCACCTTGGTGCCATCTTAGGTCTCCAGATGGATAGCGCTGGGTTTGTTGACTCGTGCTACCCGGTAAGGGCCTTCCCACTTTGGCGTCAACTTGTTGGTACCCTTGGCGGACTGAACACGCCGAAGGACACGGTCGCCTTCCTTAAGGCTCCGGGTATGAACCATGCAGTTGTGGTAGCGGCACAGGGCTTGTTGGTAGCATGCAGCACACACAGCAGCCCGAAGACGGTCTTCCTCGAGGTGCATGGCATCGTCATGTCATAGTTGATGTTGCTCGACTTCATCGTAGGCAAGCACTCGAGGTGACCCATATATGAGTTCCATGAGGAGCACCGCTTCCACCCCGTACACTAGAGAGAATGGTGTTTGGCCAGTGGGTCGATTTGGTGTCATTCTGAGTAACCAAAGAACCACTGGCAGCTCGTCTATCCATCACTTGCCGCTCTTTCGCAGCTTATCAAAAGTCCTTGTCTTGAGTCCTTGTAGCACTTCAGCAACCATCCTCTCAACTTGCATGTTCCTTCTAGGATGAACAATACAGGCGAAGGATACCTTGATCCCAAGGCTCTGCATATATTGCACGAAGGCGCGGTTCGTGAACTGGGTGTCGTTGTTAGTGATCACCCTTTTAGGTACTCCAAAGTGGCACACCAGTCATTTCAGGAACTTGATAGTTGATTGTGTAGTCACCTTTCCCATTGATTCCACCTTGGGCCACTTTGTGAACTTGTAGGTTGCCACGAACAAGAACTCAAAGGCCCCGACAGCGCGGGAGAAAGGGCCCATGATATTGAGCCCCCAGACCGAGAATGGCTAGGATAAGGGAATTGTTTGCACAGCTTGTGCTGGTTGATGGATGTTGTTGAAATGAAACTGGCAAGCTTCACACTAAGTGACCAGTTCGCTAGTGTCCAGGAGTATAGTGGGCCAATAGAAACCCTGCCGGAACCGACAAGGCCTCTCGATCCTATGTGAGAGCCCCATACTCCTCCATGGATTTCCACCGATAGCCTTAGTCTGTCGACCCGGCAGATGTACCTCAATTTCACACCGTTTGATCGTCTTCTGTACAAGGTGTCATCGTCAAACAAGTACATACTTCACTGGCGGCTACTTTCTTGGCTTCCTCTTGTTCTCCGGGGAGTTCTCCTGTCTTAAGGAAGTGAACTATATCTTGTGGCTAGGCTGGAGCTTGTGGCTCGACAACAAGGACCAGTGGGGTCTCCTCATCAGCGGGAGCGCCTGTCTCAACCGTAGGACCTGAGATCCCACAGGAGGGACATGCTCATCAACCGCAGCAGGATTTTTCCTGGCAGCATCTCTACCAGTGGCTTCGGGAAGCTCTGCCAGGAAATGCTTGTTGGAGTTCAGCTTCCTTCTCTTTATGGTCATCAACGATGGGGATACTGATGGTTGGGTGAGGCGGAGAACAAAAGTCCCTGGTTCCACAAGAAGCTTCTACGCACGAAAGCACAACATGCTCCCTTGGTGGTTTTGATAATTCGTGACAACATACATTGTCTTGGACTAATACTATTATCTAGTGTGTTCCAGATAATAGTCCATGGAGAGTTGGGTTGGCAAAGAGATTGTGGAATACCCCAAGATGCAAGGAAATAGGTTGGCAAAGCTTCAAGCAAGAGGACTCTACATTTTATATTTGTAAGAAGTCGCTATGAGTCCATAGGAAAGCCAATACTATTAAAAGGGGGTAAAGTTTTGTTGGTGAACAAAATGCTCATACATGCACAAGTGATAGTCACCAAAGACACCCACAAACTCTCCCACCAAAGTCTGTCCAAAGACAAACACTCAAAATTGGTGTAACCAAAATTCTACATTCGGTGCCACCGATTCCAAACCCTAGACAAACTCAGCCAAACCCTAGCCTTTTGGTACAGCTGATACTGCTTTCGGTGCCACCGAGTTGGGCTACCAACTTTCTGTTACGCAAGTTCACAGTTTCGGTCCCTCGGAGATTGTCGAACCTGCGTCATCGAGATTTAGCATTCTGACCATTGGTCACCTTATCGGTGCAACCGAGATTCCTATATTGGTCCCTCCGAGATTCAAAAGTTGCCACCTTTAGTCACTTCGGCACCACCAAGATTAACATATCGGTGTCACCAAGTCTGACTTATTGTGTGTAACAGTTGGATTTTTCGGGATGCTTATATATACCCCTCCACCACCACCTATTCGAAAGAGAAGCACTCAGGACTATTCCATACTAATCCTATCAGTTTTCTGAGAGAGAACCACCTACCCTTGTGTTGAGGTCAAGATCATCCACTCCAACCATATGGATCTTGATTTCTAGCCTCCCCAAGTTGCTTTCCACCAATCCCATCTCTTCTACCAAGCCATCTATGAGAGAGTGATTGCGTGTTGAGGAGTCTATCATCTTGAAGCACAAGAGCAAAGAGTTCATCGACATTACCGAGCCTATTACCTTTTGGAGGGTGGTGCCTCCTAGATTGGTTAGGTGTCGCTTGGGAGACTCCTACATCATGTTGTGGAGTGAACCAAGTAGTTTGTAAGGGAAAGGAGATCGCCTACTTCCTGAAGATCTACCCATAGTGAGGCTAGTCCTTAATGGACGGAAGCCGTTATGAAATAGTCAAGGTTGCTACTTCGTGGACCCTTATGGGTGGAGCCCTCCATGGACTCTCGCGACCGTTACCCTCGGTGAGTTGAAGACTCCATAAACGTGGGCGTAGGGTAGCACCACCTATTGGAACCATGGGAAAAATCCTTGCGTCTCCAATTGTGTTTGATCTCCATATCTCAACTCTTTACTTCATGAGCAATGTCTTTACTTTCCGCTGCTATATTTCTTGACATGCATGTGTAGGGTATATAGACTTGCTAGTCTTGCTAAAATTGTTAAAATCTGCCAAACAATTAATCGAGAAAAGGTTAGATTTTAATTTTCTACTAGTAGTCTATTCACCCCCCCATCTAGACACTTTTCTAGTGATCCCTCAACGCAGCACACTTTGATAGATGGTCAACAATGTTGTTTCCCAGTCGGGGCATGTGCTCTATCTATAGTCCATCGAAGTGCTCCTCCAATTTCTTCACCTCCTCCACATATGCTTCCATTAGCGGGAACTAGTAATCCTTGTTGACTTGCTTCACCACATGTTGAGAGTCTCCTCGGACAACCAGTCTCTTGATCCCCAACTCTACCTTGATTCTAAGTCCGACAAGGAGTGCTTCGTACTCGACGGTATTGTTGGTGTCTTCCTCCCGGGGAAAGTGCATTTGTACCACGTACTTGAGGTGCTCTCCACGGGGGCAACGAGGAGCAGGCCTGCTCCGGCACCCTGAAGTGAACAGGCACCATCAAAGTACATGATCTAGTCTTTGGGCACTTCTTTGCCGGGGAGGATTGTCTCTCGAACTTCTTCACTGGGCATGGGCGGCCATTCTGCAATAAACTCTGCCAAGGCTCTGCTTTGTATAGTGGAAGTGCTCTCATATTTCAATCCAAAACTTGACAATTCCAGTGCCCACTCAACTATCCTGTCGGTGGCCTCTAGGTTCCTCGGTATGCGTTGCAATGCGAAACGGGTACAAACTATGATCTCATGGACTTGGAAGTAGTTGCACAACTTCCTCGAGGCCATAATGAGGCCGAATATGAGCTTTTGTACTCCAGAGTACCTCGATCTAGCTCCCTGCAATAAGGAACTGATGAAGTACATGGGTCACTGCACCATCATCTTGTTTGCCACCTCCTGTGATTCATTGCCATTGGTTTGTTGAGGTTCCCCTTGATCACTGTTGGGTCTGGCCGCGGATTCTTACGGATTGCTCCCGGTAACACTCGCAACAGCCGCCTCCCTCTGCGCCACCAGTGCTACACTAACCACTTGATTCGTCGCTGCTAAATACAGCAACAACGGCTCTTGCTGTTTAGGAGAGACCAAGGTGGGAGCATCGGAGAGGTAATTATGCAGGTCTTGTAGTGTTGCATCTGCCTCTGGGGTCCACTTCATAGGGCCAGCCTTCTTTAAGATCTTGAAGAACGGCAAGGCATGCTCAGCGAACTTGGAAATGAACCGGCTCAATCGAGCAACACATCCAGTCAAACTCTTAATATCCTTGATGGTCTTGGGTGCTTGTATCTATTCCATTGCATTGATCTTGTCAGGATTAGCCTCTATTCCTTGCTAAGACACGAAGACTCAAGTAGATTGTCGGATGGGACGCCAAATACACACTTCTCATGATTGAGCTTCATGTTGATCTTGCTTAGGTTTGAGAAAGTTTCTTCCAAATCTTGTATAAGAGTTGCTTCATGTTTGGTCTTGACTACAATGTCATCCATGTAAGCTTCCACGTTTCTATGCATTTGAAGCTCAAAACCAATCTAAATGGCTCTGGCGAAGTTTGAACCAGCACTCTTTAACCCAAAGGGCATACATACGAAATAGTGCATGACACAAGGAGTTATGAATGTAGTTTTCTCTTTTTCTTCCTAGTGCATGAATATCTGGTGGTATCCAGAGTAGGCATCTAAAAAGGAGAGCGAGTCACATCCGAATGTGGAATTGACAATCTGATCTATGCGTGGCAAGGAAAAAAGGGTCCTTTGAGCAAGCCTTATTTAAGTCAGTGAAGTCTATGCATAGCCTCCATATCCCATTCGCCTTGCGCACCGCCATCGTGTTTGCTAGCCAAGTCGGATGCAGTACTCCTTTGACCAAACCAGCTGCTTCAAGTTTCTTGATTTCCTCGGCAATGAATGTTGCTGCTCCAAGGCTTGCTTCCTAACCTTTTGCATGACGGATAGGGAATGCAGGCGGACAAGAAGATGGTGCTCAATTACCTCCGTGGGAATACTGGGGATATTAGATGGTTGCCACACAAACACATCGGCATTCACCCATAGGAAGGCAATGAGAGCACTTTCCTATTTGTTAGTAAGGTTAGCACTGATGGTGAAGGTGCCACCAGTGTAGTCCTCCCTTGCCAGGACCTTCTTCGTCTCAAGATAGGTGACCTTGGTCTTCTTGCTAGTGGAACTCTCTGGTAGGTCATCATCGGGTGCATCATACTCCGGAGAGGCGCGCTTCTCGGAGTCCTTGCCAGTGCTCCTGCTAGCCTTCTTTGACTTCTTCGGTTCCTTGGCGGGAGCTGGGATGTCTGTGGCCTCAGCTACTACCGCATTGCGATACATCTTATCTACGCATATGACTGCATTCTTCTTGTCAGATGGGATGGAAATGATCCTAATAGTCACTGTCATCTTCAAGGTATTCTAAGCATAGTGAGATGCTGCCATGAATTTTGCCAAGGCTCGGAGACCGAGGATTCTGTTGTAAGGCAAAGGGATCTCAGCCACGTCAAATACTATCTTCTCCGTCCGAAAGTTGAGTTCCTCGCCAAACGTTACCAGCGGAGTGATATTTCCCTTGGGCCGGCTCCTGCCGGGGTTGATTCCCTGAAAGGTGGCCGAAGCTTCGGGCTCTTCATCATGGATCTACAGTTTCTCAGCCACCTTAAGGGAGATCAAGTTCGATCCGGCCCCACCATCAACTAACATCTTAGATACTTTGAGGTTGTGGATTGTCAGGGAAACCAACAATGGCAAACATCTGACCGTAGTAGTATGGTTAGGATGATCCTCTTCGTCAAAGATGATGAGCGTGCAGGACCATTTGAGTGGTTTCCTGGATTCTTCGGTTGGCTCCGTGGCATTAACCTCACGTGTCCACTAGTTGAGTTGGCCGTGAGAGGAGTGCAAGGAAGCACCTCCGTCAATGCACACGACTTCGGTTGCTTTATGGAACTCCCTGTCACTGGAATCCTCATCACCATCCTCATCCTCACTCATGTCATATGTTTCCTTCTTCTCACGACCTCTGATAGGCTTTTCTTTTTGCTGCAGGGTTTTGCCGCGACGGCCTCCTCTGCCACCATGGCCCTTCCTAGGAGCGTCGTCTTGACCTTTCACTTTATCGCGCTTTTCATATTCGGGCCTTTGTTTCTCAACAAGTTGCTCGAATTGTCGGCATTCTTGGAGATCATGGCCCTTGGTGCGGTGAATTTCGCAGTATGATCCATCGAACTTCCCAGTCTTCTCAACGGCAGCGGCATCCTGACAGTCAGCACACGCAGCAGCTACCTTGTTGGGGGTTTCGGCTTTCCTTTGCGCTTCTTGTTATGCTTCCTATTTCTCCCCTTCGGGTCAGGGGCGTCATCGTCATCATCAGAGTCGATTTCGACGCTTGCCTCCTCTCCGGGGAGTCGCCTTCCTTCTTCAGCTCGAGCACACTTGTCTGCCAAGGTGTAAAGCTCATTGACAGTTTTGGGGAGCTTGGCATTCATCATGTCTCACATCCTCTTGTTGTGCACGTTTGAATGGGAAGCGACAATGGAAACTACAGGATGAATTTCTGGGATGTTGTGATGCACTTGGCTAAATCTCTGGATGTACTTCCTTAAAGTTTCTCCCTCCTTCTGTGGGAGGACTTGAAGATTACTAGGCTGACCTGGTTCCTCGTGACCAACTGTGAAGGTGCCAATGAACTCGTTGCACAAATCAGCCCAGTATGAAATAGAATTTTCCAGCAGGTGCATCAGCCACGATCTCACATTTGGCTTAAGAGCCAAAGGTAAGTAGTTGGCGAGCACCTTTTCATCTCTTCCTCTTGCGGCTTGGACAGCTATCATGTATATGCATAGCAACTCTCTCGGGTTCAGCTTCCTGTCGTATTTCTCTGGTAGTTTAGGCTTGAAAGCTCGGGCCGATGGCGAGCGGACCCGTCACAGCTTGCTAGTGAAGACGGGGCAACCGACCTCGTAAGGAAGGTACCTGTCAACACTGGGCGAGGGCTTGCCGACGTGTGGACCGTTGCGCCTGTCGGATTGACGGTGAGCTTCTCGGTGTCGCTCGATGGTGATACGCGCGTCCTCTTTCCACCGGTCTTTGAGGACACGTCGTTGAGCTCGGTGGTCGCGTGGGATGGATGAGACTATGGATGCATCATCGTGCTCGTCGGCATGTGAAACTTGTTGTGGCTGCCTCTAGGCCTGTTGTCATGGAGGAGATTGCACCGTTGGTGTAACCCCCTCGACATGTTCATTCGCCCCGGCCGCCGCTGCCATTCGCGTACGCCGTGATGGCTCTGCATGTCGTGTCTTGTTAGCTTCGACGAAGGAAATCAAGCTCTGAATGGTGGCTCTCCATTCGTCCAGCTTAACGGCCGTCAGCATGAAGTTGAGCAGCATCTAGACTCGCGCCATGGCTTCCTCGGTTGTGTCTGGCATGGTGAAAGAGGCGGACCGTGACGTCGCTCGGCTCTTGGAGGGCCCAAGAGAAGATTCGTCGCATTCCTGGCGTCGTGCGCCGCTCACCGGGGCCGTCTGATGCAAAGGAGGCCGAGCTTGTGGATTTGCAGTCTCGCTTGGTGCTCCATCTTGTTCTGTGCGGGGTGTGCAACCAGCAGCCCTGCCAGTGTGGGGGCAGCTCTAGGGTCATGGCTTGCACCAGACCAGGCGCTCTCATGACGGTCGCGGCCATCTAAGAGGTTGGGAGGTAAAGGACGGCCATTACCCTCGCCTACAGCGTCACGGATCGACACGCCAAGTCATTGTTGCAGTTGCTCCTCTTTGATGCCTTCTACTCCACCTCCGACCGTGGGCGACTAGACGGGAGCGCCTCCTGCACCGGCCACGTTACCCATGAGGCCTGACTCACTTGCGACCATTGCGGTGTCGATGGCACCCGCAACGATGTGAGAGGGCGCCTTTGAAGTGGAGGGATGTGTGGCCGCACCGGATTTCTTCTTCGGAGCCATTGTTCAAGAAGATGACGAATAAGATCGACGCACCGATCACAATCTCGGGTCCGCACCAGCGGAGCGCCCCCTACCTGGCACGCCAAAGATGTCGGGGCTGAATGCACATGATAACCTACGGGGCCATCGGCCCCTTTGTGGTTCGATGGGGGGCGTGGATGCAAGCAAGAAGAGCGGAGATAGTGAGACGACGCGACGATTTACCCAGGTTTGGGCCGTTGTGAACCATAAAACCCTACTACTGGTTTGTGGTGGATTGATCAAGAGAACACTAAGAGCCCACAACACTCCTTCCCGGCAAGGGTTGCCTTCGGGGAGCTACTACACGCGTACAAATGCTCAAAGGTCTGAATCCTAAACTAGGTTGCCTTGGGCCTCCTTTTATAGTGCGAGGGCGATCATAGTGGCAAAACAGACAATATCTGGTGATTAGGTAGCTAGCACAGCTTATCATTCCTAACTCTAGCATTAGAGACAAAATACCATCATTGCTAGTCTAGGTGGCATGCAACGGTGCATTCCCAACAAGCTGATACAACCGCTCTAGTTGTCCATTGCTTCACACCTCGACACGTTTAAGGACGGGTGTCAAAGAGGGGTAATCTTCCTTCCAATGTGTAGACACGTTCTTAGCAAGAGCCTTTTAGCAACCTGGGGGGCTCGACACCGCATCGATAAGTGACTGGACTTGCAATGAGGTGGAGCGGTGACAGGTTGGCTCACGCTTGTCGGGGGATGACTTGTCGGGGCTTCCAGAGAGTGCGTGCATCCTGGTCCCTGGCAAGCACCGGTAGAGTACTCGGCACGCAGCAGTCCAGGGTTGGCCTTCCATGTAAAGCTCGTTGTAGTCCGTCTTAATTATTGCTGGGTTGTCTTTGTGTGTAGAAGTTTTTTACCATTGTTGCCTATGTCTAAGTCAGGGGCACTGGGTACCCCTGTCCTAGTGCACCGACAGACTTTTCCATTGAGAATGTCATGCTTGTTGTGACTCTTGCATATAATTTACTTTCCGTTCCTCAACTTGCACTCATGGGTTTTGGTACCTTCTTTGGTGTTGAGACTGTGTCCCTTTTGTGGAGCAAGACTCTTGAAGTAGCCTTTGTTGGGCATGTCGAAAATGGTCTCTATGTGGTTAACTTCTCAGAGTGGCCCACTAAGACCGCGAATTTCCTAATGTCTAAAGTTGATGTGGGTTGGCTATGGCATCCCCGGCTCGCCCATGTCAATATGAGATCTTTGTAAAGTCTCCTCCAAGGGGATCACATCCTTGGACTAAGAAATGTGAGTTTTGCCAAAGATTGTGCTTCCAGTGCCTGTATCGAAGGAAAGCTACATGAGAAGGCTCACCAACCCATGACTATCATCTACTCAAAAGTGCCTTGGAGCTCCTTCACATTGATCTCTTTGGTCCCCCATCTTTTGATAGCCTTGGAGGAAGAAATTATTACTTGGTGATTATGGATGACTACTCAAGATACACTTGGATATACTTCTTCAAGAGGAAGAGTGAGACTCAACAAACTGTCATTAAGTTTGCCAATGAAGCTCAACGTCAACTTGAGGCAAAGATTTTAATGATAAGAAGTGATAATGGCACCACGTTGAAGAACTACACATTGAATGAGTTCCTTAGTGATGAGGGGATTAAGCATCAATGCTCTGCACCATATACCCCTGAACCAAATGGTGTTGCATAAAGAATGAACCGGGTGTTGATGGATGCGGCAAGGACTATGATGGCAAAATTCAAATCTTCGTAAAACTTTGGGCCGAAGCCATCAACACCGCATGTCATGCATCCAACCGGCTCTATCTTCGCAAAGGCTTGAACAAGATGCCTTATGAAATTCTTACCGGTAACATGCCCAACCTCAAGTACTTCTGGGTGTTCGGGAATAAGTGTTTCATTCTCAAAAAGGGTGTTCGTTTATCTAAATTTGAATCTAGAGCTCAAGAGGGCATATTTGTTGGTTATGCTACAAACTTTCGCGCTTAATGTGCCCTCAATATGTCCACCAGACTCATTGAGGAGATGTGTAACGTGGAGTTTGATGAAAATAATGGCTCCCAAGTGGAGCAAAGTGGTCTTTGTGATGTAGGTGATGAAATTCCTCCCCAAGCCCTAAGAAGAATGGGTGTGGGACACTTCCTACCCTTTGAGGAACCCCTTGTGGCTGAAGGAGAAGGAGAATACTCCACTCCAGTGGAACCATCACCAAACCAAGACCCACATGCTTTCGAAGAACAAAGTGCATGCCCTCAATCTAGTGAACAAGATCAAGGGCAAAATCAACCTCATGATAGTGATGATCCACCAAGTGATGCTCAAGGTCAAGTTCACACCCCCAAACAAGCACATGATCAAGACCATGGTCAAGGTCAAGAGCAAGCTCATGATGACAATCAAGGTCATCCAGATGATGCTCCTCCACCACCCCAAAACGGCGCTCCACACCCTTCCATGGAGGAGATATTAGAAAGACGTGCCGCCAAGATAGCTGCCAAGTTTAAACATAAACAACATGTTTTGGAGAACATCTACGGTAGCTTGAAAAAAGGGGTAACCACTCGTAAACAATTAACAAACTTTTGTGCACATCATCCATTTGTTTCTTGTATTGCACTTCTTAAGGTACAAGAAGTGCTGGAGGACTCAGAATGGCTTGAAGTCATGCACGATGAACTCAACAACTTCGAGCACAACAAAGTGTGGCGGTTGGTGACCAGACCAAAGGAGAACCGCAATGTCATTGGAACAAAATGGATCTTCAAGAACAAGCAAGATGCAAATGGTGTTGTCATTTGTAACAAGGCAAGATGGTGGCACAAGGCTACTCCCAATTCGAGGGTATCGACTACGGTGAAATCTTTGCTTCTGTTGCACATCTTGAATCTATCCGCATGTTTCTTGCATATGCCTCTCATCATGATTTTAAATTATATCAAATGGATGTGAAGAGTGAATTTCTTAATGGTTCACTCAAGGAGTTGGTTTATGTCAATCAACCCCCTGGGTTCGAGGATCCCAAGTTCCCTAAATATGTATACATTCTCGATAAGGCTCTTTATGGCCTTAAACAAGCCCCGCATTCATGGTATGAGCACCATATCGACATGTTGCAAGACCGTGTGTTCGAAATTGGTAAAATCGATCCCACTCTTTTCAAAAGCAGGGTTAAAGGTAACCTGTTCATATGCCAATTATATGGTGATGATATTATATTTGGTTCTCCTAAAAAACTTTCAATGAAGAGTTTGCTGCACTAATGACCAAAGAGTTTCAGATGTCCATGATGGGAGAATTGAAGTACTTCCTTGGATTCGAAGTCAAGGAACCTTCATCAACCAAGCTAAATGAAAGTGTGTTATATCGGCTAGAGGGGGTGAATAGGTGATTTTTCCAAATTCATCAATTGAGGAATTTCAACTTGAGGAATTTGAAATGTGATGAATAACTAGCAACAGAATAAGTACTCAAGTGCATGAGAAACATAGAAACAGCATAGTCATCATGATGAAATAAAACATGCACGAATTACAGGTAGCGTGATACAGGATAAGCAGGTGAGGAACAAGGTAACTTGAAGAATTTGAGAGAGGAAATTGTGAAAGTCTTCAGTCAAATTCTTCAAACAGTAAAGATCAATTTCATCAACAAGTATATGAGGAAATGAAAGGGTTGAGGAAATAGAACCAGGTAGCTCGATGAAGACAATGGTTTGATGACCTAGTTCCAACTGTTGTGATAGCCGTACGTCTTGTTTGGAGTGGCCTGGTATTTAAACCGGAGGACACACAGTCCTTAACTTATTCTCCTTGAGCTAAGGTCACAAAGTCATCGCCCAACACTCGTGGTAAGTCTTCAGGGTAGACTTCCAAAACCCTCACAAACTGGTCACCTGGCGATCCATAATTGACTGGTGGATGCTCTAGACCAAGGTCACTCCGTGATCCCCAATTAACTGCAGGACGCACTAGACCATGACGCCTAACCGTCTAGAAGATACACAGTCTTCAAAGATAACAAGCATCTGTTCCACACATGAGCAATATCTTCAGTGATGCTCAATCACTTTCGCTTTGGTGGTTTGGATTTGGGTTTTTCCTCGCTAATGATTTTCTCTCAAAAGTCTTCGGAGGATGGGTTGCTCTCAAATGAAAAGTGTCAGTTCTCTCTCAGAGCAGCCAACCAACTAGTGGTTGTGGGGGGTGGCTATCTATAGCCAGGGTGCAACGTGACATGATAAGGCATAAATGCCCCCAATGATATGACCGTTATCCGGATAGGATGATTGGGGACAGTTGGCACTAAGCACAGCAACAGTCGGAATTTCGAACTATGAAAGTCCTCAGGCTTATCATATTCCTCACTTGTAGGAAATTCACACTGGCGAAATCATAACTCCTCAGTTAGACCAATTTCCTGAGAGAGCAGAAGAACATCGTCTCTGTCACTAAAGAAGTTGACTGAACTGTAAGAGATTTCCAAAGGCTTCACTCAAAGGATTGGATAGGTTGAGGCTTTTGAGTTGGAGCATCAGTTGGAAATTTTCCTTAGCATTACCTTGGCCCCCTTTAATAGTACGGTGTTTACTATGACTCAAAGAAAGGAAATGAAACTATGAAAACAAAAGGCTTCACGCTTGATAGTCCTCGTTCATATCTTCAAGGTCACACCAACTTCTTCATTTTCAAAGTCTTCAGGGAATACCATAGTCTTCAGCAAAGTCTTGACCAAAGTCTTTAGTTGAAGACATACATTTTTAGGGGTCGATAATCTCCGAAAATATCAAACTCCTCATCGACTTATGGATCCTGTGTACACTCACAAACACATTAGTTCCTTAACCTATCAGGCTTCAATACACCAAAATCACTAAGTGGCACTAGATGCACTTACAATCTCACCCTTTTTTGTGATTGATGAGAAATAGGTTAAGTTTTCAACGGGGATAGAAATATGGAATGTAAGTACTGAGTATGAGGAATTGGATTGCAAGATATAGAAGAACTCCCCCTGAAGATGTGCATATTTGAGGAATTTTCTTTGGACTGCAAATGCACATGGCAGGTTAAAAACATGGAGAACTCCCCCTATATCTTGTAATTCATACACGCATTTAACATATGATATGAAGAATTTGAGATGCATGATGAAAATGGTGCCTGACGAAATTCAGTATGCATGCATTAAGGTATTTGAGGAATTAAGCATGTGCAAAGCAGTTCAAAAGAGTCAGACCACCATCAGACTTAAGTTTACAACTCAACCAACAAAAGCTTCTGAAGAGCGAGAGTTGTAACATAAACAAAAACAGCCCATATATAGAGACCCGCTTGAAGACTAACTCGAATTTTCTCCCCCTTTGTCATCGAAGACCAAAAGGGACGAAAACTGAGGACTAAAGCCCCTTTAAGAATTTCATCTTGAGGGTGATGAAGGAGCACTAGCGTTGTTGGGGTCGTTTGTTGATGCTGGGCCTGCCGCAGTGTCGTCAATGTCCTTAGCTTCATCCGTCTCGCGTGATGAAGAATATGAGCTTTTAACCAGTTGAGGAACTTGAACTTTCTTGAATTTCTTATGTGGAGGATGAGCCCAGTCAAGGTTCTGCTCAAGGTTCTTCTCCTTCAATTCTTCAGGAGTCTTGAAGTGAGACAAAACGGCCCCAAGTGCGGTTGAAGACTTCATGCAGGTAGTATTGGTTCTTCCTCACAGTGTTGTGCGTGATAGTCATGTCTCGAAGAATTGAACCAAACTGTCGCTGGACCCATATATGGTTGCGATCAACCTTCTGATGAAGACTTATGAGAAGCTCACGATCAGTTATCACACGAGGAGCCGACTCTTGAAGCTTTTGCACCGAGGCTTTTACAGCAGAGTCTTGGGTAGAAGTGTCATCATTGGTGGAATAAGATGCAGCTTTGAGAAACTAGCCATCCAATGGACGAGTACCTTCATCAATGACATCTTTGCCTTTTCCTTCAAATGAAGCAATTGTGTGCTTGAGGACTTAAATAGGAGGAAGAAAGCCGAAGTGATTCTGTAAGTCAGCCTTGAACGGAATTGAAGACCTTGATCTGATGAATTTCATGATCCAAGGAGCATAAGGCTTCAATTCAAATGGGGCTAATGCTGCATTGGCCAAAGTCCTCATGAAGAAATCATGGTAGTTGATGGGAATCCCATGAATGATGTTGAATAGCATGTTCTTCATGACTCCCTCCACTTCTTCTTCTTCAGAGTTGTGGCCCTTTTGAGGACTAAGGGTGTTGGTCAGAATGTGATAGATTGTCTTGGGCACATAGAGCAAATCCTTCACAAGGAAGGTAGTCCTTTGAGATTTTCTAGGAGCCAAAGGCTTCATCGGCACTTGCATCATGTGGTTCAGCAGAGTAGGTTCATCAAATAGGCATCTTTCCCCTTCTAAAGGAATTGGAACTGGGACTTATCGAAGCAATTCCGAGGCTGGTGCAGTGTAGTGAGTAGATCTAGTCATCCAGTCCAAGACCCAAGAGTTGATGTCAGAAGCATCACCTGTGATGTGCAAGGTGGCATAAAATTTAAGAATCGGCTCTTCATTCCAATCACAGATATCCATGTAGAACAAAAGAATTCTAGCATCATGAAGAACTGCGAGCACCGGTGTGAAGGATGGGATTGTTTCCATATCCGCATGAGGAATTTGATGATGCTCGAAGAGTTTCTTCTTGTCAAACAGCACTGATGCATAGTAGTTCATCTACGTGGTTGTCCAGAATCTGGTGCGACCGGCTCTTGCAGAGTCATATGGATTTGGCCCAGTGAAGAAGATGTGCTCGTTGAAGAAATTAGTCTTGATGAATTTGGGGCACTTTGAACCTTTGAATGGCATCCTAGGCTTCGGCTGAAGATTTGGCTTGAAGCGGCCCATGATTTCCTTAGGCATTTGTGGGATTTCTTCAGACTGAGGAATTTGCACAGTAGTTTCCTCAGTGGAGGTTGCAGCAACAATTTCCTTAGCTGATGCAGCTGGAATATCTTCAGTGATAGTTGCAGCCAAGTCATCACATCATGTCTAAATTTCTTCAGTTTGGGCTAGAGACTGAGGAATTTTTGACAGAGGAGTGGTCACTGGTGCATTTGGCTGTGCAGCTTCCCAATATTCATCATTGATCAGAGGTGTAGTGTTTCCAATGTCCACGTCCTCTTCCATTTCTTCAACGCCGGCCTCTTCAGCAGTCAACTGAGGCTGGGGCGTTGATACCAGTGCAGTTGAAGCATTAGCTTCCACTTCAATTTCTTCATCAATCTGCTCTAAGGTAGCAGTAGACTGATCCTCTTCTTCTTCATCATCATTTGGGTTGACATAGTCAACACCAAATGGTATTAGTTCATAGGCTAGCACGGAGGTAATGGGAGTTACATCAATCGAGTTAGTTGAGGAACTTGGCAGTGTCTTCAGTTTCTTCACTACAGAGGAATCTAAAGTTGATGCTTTTCCCTCCAGTGCCTTTTTCTCCATGGCCTTAGTTTTCTTCACTTCTGATGCAGAAGGAAGGTTGTTGTTCTTCACCCTTGAGGATTTTGTAGTTTCTGCCGAGGGTGAAGGAGGAGCATTTTATTCAGGCACGACTGATGTCGTCGCCCTTGTGGTCTCAATTTCATCAGGCACAGCAAACGTTTTAGATTTCCTGGCAATTTCTTCAAGCGCAACAGTGGAGGTTGCCCTAGAAGGTTCTTTAGCAGTATGAATTTCTTCAGCTACAGGAGCAGTTTGTTCGGCAGACTGAGCAGATTCTTCAGCCTAAAGAATTTGAGGTTGCGATCGAGCTGCAACCCTTTCGTTGTGGTCCTTGACGGCTTTATCACCCACATTGATGAAACGAACTTTGGCGCGTTTGGTCCTTGATGGTCTTTGATCTCAAACTGCAACTTCACCAGTTCCTCAGGGGAAAGCTTTAGAACATTTTTCTTCAATAAGTGCACTTTCTTGTACTGAGCTTTCTTGGTTTGTCTGGCCTTCCCATACTTCCGCTTTTCTTCAGCTATGAAGTCAGTGAGGACATGATCTGGACTAGGAGGCAGCTTCAAATCATTAATTGGAGTGTTGGGATCCTTGTGCCAGATATCAATGAAGTTCAGCGCCATCTTTGGATACAGCCATAGAGGAATCTGAGTTCCCTTTGCTTGGGCCACTCGTTCTTGCTTGTTTCTGATGATTGCCACAAGTTCCTCATCATCAGCTTCATCATCTGAAGAATCTGATGTTATTTTGAACACCACCTTCTTCGGTTGAAGACTTGGTCGAGTGCCTCATCTAGAAGTGGCTTCCATCTTCATTGGGGAAGGACTGGTTGAGGATTGTGCTTGGGCAGAGGAACTTTCAGAGACCCCTGAAGCAATTGAGAAGACCTTGGTCCTCTGACATGTTGCAAGGAGCACAGGAGTTGAGGATTTTGTGGCAGTGGCTGATGATTGTGCAGCTACTGAAGCCATTGTTGAGGCCTTAGAAGACTTTGCTTGAGGATTCTGCAGTGAGGATTTTGAAGTTGAAGACTTTGCCTTCACAGCAGACTTCTTCACAACAGATTTCTTTGGAGCACTAGCAGAGGCTCCGACAGTGGCAGCAGCAGCAGAGTCTTCATTGAATTTCTTCACATCCCCTTTTGCCCTCTTTGCCGGCTTGGCTTGTTTTCTTTCCCATTCTTGAGGAAAGTCATCACCAGTTTTGAGACTAGTGACATCAGTAGTTTGGTTTGGAGCCAAGGGTGGCCTGTTGCACGGGGGTTTAAGAGTGAATTTCTTCATGTATTTTGGAGTGACATATCGATATTCTTTTGACTCCCGTGCCCATCTCCTCTCGATTTTTTGTATACGAATCTTTCCTTGCTTTGTAGTTTCCTTGCCATGAGTTTCTGCATCTGGAGTGCAATATTCCTCATATAGTTCATCGGGTATCTCAAAAGCAGTTTGTACTTCAGATTTCTTTCCACCTTTCTGTGGCCTTTTCCCATCAGCCATTTTCTACGGCTGAGGATTCTGAGGAAGTGTGCAAATTATCTTGAAGGAATGCTGCAAATGAGTTAAGTTGATGAGAACCTAGTGATTTATCAGCAGACATTTTGTAACTATGAACAGAGTATAGGTGTGAAGAATTTGAAGAGGTCATATGCGTTCTCAGAAATTTCCAAAATACATCAAGTTGAAGAATTTTGACCGTAGATGTCTTGAGGAATTTCCCTAAGTGTTCTTGTCTTTAGGTTCCAGAGTTGTGCAAATTTTGAGGATCCACACAATTGAGGAATCTTGAAGAAAATCATAACTTAGGAAAAAACATCAAGGGTATGAACATGTAAGGTTCTTTGGAATATGATTCTTGAAGAATAAACACCTTTGAGGAAATTGTGGAAAACTTGAAGATCACACAAGGGCAGTAAAATTAGATTTTATTTACCTCGGTGAAGAACCCGACGAGCAGTGAGATGAAATCGAGGAAGTTCATTCATCGAGATCTCCCACGCCCTAGCTTGGGAAAGGGAGATAACTACAGCGACAGCGGGGTGAAGACTTCCGCGGCTGATGCGAGTACGGCGACAGCAAGGTCGAGGCAGTGAAGCTCTTCCACACCGGTGGCGATGATTTTAGCAGCGGCGCTAGGTTTGAGCTCGGGAGAGAGTGGGAGTGAGGAGTAACCGAGCACAGTGAAAGGGAAGGGGTATTTATAGTGGAGGTGAAAACCAATCTACCCGAAGAGTTTGGACCATATTGCCCCTGACCCTTGCTCTCCATGCAACATGTGTCACCCAGATTCTGAGTAGTGGAGATAGCAGGGGATCGTGGGTTATCCAGTCGTGGGAATCGGGACGGTTTGAGTGGCAAGCGCAGAAAATTTAGATAGTGAAAAATTTAAAGTTTCCGTTTGCAAATTTTTCAGCTGTCAAGGACAAAGTGAAGACTTTGAATGACTTTCAAAGTAGAACGCATATGAAGAATGTGAGAACAGACTGGGTTGAGTTTAGCATAGAGGGGGAACGTGTCTGATCACATTCACTTAGATGAAAATCAACTTGAAGAATTAGCAATAAGTGAATGATGTTGAGGACATTGAAAACTCAGATATATATATTCAATGAAGAACATCAGTTTCATAGTTTTGAAGAATTTGATAAGTTGAGGAATTTGCAAACTTGAGGAATTTGAAAAATTGAAGAATTTGCAAAACGACAAAAAACTCAACTTTGAAGAATTTCAACTATGGTTGCTGGCATGTCCCAACTTATAAGAATGATGATTTCAGACACCGCGTACAATTGTCGTAGGGTTCTGAGAATCAAATTCTTCATTAATTTCTTCACACTAGGAGGGTTATTCTTCATTGATTGAAGAAAAATGTTACTTCGTGTCTTGCACATCTAAGTCATCAATTTTGCATAAATGTTAGGATGTGTGTCTTTTTCACTGAACATTCGAAGATTCTAAGATATTTAGCTCACACCACAAATTGCAAAATCTCTTTTCATCCAAGGGCTTTGTGAAGATATCAGCCAGTTGTTCTTCAGTGGGGATGTGGTCGATAGAGATGTCCTCCTTGAGTACATGATCTCAAAGAAAGTGTTGACGAATCTGGATGTGCTTGGTCTTGGAATGCTGAACTGGGTTGTAAACAATCTTGATGGCACTCTCATTGTCGTAGTAGAGAGGCACATTCTTCACCTTGATGCCATAGTCCTTGAGGGTTTGCTTCATCCACAGCAACTGAGCGCAACATGAACCAGCAGCAATGTACTCAGCTTCATCAGTAGATAGTGACACACAGTTCTGCTTATTTGAGGACCAACAGACTAAGGATCATCCGAAGAAATGACATGTGCCTGAGGTTGACTTGTGATCCACATGATCTCCAGCATAGTCAGCATCTGAGTATCCGACGAGGTGAATATTTGAGCCCTTGGGATACCATAATGCAAGGGTTGGTGTGTGAGCTAAGTATCGAAGAATATGTTCCACAGTCTTATGGTATGATTCCTTCGGTGTTTCTTGGAATTAGGCGCACATGCAAACACTCAGCATAATATCAGGCCTAGATGCACACAGATACAATAAAGAGCCAATCATGGAGCGATATACCTTCTGATCAAAATATTTACCAATTTCGTTAGTGTAGAGGTGGCATTTTGAAGGCATTGGAGTTTTGACGCATTTGCAATCTTGCATGTCGAATTTCTATAGACATTCCTTGAGGTATTTCTCTTGAGAGATGAAGATGCCATTGTCTTGCCGACGAATTTTTGAAGACCTAAGAAGATTTCAACTCTCCCATCATAGAAATTTGATATTCTTCACTTATGATATAGGCAAATTCATCACTATAATGTTTCTTAGTACAGCCAAAGATAATATCGTCTACATATATTTGGCATATGAACAGTTCATTGTCATAGGATTTGGTGAAAACAGTTGGGTCGAGTGAACCGGGTTTGAAGCCTTTCTTCATGAGGAATTCCTTCAGAGTGTCATACCACGCCCGAGGGGCCTGCTTGAGGCCATAGAGGGCCTTGTTGAGTATGAAGACTTTGTTAGGATGCTTAGGGTCTTCCAAACCTGGGGGTTGATGAAAGCACATTTTCTCCCTTGGTGGTTTTGGTAATTAATAACAACATATAAGTCATTGAACTAATGTTTCCACCAAGTATATTTCAGGAAAAGTTCATTAATGGGAATGGCAAAAGGATTGTGGAATTACCCCAACATTCAAGGAAATAGGTTGGCCAAGCTTCAAGCAAGAGGACTCTACATTTTACATTTGTGAGAAATCACTTTGAGTCTATAGGAAAGCCAATACTATTAAAAGGGGGTAAAGTTTTGATGGTGAACAATATGCTCAAACGTGCACAAGTGACAGTCACCAAAACATCCACATACTCTCCCACCAAAGTCTGTCCTAAACAAAATGTGCCAAATCGGTGCAACCAATGTTCCTATCTCGGTGCCACCGAGTTCCAAACCCTAGACATACCCAGCCAAAGCCTAACACTTCGGTGCAGCCGACACTATACTCGGTGCCACTGAGTTGGGTTGCCAACTTCTTGTTACGCAAGTTCTCATTTTTGGTCCGACCGAGAATGGTGAATCGGTGTCACCGAGATTGGTAATTCTGATCATTGGTCACCTTGTCGGTGCAACCGAGAATTATATATCGGTCCATTCGAGATTCAAAAGTTGCCACTTTTTGTCACTTCGGTACCACCGAGATTTACACATCGGTGTCACCGAGTCTGACTTATTGTGTGTAATGGTTGGATTTTTGGGGAAGCCTATATATACCCCTTCACGACAACTCACTCAAAAGAGAAGCACTCAGAACTATTCCATACCTATCCTACTCAGTTTTCTGAGAGAGAACCACCTACCCTTGTGTTGAGGTCCAGATCTTCCACTCCAACCATATGGATCTTGATTTCTAGCCTCCCCAAGTTGCTTTCCACCAATCCCATCTCTTCTACCAAGCCAAATCTATGTGAGAGAGATTGTGTGTTGAGGAGTCTATCATCTTGAAGCACAAGAGCAAGGAGTTCATCATCGTTACCGAGCCTATTACCTTTTGGAGGGTGGTGCCTCCTAGATTGGTTAGGTGTCGCTTGGGAGCCTCCTACTTCGTGTTGTGGAGTGAACCAAGAAGTTTTTAAGGGCAAGGAGATCACCTACTTCGTGAAGATCTACCCATAGTGAGGCTAGTCCTTCGTGGATGGAAGCCGCATGGAATAGTCAAGGTTGCTTCTCCGTGGAACCCTCCATGGGTAGAGCCCTTCGTGGACTCTCGTGACCGTTACCCTCAGTGGGTTGAAGACTCCATGAACATGGACGTATGATAGCACCACCAATCGGAACCCCTCACTTGTGTCTGCTATCCTAACCCTCTCTTTACTTACATGTGCAATGTCGTTACTTTCCGCTGCTATACTCTTAGACATGCATGTGTAGGGTGTTACTTGGTATGATATGAATGCTAAAACTTGTCGAGAATTAAAATTGGGAAAAAGGCAAAACTTTTATTTGGTCAAGTAGTCTATTACCCCCCCTAGACCTACTTTCGATCCTATAGTTGAGCAACATATACTTCTTCCTTAAGCTTACCATTGAGAAATGCACTTTTAACATCCATTCGATATAAGATGATATCACGATGGTTAGCATAAGCAAGTAATATGTGAATAGCTTCAAGTCTAGCAACAGGTGCAAAAGTTTCATCAAAGTCAATTCCTTCAACCTGTGTGTGGCCTTGAGTTACAAGATGAGCCTTATTTCTTACCACAACGCCATTTTCATCTTGCTTGTTGCGGTAGATCCACTTGGTACCTATGATGTTATGCTTGCGAGAATATGTCCGCTTGAAAAGTTCCCACACATTGTTGAGCTTCAATTGATGCAATTCCTCTTGCGTAGCTTGAATCCACTCAGCCTCCTTGAATGCTTCATCAATTTTGGTGGGCTCTATGATAGATACAAAAGCAAAGTGCCCACAAAAGTTAGTCAAATGTTAAGCTCTTGAGCGAGTGAGGGGACCTGGTGCATTGATGTCGTCGATGATTTTGTCAATCTGCACTTCATTTGCAACTCTTGGATGAGCAGGTTGACGTGGCTAAGGAGTTTCTCCAGCACCATTTTCTTCAGGTGTATCAGCATGAATGTCTTCATTGGTTGGAATGACTTCATCAGTAGATTGAGGTTCTTCAATGGGTATGACATCTTTAGTAGCCTTCAGCTTAATGGATTCCTTAGGAGACGTTTCATCAGGCACAGAAGGCATGTGCTCTCTTTGCGAGCCGTCAGTTTCATCGAACCGCACATCTGTAGTTTCAACAACCTTTTGGTGGTAGGTGTTGAAAACTCTGTAGGTGTGTGAGTCCTTTTCATAACCAAGCATAAAACCTTCATGTGCTTTCAGTGCAAATTTAGAACTATGGTGAGGATCTCTAATCCAGCATTTTGCACCGAAGACTTTGAGATAACTTACACTGGGTTTCTTGCCAATCATGAGTTCATATGACGTATTATTGAAGAATTCGTGAAGATACACCCTATTGATGATGTGGCATGTTGTATCAATTACCTCAGGACAGAAGCGACGAGGAGTCTTGTATTCATCAAGCATGGTGCGAGCCATATCAAATAGAGTCTTGTTCTTGCGCTCCATGATGCCGTTCTGCTGAGGAGTATAGGGGCAGATAACTCATGATTAATACAAAGTTCATCAAGATATTCATTAAGATTGGTGTTCTTGAACACAGTCCCATTATCACTCCTGATATGCTTAATCTTGACGCCGAAGTTTGTAGAGGCCCTTGAAGTAATTCATCGGAAGACATCCTGCACTTCAGAGTTGTACATAATAATACGCACCCAAGCGTAACGAGAGTAATCATAAAAAATGACAAATCCATACAAACTTGAAGAATTTGTTAGTGTGGAATAATGAGTGGGGCCAAAGAGGTCCATTTGAAGCAATTCAAAAGATCGAGTCGTGGTCAAGATTGTCTTCGAGAGATGCTTGGATCTGGTCATTTTCCCAGATTCACATGCACCATAGAGGTGGTCCTTGAGGAATTTGACACCTTTAATGCCAATGACGTGCTTTTTCTTCACGAGCTTGTGCAAGTTCCTCATACCAGCATGTCCAAGTCGTTGATGGCACAACCAGCCTTCTGAGGACTTTGCAAGGAGGCACGTGGCAGGCTGAGGACCTGTAGAGAAATCAACAATATACAAGTCTCCTCTCCTAAATCCTTCGGAGAGTTTGGAATTTTCAGATTCCATGATGACAACACAACGATATTTTCCAAAGACGACAACCATATCAAGATCACAAAGCATTGAGACAGACATAAGGTTGAAGCCGAGGGTTTCGACAAGCATCACCTTATCCATGTGTCGGTCCTTTGAGATTGCAAACTTACCTAGACCCAATACCTTGCTTTTCTTTTGTCTGCGTAGGTGATATGCTTCAAATGAGATGGAGAAAGTGGCAAATTCATCAGTAGATTCTTGTCACCAGTCATGTGATTTGTGCATCAACTGTCGAGGACCCACTCAGTAGCTTTTGGAGATTCATCCTACAGATGAATTAGGACATGATACGTATCGAACGTATCTATAATTTTTATTGTTCCATGCTATTATATTATTTGTTTTGGATGTTTTACATGCATTAATATGATATTTTATATTATTTTTGGGACTAACCTATTAATCTAGAGCCTAGTGCCAGTTTTTGTTTTTTCCTTGTTTTTGAGTATTGCAGATAAGGAATATTAAACAGAATTCAAAAAGAATAAAATCTTCGGAATAACTTTTCTTGCACCAGAACCAACCCAGAAGACTTCGAGATGAAGTCAGGAGAGCAGCCCTATGGCCACAAGCCATAGGGGCGCGCCCTAGGGGGGCACCCCCTAGCTTGTGGGCCCACGGCAGCTCCACTAACCCTATTTCTCGGCCTATAAATTCAAAAATATTCCTTGTATACCAGAGAGAGCCACGAAAACACTTTTTCGTCGCCAGGAGCCTCGGTTCCCATGAGATCCAATCTTGGAGCCTTTTCTGGTAATCTACCGGAGGGGGATTCGATCACGGAGGGCATCTACATCCACTCCATTGCCCCTCCGATGATACGTGAGTAGTTCACCACAGACCTTCGGGCACATAGCAAGTAGCTAGATGGCTTCTTCTCTCTCTTTGCTCTTCAATACCATGTTCTTCATGATCTTTATGGAGATCTATCCGATGTAATACTCTGCTGCGGTGTGTTTGTCAAGATCGGATGAATTGTGGGTTTATGTTCAGATTATCTATAAATATTATTTGAGTCTTTTCTGAATTCTTATATGCATGATTTCATATCTTTGCAAGTCTCTTCGAGTTTTTGGATTGGTTTGGTCAACTAGATTGGTAATTCTTGGAATAGGAGAAGTGCTTAGTTTTGGGTTCAATCTTACGGTGTCCTCACCCAGTGACAAAGTAGGGGTAGCGAGGCACGTATTGTATTGTTTCCATCAAGGATAAAAAGATGAGCCTTTCATCATATTGCTTCATTTTATCCCTCTACATCATGTCATCTTACCTAATGCATTACTCTGTTCTTCATGAACTTAATACTCTACATGTAGGGAGGAGTCGGTCGATGTGTGGAGTAATAGTACTAGATGCAAAATCGTTTTGGGCTACTTGACACGGACGTGATGCCTATATGCATAATCATTGCCTTGGATATCTTCATAATTATTCGCTTTTCTATCAATTGCTCGACAATAATTTGTCCACCCACCATAATATGTGCCATCATGAGAGAAGCCTCTAGTGAAACCTATGGCCCCGGGTCTATTTTCCATCTTATACTTTGAGATCTAAAACCAAAAATACCAAAAATATCTTGTTGCGTTATATTTACCTTTTGTTTTACTTTCCGTTCAAGCAATCAATTATATCTATCTCTATCATATCTCATCCTTGCAAGTAACCGTGAAGGGATTGACAACCCCTTTATAGCGTTGGGTGCAAGTGTTTGACTCTTTGTGTAGGTACATCTATTGGGGACTTTCTTGTATCTCCTACTGGATTGATACCTGGGTTCTCAACAACTAAGGGAAATAATTATCTACTTTGCTGCATCATCCGTTCCTCTTCATAGAAACCAACGCATGCTCGAGAAGTAGCAAGAAGGATTTCTGGCACCGTTGTCGGGGAGATATATAACAAGTGAGGATGAGAACTATCCCGTCAACTTGCCAATTTTTGGCTCCGTTGCCGGGGAGGATACACATCAATCCTACAAAGTACCCATCACAAACTCATCTCTTGTTTTTACTTTATTTGCCATTTGCCTCTCGTTTTCCTCTCCCCCACTTCTAAAACGATTTTCAGAAAATACCAAAAAGATTTGCCTTTTTATTCTCCCTTCTCCCTTCGCCTTTTCGTTGCTATGTTTGCTTGTGTTGCCATGTGCCTTCTATTTGCTTTCATCTTTGCTTGCTAAAAATCTATTGATATGGATCCTAATCCACTTGCTAATCTTTTAAAAAGACCAAATTATGATGAACCAATTGCTAGTGAGTTGAGTGCACTTGATTATCTCTATGAAGTTTTGTTTGAAAATCATGAATGTGAAAATCTTGATGAAGTGTGGAAAGAAGAAATTTGTAAGGAGATTCATGATAGTTACTTGAATGAAAAGCATGATTGCCATGTTGTTAGTATGAATTCTCTGAATATCCATGATACTAATGATATGCAAAACCACAAGCTTGCGGATGCTATGCTTGATGAAGATGATATTTTTTGTTCCCCGGGTTTTGGTGATGACACATATGCTATAATTGATCATGAAAAGAATGCTTTGTGTGATAGTTATATTGTGAGATCCCTTCATGATGTTACTGAAAATTACTATGAGAGAGGAACATATGATTTTACATATTGTAATAATATCAAGTTTCCTTTCTATGTGTTCAAAGTTTGGAAGTTATGCTTGTTTTGCCTTCCTATGGTAGTTGATTTTTGTTCCCATAATTTGTTTGCTCACAAAATCCCTATGCATAGGAAGAGGGTTAGACTTAAATATGCTTGCCATGTGATTCATGATGTTCCTATTGTTGCAAATAAGAATTATGTGCCCGTACATTTCATTGTTCTTGATATAGAATGCAATCCTACATGTCCTATTATTCTTGGTAGACCCTTCCTTAGAACGATTGGTGCAATTATTGATATGAAGGAATGAAATATTAGATTCCAATTCCCATTAACGAAAGGCATGGAACACTTTCCTAGAAACAAAATAAGATTTCCTTATGAATATATTATGAGAGCTACTTATGGATTGCATACCAAAGATGACAATACCTAGATCTAGTGTGTTTTGCCTAGCTAGGGGCGTTAAATAATAGCGCTTGTTGGGAGGAAACCCAATTTTACTTTTGTTTCTATTTTGGTGTATTTTGCACATTATTACTTCGGTAGTAATTCTATTTTCTTGTTTAAATTAGTGTTTGAGCCAAGTAAGACCTTTGGGATGGTCTACGGTGTTTGCAATTTGATTTTGCTGAAAAACAGAAACTTTTGCACTGGGTCCAGAATTTTTCTACATTCACTAGAACGTGATTTTGATCTGAAATTTTTACAAAAGATTTATATACAAATTTCCCTGATTGACCTAATTTTCCAGAATTTTTAGAGTTACCGAAGTATTCGAAGTCTACATATTGCTACAGACTGTTCTGTTTTTGACAGATTCTGTTTTCTTTATGTTGTTTGCTTATTTTGATGTATCTATGGGTTGTATCGGGGGGTATAAACCATAGAGAAGTTACAATACAGTAGTTATACACAAATATAAATAAATAATGAGTTCACAACAGTACCTAAAGTGGTGTTTTATTTTTCTTATACTAACGGATCTCATGAGTTTTCTGTTGAGTTTTGTGTTGTAAAGTTTTCAAGTTTTGGGTGAAGATTTGATGGACTATGGAGTAAAGAGTGGCAAGAGCCTAAGATTGGGGATGACCAAGGCACGCCAAGAAATATTCAAGGATACCAAAAAGCCTAAGCTTGGGGATGCCCCGGAAGGCATCCCCTCTTTTGTCTTCAATCCATCGGTAAATTTACTTGAGGCTATATTTTTATTCACCACATGATATGTGTTTTGCTTTGAGCATCTTGTATGATATGAGTCTTTGATTTTTAGTTTGCCACAATCATCCTTGCTGCACACATATTTTAGAGAGAAACGCTGAATCATGAATTTATTATAATGATCTATGTGCTTCACCAAAGAACTAGCCATGGCCAAGGGTGCGTGGAAGCTTGCTATCCATGTGCCAGAACCATGAGTTGGTCACGAGATCTTATGGGTTTCACCTCTAGCCTACCCCAACTTTTTTGGGACTAAAGGCTTTGTTGTTGTTGCTGTTATGTTGCTCTATGTGCTTCACTTATATCTTTTGAGCTAAGCAATGTTGCTCTAGTGCTTCACTTATATCTTTTTAGAGCATGGTGGTGTTACATTTTATAGAAATTATTGAACTCTCGTACTTCACTTGTATTATTTTGAGAGTTTCTTAAAACAGCATGGTAATTTTTTTAGGTTATTAATTTAGTCCTAATATAATGGGCATCCAAGAGGGATATAATAAAAACTTTCATATTAAGTGCATTGAATACTATGAGAAGTTTGACTCCTTGCATATAGTTTTGAGATAATAGAGATGGTAATACGAGAGTCATGCTAGTGAGTAGTTGTTAATTGGAAGATATACTTGTGTTAAAGTTTGTGATTCCCGTAGCATGCACGTATGGTGAACCGTTATGTAACGAAGTTAGAGTATTATTTGTTTAATGATTGTCAACCTTTGTGTGAGGGTCAGGAGCGCGCGATGGTTAACTCCTACCAACCTCACCCCTAGGAGCATGCATCTAATTCTTTGTTTGATAACTAATAGACTTTTGCAATAAGTATGTGAGTTCTTTATGACTAATGTTGAGTCCATGGATTATACGCACTTTCACCCTTCCACCTTTGCTAGCCTCTCTAGTACCGTGCAACTTTCGCCGGTACATCAAACCCTCCTTCCTCAAAATAGACACCATATACTTTCCTCAAAATAGCCACCATGTCTACCTATTATGGCATTTCCATAGCCATTTCTAGGTATATGGCCATGCAACTTCCACCATTCAGTTTTTCATGACATGCACCATCACTTCATCTTGCATATAGAGTCATATTTTGTTTTAGGTGTCGAGTTGTAAGTAAATAAAAGGGTGATGATTTTCATTAATAGACCATTGTCCCTTGTGAGAAAAGGATGATGGAAGTCATGACTCCCTCACAAGTTGGGATGATTATCCGGACTTTACAAAAAATAAAAGTGGCCAGCGAAGCCCAAATAGAAAAAGAGGCGAAAGATGCCCACCAAAATAAATAAAAATGAAAGAAAGAGAGAAGGGACAATTGCTACTATCTTTTTCCACACTTGTGCTTCAAAGTAGCACCATGATCTGCATGATAGAGAGTCTCCTATTTTGCGACTTTCATATAACTAGTGGAATTTCATCTTGCACGACCACTTAGTTTTCTTTTTGAGCTTTCATACACTTATAGCTCTAAGTGCATTTGTTGCATGGCAATCCCTACTCACTCACATTGATATCTATTGATGGGCATCTCCATAGCCCGTTGATATACCTAGTTGATGTGAGACTATCTTCTCCCTTTTTCCTTGCACCTCCTCCATATTCTATTCCACCTATAGTGCTATATCCATGGCTCATGCTCATATATTACGTGAGAGTTGAAAAGGTTTGAGAACACCAAAAGTGTGAAACAATTGTTTGACTTGTTCATCGGGGGTGTGCATAATTTAGATACTTTGTGTGGGGAAGATGGAGCATAGCCAGACCATATGATTTTGTAGGGATAACTTTCTAAGGCCATGTTATTTCGAAAGGACATGATTGCCTTGTTGGGGTGCTCGAAGTATTACTGTATTTATGTCAATATTAGACTATTGTTTTGAATCTTATGGATCTGAATATGCATGCCACAATAAAGAATATTACATGGATAAATATGTTAGGTAGCATTCCACGTCAAAAAAATTGTTTTTATCATTTACCTACTCGAGGACGAGCAGGAATTAAGCTTGGGGATGCTTGATACGTCTCCAACGTATCTATAATTTTTTATTGTTCCATGCGATTATATTATCTGTTTTGGATGTTTTATATGCATTAATATGCTATTTTATATTATTTTTGGGACTAACCTATTAATCTAGAGCCTAGTGCTAGTTTCTGTTTTTTTCCTTCTTTTTGAGTATTGTAGATAAGGACTATTAAATGGATTCCAAACGGAATAAAATCTTTGGAATAATTTTTATTGGACCAGAAGCAACCCAGAAGACTTGGAGATGAAGTCAAGAGAGCAGCCGCGTGGCCACAAGCCACAGGGACGCGCCCTTAGGGGGCGCCCCCCAGGCTTGTGGGCCCACGGCAGCTCCCCTGACTCTGTTTTTTGGCCTATAAATTCAGAAATATTCCCTGTATACCAGAGAGAGCCACGAAAACACTTCTCCGCCGCGAGGAGCCTCGGTTCTCGTGAGATCCAATCTTGGAGCCTTTTCCGGTAATCTGCCAGAGGGGGATTCGATCACAGAGGGCGTCTACATCAACTCCATTGCCCCTCCGATGATGCATGAGTAGTTCACCACAGACCTTGGGGTCCATAGCTAGTAGCTAGATGTCTTCTTCTCTCTCTTTGCTCTTCAATACCATGTTCTTCATGATCTTCATGGAGATCTATCCAATGTAATACTCTTTTGCGGTGTGTTTGTCGAGATCCGATGAATTGTGTGTTTATGTTCAGATTATTTATGAATATTATTTGAGTCTTTTCTGAATTCTTATATGCATGGTTTCATATCTTTGCAAGTCTCTTCGATTTATTGGTTTGGTTTGGCCAACTAGATTGGTAATTCTTGCAATAGGAGAAGTACTTAGTTTTGGGTTCAATCTTGTAGTGTCCTCACCCAGTGAAAAACTAGGGGTAGCGAGGCACGTATTGTATTGTTGCCATCAAGGATAAAAAGATGGGGTTTTCATCATATTGCTTGAGTTTATCCCTCTACATCACTCTGTTCTTCATGAACTTAATACTCTAGATGCAGGCAGGAGTCGGTCGATGTGTGGAGTAACAGTTGTAGATGTAGAATCTTTTCGGTCTACTTGACACGGATGTGATGCCTATAAGCATAATCATTGCCTTGGATATCTTCATAATTATTCACTTTTGTATCAATTGTTTGACAGTAATTTGTCCACCCACCGTAATACTTGCCATCATGAGAGAAGCCTCTAGTGAAACCTATGGCCCCCGGTTCTATTTTATATCTTATACTTTCAGATCTAAAACCAAAAATACCAAAAATACCTTGATGCATTATTTTTACCTTTTGTTTTGCTTTCCGTTCAAGCAACATATTCTATCCATCTCTATCAGATCTCATCCTTGCAAGTAACCGTGAAGTGATTGACAACCCCTTTATAGCATTGGGTGCAAGTGTTTGATTATTTGTGTAGGTACATCTATTGGGACTTACTTGTATCTCCTACCAGATTGATACATTGGTTCTCAACAACTGAGGGAAATACTTATCTACTTTGTTGCATCATCTATTCCTCTTCATGGAAACCAATGCATGCTCGAGAAGTAGCAGTACGACTTATGAACTCATATGCTTCAGAGTGAAGAATATGACATCAAATTCATCTGGCAGAATTTCATCACACAATATAGTGAGTAAAGCAGTGTGAGGACAAGATAACTAAGGAATTCATTTCTGCATGATTAGCTTGCGTCCTTTCAAGCATTTCCTCAGGTCTTCAGCAAATTCGTCAGACGTTCAAGTTCATCTGGGGACCTGACCCTGCATAAGAGATTAGTTCAATTTCTTCACCACCCAGATCTGGCGGGGTGGTAAAGAGTTCATCATTCTGTGAGCACCATATGAGAAGGGAGGCATTGAAGCTAGTGTGCTTCGTTTCACAAGACGAGGATTAGAGTACTCATATGAATAGGTAGAGAAATTCTTTGAGGACTTATGAACATAATGATTTGAGGAATAATGCACATATTCAGAACTCTTTGATATTCCCTATGAAACAGATGCATTAGCACGAGAATGATATTTTTGACCATTTGAGGAATTTTGTCCAACTGAAGACTTTGGTCCATATGAGGAATTTGATCTGGGGTTCCTGTTCTTCATGAGTGGTGTCATGAGGACATTCACTTGAAGATTTTTTAAGCAACTCTTGGGAACCCAGATTTTTCTCATAGGTGAATCGTTCCTGCATTTAGTTCCAACAAATCTGGCAAATACTTCACCTTTCTGATTTTTAAAGAATTTGTAGCTGGAGTCAAGTGACTCATCAGAGGAATATGAAGTTTCACAAGTAAAGCCAGATAAAGTGGATGGATCTATAGGAGGTCCTTTTGCAGCAACCCATGAGGTTTTGGGGTACTGCTCAAGTGTCCAGTAGGATCCATCAGCATTGAGTTTCCTATCAAATGCAATACCCTCTTTCCTAGGGTTCCTGTTCAGATTTTGCTTTTTCAGGACATCGCAAAGGGTTTGATGCCCTTTGAGACTTCTGTACATGCCTGTCACATACAATTCCTTCAACCCTACATTTTCGTCAGTGATACTTGTGGTATCCTCAAATGAGGAATTTGTAACCACAGGAATAGTTGAAGAATTTGCAGCAATAGAAGCATTTAAACATTCAGGTGAAGAATTAGTAGTTTCACGTTCGATCCATTTCCAACAAGGTGGAACAAATTCTTCCTGGGCGGTACTGATCTGTTGAGCCAGTAAGGAACCGCTTTCCCTTTGGAGATCCTCATGAGACACTCTTAGTTTCTCAAGATCTTGCTTTCTTTGAAGAAATCCATAAGAAAGCTTCTCATGATTGGCTAAGAGAGCATTATGATGACTCTGAAGATTATCATACTTTGTATGAAGACTTTTGAGATCGTCAGACAGAGTTTGAGTCCGATCCACTTCCTCATTCAGCAAATGATCTCTTTTGTCTAGCAGTTCTGAAGCTTTTTAAGTGCACTTTGTTGCTCAGTGGCAATATTAGCAAGTTTGGCATAGCTAGGTTTCACATATTCATCAGATTCACCATCACTTGACTCACAGGAGGAGTGATGCTTATGTACTTTGGAACTTTTAGCCATAAAGCAATAGGTGGGAGCATAATCATCATTGTTGACGTCAGAATCGTTGGAGTAGTCATTTTCTTCAGCGTTGAAGATGGACTTGCTGACGAAAGCAGTAGCGAGAGCAAGGCTAGCAACACTAGATTCAAACTCCACCTCAGATTCTTCCTCTTATTCATATTCTTTATATTCTTCTTCTGAGTCCATTTACTTGCCAATGAAAGCCTGAGCCTTTCTAGAACCATTCTTCTTGTGCGTTGAGGACTTTGAAGATGAGGACTTTGAAGATTTCTTCTTTTTCTTCGAGTCATCAGAACTGTCGTCCTTATACTTCTTCTTCTTCGATTCTTTTTCCCAGAGAGGACAGTCATAAATAAAGTGACCAGATTTCTTGCATTTGTGACAAGTTCTCTTCTTGTAGTCGTCTGAGGAATCTGATTTCCTGAAGCCACTTTTTGATGACTTTCCAAACCAGCCTCTCCTTGAGAACTTCTGGAATTTCCTCATGAGCCTTGTCAGCTCCTAACTCAGTTCTTTAGGATCACCAAGGCTACTATCAGAATCTTCGTCTTTAGATGAGGAAATTGCTTTTGCCTTCCGGGCACGAAATCTTCCATAGCTTGGCCCGTAGAGTTCTCTCTTCTTACCTTGTTGGAATTCATGAGTATTGAGTCTCTCAAGAATATCAGCAGGATCAAGTGACTTGTAGTCTCCACGCTCTTCAATCATCAAAGCCAGAGTATCGAATGAGGAATCAAGAGATCTCAGCAGTTTCTTCACCACTTCATTGTCGGTGATGTCAGTGGCACCGAGTGCTTGAAACTCGTTGGAGATATCAGTGATATGATCAAAAGTTTGCTGAACATTCTCATTGTAGTCTTTTGAAGCAGTTGAAGAGATTGCAAAGAACGTCAACACGATAATCATGTTGAGTGGAAACACCTTCGTTGACTTTGGACAGCCTATCCCAGATAAGCTTAGCAGACTCCAAAGTACTCACTCTGCCATACTGACCTTTGCTCAGCTGGCCATAGATGATATTCTTCGCTTGAGAATCGAGTTGCTTGAATTTCTTCGTATCAGCAACAGTAAGAGTCGGAGAAGTGCGGGGAACACCATTTTCCACAACATACCAGAGATCATTGTCAATAGCTTCAAGATGCATGAGCATCTTGTTCTTCCGGTAGGGGTAATCCGTTCTAGCGAAGGTAGGACAGCCTATGGAAACCTTAATCATACCTGCAGTCGACATAACTAGAACTCCGGGTGGTTAAACGAAAATCGCACAGAACAAGGGAGTACCTTGCTCTGATACCAATTGAAAGTGCGTTATATCGACTAGAGGGGGTGAATAGGTGATTTTTTTAAATTCATCACTTGAAGAATTTCAACTTGAGGAATTTTAAATATGATGAATAACTAGCAGCAGAATAAGTACTCAAGTGCATGAGAAACATAGCAACAACATAGTCATCATGATGAAATAAAACATGCACCGATTACAGGCAGAATGATACAGGATAAGCAGGTGAGGAACAAGGTAACTTGAAGAATTTGAGGTGAGGAAATTGTGAAAGTCTTAAGTCAAATTCTTCAAACAGTAAAGATCAATTTCATCAACAAGTAAACGAGGAAATGAAATGGTTGAGGAAATAGAACTAGGTAGCTCGATGAAGACAATGGTTTGGTGACCCAGTTCCAACTGGTATAACCGTCGTACATCTGGTTTGGAGCGGCCTGGTATTTAAACCATAGGACACACAGTCCTAGGACACACATTCCTTACCGTGTTCTCCTTGAGCTTAGGTCACAAAGTCCTCGCCCAACACTCGTGGTAAGACTTCAAGGTAGACTTCCAAAACCCTCACAAACTGGTCACCCGGTGATCCACAATTGACTGTTGTATGCTCTAGACCAAGGTCACTCTGTGATCCCCAGTTGAGTTCAGGATGCACTAGACCATGACGCCTAACCGTATGGAAGATACACAGTCTTCAAAGGTAACAAGCGTCGGTTCCACACAAGAGCAATCTCTTCAGTGATGCTCAATTACTTTGGGTTTGGTCATTTGGATTTGGGTTTTTCCTCACTAATAATTTTCTCTCAAAGTCTTCGGAGGATGGGTTGCTCTCAAATGTCAAGTGTCAGTTCTCTCTCAAAGCAGCCAACCAACTAGTGGTTGTGGGGGTGGCTATTTATAGCCAGGGTGCAACCTGACATGATAAGACATAAATTCCCCCAATGATATGACCGGTATGTGGATATGATGATTAGGGACAGCTGGCGCTAAGCACAACAACGGTCATAATTTCGAACTATGAAAGTCCTCAGGCTTACCATATTCCTCAATTGTAGGCAATTCGCACTGGCGAAATCCTAACTCCTCAGTCAGACCAATTTCCTCAAAGAGCAGAAGAACATCATCTCTGTCACTGAAGAACTTGACTGAACCGTAAGAGATTTCCAAAGGCTTCACTCGAAGGATTGGATAGGTTGAGGCTTTTGAGTTTGAGCATCATTTGGAAATTTTCCTTAGTATTACCTCGGCCCCCTTTAACAGTATGGTGTTTCCTATGACTCAAAGAAAGGAAATGAAACTATGAAAACAAAAGTCTTCATGCTTCATAGTCCTCGTTCATATCTTTAGGGTCACTAGATGCATTTACACTAAATATACTCAAGATACACTACTCCAGGATGGTCCAAACACGACACATCAATCGGAGACCCTTCGACAAAATTGTGAGCGGTACATCAATCACAAACGGTATAGTTCAAGCTCCGCCTCCAATGACGAAACCCGTGCATGATGAAGGAACGAGCAAATATGGTTCAAAAAAAGTTGCAGGTGTGATGTGTTGCATACAGTTTGTTCTTATGAACTGTTTTTTATTATGGAAGAAAATAGAAACGGTTAGGAAACTATATACGTGTGCATAGTGCGGCATACAGTTCACTCGGACAAACTGTTCGTGGTGATCTAGCAGAACACAAATGAGTTAGCCTAAGAAGGCATGTGTGATACCCGACAAACAGTTCATTCATCAGAATTGTGTGTGAAGACCAATAATAACCCAAACGGTTCATCCTGATAACTGTTTGTCTTGTGGGTACTCGGCAAACAGTTCATTCATCAGACATGTGTGGGAAGACCAATAATAACCCAAACGAATCATCCTGACAACCTATGTGTGTTGTGGGCACACGATTGCTACTACTAATTGTATGAGATGTGATTTTCTCTCAACATCTATATGCTTTGTTTATAGAACACCAACATTATTGTTGCATAACCAACTTGAACATACAATTCCATAAGTGACTACACAACACATGTACATTCCTCAATATAAATTTATAATAAGTAGACAATCGCCAAATCATACTATTCTTCTGATAACAGTTGTCGACGCTGCTCTGCTTGTGGCTATCCCTCGCCGTTTGCAGGAAGGAGGCACTTCCTCATGTCAATGATCCTCCTGTACATCTCGTAGTTGGTGTATGCGTCCTTGGATGCATACTTGATGTGTTCTTCATCTAGTTCGTCCACCCAGGCCACGTGCCAGGCAGTCTTGTCCTTGTGGAACTCAGCCTTCATGTCTCTATAGTAGGGGGGTCGATGATGGCTGCAGCGAGGTCAGCCAGGGAGTCCTTCTGCTTCTTCTTGTTGTTGTCCCCCCTAGACCCTGTACTGACCTTGGATGTTGACAAGCTTCTGGCAGGACATGCCAGAAGTCTTGAGCACCTTTAGATCATTGGTGGTGTCCACCGTTGCGAACCTGTAGTCAGGGTTGTTGACAAACATGGTGAAATGCTCGCAAGGCCTTGTGTCCAAGCAGTAGTGGTAGACGAGCACGTGATGGAGCACGCACAACTGGGCAATGACAACCTTTTGATCATGCCCGGCACAACCGTCGGTATACTCGAGGTCAAAGCCGACCACTTTGTACTTGTCATCCTCAGCAAGCAGCTGCTCCAACGTGTTGATGGAGTTCACCACCAAGACCGGGTCGTTGATGTACACCATTGTGAGGTTCATATTCCGGGTATGTGTGTCCACTTTGATAATAGTGGTGAACTGCTGCTCGGCGTAGGCAGACGCCATTGCATCCGCACGGGAAGATTTAAGCGATGAAGTGATGTGCATCCTCTCTATATTATTTGCCGTCGTGGGTGTGTTTCTTGGGTTGTGCGGTGCGATCAGAAGGTGGAAGAGACGAAGGTAAATGTCCGCATCAACCTCATGGTAGTTTTTGTAGCGCTTAATTGCATGGTGGCGTCGGGAGCGGCACAACCGCTAGCTTATGGCTCCCCGAACGTGCCCGGTCGTTGGCGCGTGGACGCTAGCAGAGTGGTTGGGCGCACACAGATGCGAGCACAGCTTGCCGAGACCGCATCAACTGCCTCATGCGTACATTCATTCGTGGCGGTGCATACAGAATGACCGTTTGCTTTGTAATGAAATGCAAATGGTTGTTTATTATTACCCGTCTGCGTACTAGTCATTTCTCCCACCTCCGTTCGGTCTTGTCACCGTGTTGCCGCATGAGGATTCTGGTGCACGCTTCGGAGTGCGCAAGTTTCTCGCCAGGCGCGCTGAAATGCCCGTTCCCGCGATGCTTCGGGAGCGCACAACGTTTCTTTTGGGCTTCATGTTCCCGTCAAACCACGCAGGAACAAGTGCAAGCTTCTCGTTCCACGCATGAACGCGCGCAAGCTTCCCGCCCAGCTCGCCTTGGCCACCTGCTTTATAAACCCTCACGTCTGGCCTCTCCACATTGCATTCATCCCCTCCATGCCCGTAGATTCCCAAGTTTGCTTCTCCCCTATCGCCAATGGCACCTGTCCATCATCGTTGCTGTGCCACCCCGCCAGAGGGAAGCTCTAGTTGGGAGGTTGCACCATGTCGGTGGTGCAGTACCCAGAAGCATGTAGTGTGTGTGGCATCCTTGTTGGTTGTGCGCATGGCACCCACCACACGCTCCTCCACATTTACGCGAAGGCAGCTACTGCCGGGGACCGCCATCGCCCCCATCCCATCGTTGGTCGTCGTTTTCGCCACCCCACTAGTTGCTTCCTTGGCCGCCTCCACACCAACGTCCGCTTTGGCATCCACCCCACGGTCAGCCATTGGGGCCATCACCCGCTACGCCACCGCGGCCCGAAGGTGGGAGGAGGAGGCCGCTACCAAAGCATAGCCACCCGTCCTTTGTGCCAGTGGCCTAGCACGCTACATCAGCTTCCTACATGAGGACGAGGAGCGCCAGGTCGAGCATGCATAGAGCCACACCGCCACCGTGGCCATCGCAGATGTTGCAGCTATGCTGCGGAATGAGGAGATCTACACCGAGTCCCACTGCTTCGAGGATGCGCGTTAGGAGCGGCGAAGGGCAGCAGTCGCAGCCGACGAATTCGACTCCTCTAGCTCGTCGGTAGGCTTCTCCTCTGGCTCTTACTGAACGCGCTAGGCAGAGGAGAAGGCTGCCGGCGGTAGCTTGAAGCCCCTCGGGAGTAGTATTTAGAGGCTATTTTATTCTGTTCATCTAACTATAGATATGGTTGAATTGTACCACGTAATTTTAATTCTCTAGTATATATAGTTTAACTAGCTATTTCAATACGTAGTTGGCAACAAATGGGGAAAAGTTTGTTCGATTCAGCTATCTATGAATGAAATCTATGTTTACAGAATTTCACGTGCAAAATTGCACCGTAATAGTGATTTTGTTCCTGCAAAATTGGACAAATCTCAATGTTTCCAATTTGACAAATGAAAATTTACCCAATATGACATATTTGAATCTTACCTGACTCCTTCTGCCAACCCATCGATCAGTGCTTCCATGGGGATCTTAGTGTATAAAATGTCTTAGCAACTCAAGTCCACAATTCATTGTAGCTAAGGTCCCTTCATTTAATGATTTAGCAACTAATCTCTTGCATGGATTGGTGAGTTTCTTTCATTTAAGTGTTTTGCCAATGTTCACGCGCCTGGCATTGTTTCTTCATGTGATCACCAAACTCATATCTCTCCTTAATTACCTCCCCATATCAGATTTTTTTGCATACATGGCAACCTCGACAGTTAGCAATAGTAGAAGTTGTGGCACCAGGAAGGGCACATGGCTCATCATTCACAACCGTTTGTGATGAAGCAATACAAAATTCCTTTGCGCTAGATTTTCGCTTGGCTTAGTAGGGAAGGAACAATTGCCCTTGGTTTGTATACGAGTATTTAGTCTGAAACATCTTTGATGACTGGCAAAGGACACACCACCCCGATGAGCATGCGCAAGACACTTCTTGCATGCCACCCGTGTACTCAAACACCTGTCCACACGCTACCTCCTTGTCAATACAGATAGCAACACATGGCCTGCATGTAAGGTGTGTAGAACGTCTACGAATTATAAATAATACGCCCGTTTGCGATGGTAACGTGACCGGTTTTTGTTCCAAGATGCATATGTTCGCTATTAATATTGCTTGCTCTTTCTTTCAAAGTGGACACTAAAAATAGCACAACATATTTATTCTTTATATGATGAGGCCCTGCCCAACATAGATCTTGTGACTATAGTTTATATTTGAATTATGTATATTAAATGCACATAAAACTCAATTAATGTATAAAAAGGCCATACAAACCGTTAATAATTTAATATGTTTGCAGTACACACCTATAGCTTTATATTGTTTCTAGGAAAAAATCAAGGAGAGAAGAGGCATCGCATGTCATTTTTCATCCGTAGATGTGGCATGCATATATATGTTCCCTAACGGAACACTAGACGTAAGTTATTATTGTATGAGAACGTCATGTTTGTAAGAGGCTTCTTATAAAACATGGCCAACCTGGTATTTTTTTTACCACGACATATGTGTGCCTTCACATGACACCATCCCATGTTTCATGAATTTCTGACAGAGTTTTGGATTTACGAGAATTTGAAAACCAAGTTTCTCGATATTTGTGGCCGAGCCAACATGCTTATATGTTTGAAATTCGTTCTCATTTCTTGCATGTGACCTAACACATACATCCAAGGACACATATATGATTTTTCAATCAATTTTGTCGTCCAGGACCTTGTGATTATGCACATTAAAGAACACACCAAAAACTCAATTAATGTATTTAAAAGCCGGATGATCCCTTATGTGCTACTAGGCATCAAACTACAGATTTTTGTGAGGTATCAGACTAGTCCACGGCCGCTGGATAGGAAGAAGGCACACCGTCCGGTCCTCCAGCAAACTCTTCCGTGTGATTCGGTTTGCAGGCAGATTTGACAGTAACAGCAATTAATTTCTTTCCTAAGAATTTCTTCCTGGAATCAAGGCATGGTTATTTAAATATATTTTGTTTGTTTCCAACATGAGGACCCTTGCTTCCTAAAAAATGTTTCCAAAAAGCATCGTTGCTTCCTAAAATTTATCTGGGTCATACAAAGTTTCCAGTCAAAAGGAGTATTTTGTCTGCTTCCTACGTTGTTTTCAACCGTGACGGTCCTTGCTTCTGAAGCTTCAGTTTGGTTTGCTTTGGAAGCTTAATCTATATTGTTTTGGACTCTCATTTTTCAATCTTTCGATCAAGTTTCTTCCGTGTTGTCTCGATCAAATTGTTTCCATACGGTTGTAGTTCGCATTGAAATCGGAGATTGCTTCGGTCATGTTAAAATTGTTTGAGACTGTTTGACTAGTCAGAAGTTGTGTCCAGTGTATTGTTTGAGCAGAAAAAAATATGTTCCATGCGACCAAAGAATTTGTTGAATGTATCGACAACTGTGACTCGAAAAAAATTAAAAAATATTTCCATCATACAATGCATAAAAGAAGTTGAACTTGCTATCGAAGAAAATACAATCTGCTGCAAAATATTTTCAAATTTGCTTCAAGAGAAGTTTCTTTGAAACCCACCGACACAATACAAACCCCACAGACAATGGTCATGCATCCTTCCACGTCGACATGGTCCAAGGTTTTTTTCATGATCTTCATGCTTGGTGGTCCACCTTGACGAGGATGGCACATAGAAGAGCGGAACCATCAAAGCACACCTCGGCGGCGATGCTGAGGACGTACATGACAAACTAGTAATACCATGGAAGCACGCCCACCGGGATAACACCAACTGAAAAAATGGATAAATTGCTTCCATTATCATCGATGAACTAACATCTATAAATTTTAGACATTAGAAAAGCTAATAATATGGGAATTGTCAGAACAATTGATAACATAAGACCAGTGAAAAATAACTAGCATGAGAGATAAGAATTTAACCGGTTAAGTAGACAATGGCAATGAGAAAATGAGCTAAACCAGAAATTCAAATGAATGATGCAAAGTTTGCACAACATATGCTGGAGTATGTGATGAAACTAGAAGCATGGGGGTAACATTCAAACTAAAATACATAAGAAAAACAGAATATAAAATAAGATAGTCAGAAAATGGCTTACACAAAGCAACGAGTTGGTCTGTCACAACATACATGGGGTTGTGTTTTGATCAAAATTGTGTTGGAAAAAAAGAACAATAGAAACACCAAAAAATAGAAACATGGAGTATGGAAGAAAACCATAAATACCAAAGAGACATACCTAATATAATATGGGGCATGTCATATTACAATGGTGATAACAATGACAGCAACATTTTTTCAAAGGAGCAGGAAGTATTGGAAGCATTTTATACAAACCAAAGGAGCATATGAATTATAATTTGGAAGCCCAATCAGTATGAAGCATGAAAATGTGTTCTCTTAGTATAACTCATCCTAGTTTGGAGCATAGAAAAATAAACATGGAAATTAGTTAAGAGTGCCAACATGGGGAAGCATGTTCTTCACGTACATATACAAAATTCAACAAAAAATGGTTGAACTATGGAAGCAAACTTTATAAACCGAAGAAGCATCTGTAGTGTTATTTTTGGAAGGCAGTTAGTAGGAAGCATGAAAAGTGTGATATCTCAACACAATTCCTCTTATTAGGAAGCATATTTGTGCCTGTCCGTGCAAAACTCACAGATATTCGCTGATGAGTTGGTGATGCCACTACACAAAGACATAACAATATCGGACCCAATGGTAGTACGATACGAGACATATCAAATTTTATCAATGGTTGTAGCAAGAATAATTATTATAGAAACATATACGACAAATCAAATTAGATAGCATGCCTGACATGAAACAATGTTGCGATGCTATCGTGCACTAGACGCATAGAAATTTAATTTTAGAAATTTGTGTACTTCCCGGACAAGATTTGGGTGCACAATTTTAAGGTATGCCAGGCATTAAACCTCTATATTCTATGAGGGAGTAGAAATCAAGTAAGAATTATTAACAAGAACAAGGCAAATAAATCCATTCACATCCAATCCCAACTCAAGATATCTAAGGACATGCACGTTGCAGCAGATCTGGAGATCCAAGTAAGCACACGTGGATGCGATACCTTCGCCTGGATGCATCAACTCACGGATGCACATGAGCTTTTCAGTTGGATCGACGTAATGATACAAGAAAGAAACAACATTGATGGCGGCTTCCTCTCAACTAGGAGTACAAACAAAGCAACAACTAGCACATCATAGCCACTCATGGTAAGTCTACAGTGGCACACAAGCGCCTAGTTCTCCTTCGTGGTCGTCTGCTGATGTTGGCCTCCTCGAAGTAGGGATGTGGTTCGTAGAAGGGACACGGAGCATGTGGCAGAGGAGGCTGCAGGCCAGTTTGGTGGAGCTAGTGTCGGGCAAGGGACAACGACAGGGTCGCACGGTGCAGAGTAGCGGCGGCGAGCGTGGTAGAGAACAATGACCTAGAGCGATTTGGGAGGAAACTCACCAAGATGGGGGAGGAAGGTAAGGGATTAGAGGAGGATTAGACATCCCTACACGTATTTATTTTTTGTCCGGGGATTACGGGTTATTTCAACATAATGTTATTGGAGCTTTTCAGCCATGCAATTGAAAAGAAATCAACGGAAGAGCACCGGTCTGACAATTGAAAGGGCTTAGACGTCTGAGTACAAGTGTTTCCCAATAATATTTTTGCACTTCACACATACATATCTCTATGTTGTTTATATAAAGAAAATCAAGAAGAGAAAAGGTATCAGATGTATTTTCGCCCGCATATGTGGCATGCATATATAGTATGTTCCCTATAGAAGCCACAGAGCTTCTTGTGAGGAGCTCTGATTTGTAAGGGGGTTGTGCAAGAATATGTTCAATTTGGACAGATTTTTTACCATGGCATGTGTGTGCCCTTGTCACGACACCATGCTAAATTTCATGAATTTCTGACGAGTTCTAGATTTACGGGAATTTGAATACCAAGCATTTTAATGGTTACGGCCGAGCAAACAGTCAATGAGATGCTAGAAATTTATTCCCATTTTTTGTGTGGGACCTAATTAAACATGCATCCATGAAAAGGAATATTTTTTCCAACCTATTTTTCATGTGTTGGACCTTGTTAAACAGGTCTCACGAACCCTAGAAAAATCCATAATTTAGCACGACTCTCAGAAAGTTGCTCTGTGGGTGACTCTAGAAATAATGCAGGCCACAAGAGACAACGGATGTTGTTTCGCACATAAAATGTGAACATTCCCTATCGGAACACATGACTTTCTTGTGAGAACCTTCGTTTTGTAAGAGGCTTTCTACCAAAAAAATCCAAAATTAGACAATTTTTATTACCACAACACACACAATAGGGCAATTAATGGCACCATGCCCAAATTTCATGAATTTCTGTTGAGGTTTGCATTTACACGAATTTACAAAATAAGTTTCCAGATGTTTGCAGTTGAGCCTCGTGTCATAGATATATATGTTTGAAATTAATTCTCATTTATTGTGTGGGAGCTAAACATGCAGCTAGTGAAACGTATATGGTTTTTCAACATATTTTCATGAGCTGGACCGTCCAGTTATTTTCGTTCAAATTTGAACTATATATATGCACATTAATTGAATGCCTACAAAACTCAATTAATTAATGTACTTAAAAGGCAAAACGAATTCTGTAAGACTCCATTGATTCATACGACACATTCACGTTACTCTATGGAGACTCTAGAAATAAATTGAAGGCGAGAAGCGACATCAGATGTTGTTTCGCACATGAAATGTGAACTATCCCTACCGAACCACATGAGTTCTTGTAAGGATCTTCGGTTTGTAAGAGTTTTGTACCAAAACATGTCCCGAACTAGGCATTGTTTTTACCACAACACACATGTGTCATGACATCACACTATGCCAAGTTTCATGAATTTCTCATGATATTTGGATTTACTGAATTTGAAAACACGGCTTCTCAAAGTCTATGGTTGAGCCAAAATATCGTGAGGTTTGAAATTCGTTTAATTTCCATTTCTTTCATGGGACCAAAACATGTATCCAATTAAAAATAGTTAATTTTCATCCATTTCAGGTGCCCTCTAGTATGTGCTTAATAAAGTGCAGTTCAAATTTGAACTGTGCACACGAAATGTACAAAAAACTCTTTAAATGATTTAAAGGGTCTAAACATCCCTGAATTATTCCATATTTAACACACAATCTGATAGTTGCAAGTTCACTGTAGATAAATGTTATTGCCATCCAAACACCTTCAATTGCCAATGTAACTTCATTTTTGTGTGATGTGGTACGAGAATATCTTCGGCCAATCCTCACATATGGCTTATGCCGGGAGCTTCAGTCCACCGCCGGCGCATCAACCACACAGTCAGACTTGTTGTCCAAGACCAATGTACTGTTCAAGCGTCGCCGGTGAAAGATGAGGACATGGATCAGCAACGTGAGGGCAACTTCGGCCCGAGCGCGGCTGCATCATCCATGAACTCGCTCACAACATCCTTGAGCGCGGCCGCACTCTCCGATAGGGTGGCTACGGCTGCTGAAAGGGCAGCTACTGCATCTGAGATGGCGACAGCAACATCCTCGACTAGGATAGCAAATGGCGAGAATGGCACAGCAATTGTCTGTTCCTCAGCAACCGCCGTAGCCCTAATTTCGGCTTCCCATGCCTATGTAGATGCCGCCCATGCCCATGTCGTGGCGGTCACCGCACAAATAGCAGCGGCCTTCTCTGACAATGGTCGCTAACCTACGTCCAAAGAGTTGGAAATCGTGCTTGGGCAGTCGTCCATTCGTCGGCAACCTCCCTTGCCAAGATGGAGGCCGTCAATGCCCGGACCGCGGCCGACCATGCCAAACTTGTGGTAGACTTTTCCAAAGAGACGGCGAACACAGACGACAAGATGCTTGGAGAATATGTGGCGATGGATGCCATGGAGCCCCTTCCCCTAGAGGTTGTCGAGCGTGAGTTGGTCATGGAGGATGCGACGAAGATCGGCGAGCGTCAGGCAAAACATTAGTCGTTGTTTAGAGCGCTGGTCTTTTGTTAGAGTAATGTTTAGGTCAACTAGCTCTGTTTAATTGCTCGATTAGGTAAGTGTGGGATGTGGTGTAGGCTCTTTTGTGCAGTACCCAAATTAGCAATTGATGTTAAATTATGCGACGACATGGACGACCACTGTAACCAGGGAAACTCGGACCAAAACTTTGCCGCCATATCCCCATTCCATCTTCCAATGGAAAATGAAATTGAAGTTCATCAGACACATTTTTTTGGAATGAACCCTGTGCAATGTAGTACCCAATCTTACGTCCGAAGCATGGAGACAAACATTTGTACGTCCAAGTTCATCACACACAGGGTATATCATAGGCTTCGTTTGTGATCTGTTGATATCGAAAATTATTCTAAAAAATTTGCACGTTCAAGTTCATCACACACGGTGTATAAACAAGGCTTCGTTTGTGATGTTTTGATATCGCACATGGTTCCCAATAAGGGAATGTGTCCGATGGTACTTTCTGCGTCAGTTTTCGCTGAACCGAATGAAAGTTTTGGGCTGCCGCAGAAATATCTACCTCCCTCGCCGCCCGGTACCAATCAAAAGCCATATTTCCTCCTTTTCCTCTACCTTTCCTAGTTCAAACCTTCATTGCTTGCTTGCAGCACCGCCTCCTCGCTGGCGACGCTCCTTCCTGCTGCTCGGCCTCATCCATCTAGTCATGTAATACACACCTCCCTAATACCCCCTCACCCCCTCCTCCTCCATCCCAGATGGCCCGACCACCGGCGCAACACCTTCCAGCCAAGTCACCAACCCATCCTCCAAATAATCGCCGGCAAAAGCCATGGTGCATGCAATATAGCCAGGATCTCAAAGAGCATTTGGCCGCGGAGAAGCAACTCACAGCTACACGCGTAGATGAGGCAGCTATGGCTTCCATGCGTGCTGACCCCCAGATCTTGGAGGAGCACCTCGCCATCGAGGCCACTGTCGACGCCTCGCGCGCTGATGGCGCCACGCGGTTGGCTGCTATAAATGACAGCACGTGGTCTTTTCTCGAGGGCACCGCCGATGCATTCGACGAAGACTTCATCGTTTTTTCTCAGCGTGCCCGTGCTTACCTCAACTCCAGAGCCGGCATGTTGGTGTCGGGGCTGGATCAGGCCACTCACCACTACAAGGGGTGCACCCACGGTGTGGAGGCCTCGTCCTCTTCCAAGTTGACGGAGCCAATCATCGTCGATATCTCCGACGATGAGGAATAACTAGTTTTTCTTAGGTTTATCACTTAGGACCTATGTTCACCTAGCTACGCCGGTTAAGCACGTTTCGTTTAGTTGTTTCATGTGCCGCTACTGCCTTTCATTTAGAAGTTCTAGTGAAATGTCCAATGTAATGCTACTGCAACCTGACCTTCTAGTATGTTCTATTGTGCAATGTGGTGCTTAGTTAACTGTTTTGTTTATTTGCTGTGGTGATCATTTAACTATTTAATTCAATTCTGATATTGATGTACGATTGTTGTTGGTAAAATTTTGTATTGTTATGCATTTGACGAATAAATCGAATTTAGATGTACTAAATACATCTACAACATATAGAATTGCTACATTTCCTACTTCTTAGCATGCTTGGTTTAGATAACTGGATTTTCAATGTGGATCGAACTAATCTGTTGGATCCGCAATGTGTTTATTTTCCATTAACGTATTTCAATGATAGTATGCCAAATATCACTTGTAACTTGATCAATATTTGTCTTAAATATGTTGCAGGGGCAAACAATGCAGGATACTGAAGTTTACCATCGAGGTTTGCACATCCATGGTCGTTTGGCTAATAACACACTATTGTGCAATTGCAAAAACCATTGTAATATGAATTTTTTTATTAATAATTTTTTCTTGCACATGTAGGTCCTGATGTAAGAGGTTTAGACCCATTGTTCGACCCTTTTGCATGTGGGGAAATGAGGTGTCCTTGAATATTAGTCAAATCAAGAAACTCAGAAAGATCGTTAAGATAAAGAAACTAGCTATGAAAAACAACAAGATGTTTGTCCGCACAATGAAAAATACATCAGTCAACTATAGGATGGTACCATCTCTTTCACCTTATCCTTTTCCCTTTGCGCCATTTCAAAGTTTAGAAAATATATTTATGTGTGCGTTTGTTTTCAGTACTTCTCAAGGTAGTTCATCGATGATTACGTCTCAAACCACAGTATGATCAAGAGGCTATGAAGGTATTCATACAGCACCCACGGTATAATCTTGAAGTCTTCCTTAAGAGGACGAAGGATGGGCAGGCAATCATCCACAGGCACTGGCCTAAAGTTACCAGGACCTTCAACATTATTGAAGGCTCAGTATTCACCTTCCGCTTTAACAATTTTCTAGATGAGATTCATTTGTCTATTTACCGTCTATGATGATACTTAATTTCCAAAGGTTTTAGGTGTTGCATTGGAAACTTTGTCTTGTTGTGCAATTGGGTAGCTAGGCAATATATGCCTATATGAGGTTGTATCCTGATGTAATTCAATTATGAAATCATTGTTGCCGTACTACGTAAGAAATATATTATGATGTTGATATGAAATACTAATTTGGATTACTAAATGGATTATAAATAATTGATCAATCAAGCTGATTATTGGGGTTCCCATTGCAGACGGTTTCTAAGACAAAACTGTGGGTGTTGACATGAACAAACCCACATGGTTTCTAGAATGTTGGCATGTTGGATCGTTGAGAAATCACACACGAATTCTGGTCGACAACTATGTGTGTTAGGACATCAAATCACAAACATTTTCACATAGCTAGTGTGTGTGATAGGCATCCCAATGCCAAACAGTTTCTTCTAGACACCTTGAGTGATGTTCTGAGTAACACAAATGACAGAATTATAACTATCGTGTGTGATGATCACACCTATCACAAACGATGTTATGGAGAAACTTGTGTGCGATCTGCAATACGAATGGAAACATACCCTTGGGATTCCCTCTGTGGGATGCTAAGTCATCTCACACATCTTCCCCAATATGTTTGTTTGTGATGGTCCTTCCTATCGCAAAGGATATATTTTTTGCCCATCATGTGCGACCAGGTGCAGGCATCGCCGATAGGTTCTGCCTATTGTGTGGGATAGGCCCCCTATCACCCACACATGCAAGGCGACTGTTTAAGACTACATCACGGAAAGGGATTAAAAACCGTTTGAATAGCAGCGGCTGCACTAGTGACATGCTCAAAAGATTCAACATGAATGAGCTCAATCTTCCCAAGCCTAACACTCCTATTCCTCTCAAACTCTATCTTGACAATGATCCCAATGGTAAATCCATGGATCAAAAGGTACACCTCTCCATGATTGGATCCTTGCTTTACCTTTGTGCATCTAGGCCGGATATTATGTTAAGTCTGGGAATTTGTGCATGTTTTCAATCTGCACCTAAGTAAAGCCACTTTGTGGCGGTCAAGAGAATATTTTGATATTTGGCTCATACCCCAAACTTTGTCTTATGGTACCCAAAAGGTGCTTCATTTGAGCTCGTAGGTCATTCAGACTCGGATTGGGCGGGAGACCGTGTGGAAAGGAAGTCAACTTCTAGAGGTCGCCAATTCCTTAGTCGCGCTTTGGTAAGTTGGTCTTCAAAGAAATAAAACTGTGTTTCTCTCTTGTCCACCAAGGCCGAGTATGTAGCTGCCGCAAGTTGTTGTGCATAGATTCTCTGGATGAGGCAAACTTTAAAGTATTATGGTGTCACTTGTGACAAAGTGCCTCTTTACTGTAACAATGGAAGTGCAATAATGATCTCCAACAACCCAGTCCAACATTGCAAGACGAAGCACATTGATATTTGTCATCACTTTATCCGAGAGCACGTCAAGCTCGGGAGATTGATCTTATCCATCTCAACACTAATGAGGAACTTGTCGATATCTTCACAAAGCCTTTGGATGAAGCAATATTTTGCGAGTGAAGGCATGAGCTAAGTATCATTAATTCGAGCAATGTGGATTGAAAACTTACACACCCCACCACACTCATCATACTATGTTGCTTAGATGTTCTAGGCATGAACATAGGTGAAGTGTTGTTCTCTCAATGAACACTCTCTTATGCACAAATCGATCTCATCTTTCACATTACTCATTTTTTATGACAATTTTACTTCAAAGACAGGTTTTGGTCATGGGCCCAAGGTTAAAATCTTCATGGTGCCATACTAATTGACTCAAACATAGGTGGCCTCGTCCACCGCCCCCTCTGAGTGAGGCATTTGGCATTGTTTTGTGTCCTAAGTGTGTGTTTCTTGACTTCTATTTGTTCTTGCTCGAGTTTGTTGGTCCTAGGTGTGGGGCATCCTCCTTGGTTTGACCATTTGCATTTTTTTGCAACCATGGAGCTTACCCCACCCTACACCTGTACTTTGTCTCTATCCCAAGCTATCCTCATCTCGAAACCCTCTCATCCAATTCTACGGTTTGAAAATATTGTGGTGGTGGATGTGGCCAGGCAGTGCAACCGCTGGCCATCCTGTTATCCCGCCCCAGCGGTACAACCGGTGGAGTTACATAGTTGCACTGCTAACTCCCAGGTTCTATATCCGGATCGGTAGAACCGCTCAGTCGAGCGGTACAACCGGTCACGTCTTCGGGATCTTAAAAGGGAGGGCCAGGCCGAAGGGGTATTCAGTTTCCCCTTCGTGCCTGACACCCCCTGCTACCCTAGCCGCCGGCTGCCGTCTCCATCGCCCCGGAGTGCCCCTGACGTCTTGGATCTCCGGCCTCCTCTTGGATCTACTCCGTGGAGGCCCTTCCCCTCCCCGATCTCCTCCCATGGATGCCGGCAATGCCCCGTTTCACTTGTTCTTGGATTCTCTCCTTTGAATCCTCCATTGTTAAGGCATTCCTCGGTTCCTGCATTTTTTTATCAAAATTGTTGAAGGGAAGAGATCCTATATTCATTTCCTATTAGTTGTGATCCTTAGAATCTAAATATAGTGGTGCATTATTCAAATCTGGATGCGCTGGTTCCCCAACAGTTATACAACCGCTTGCACTTGCGGTACAACCGTGGCAGTGGTACAACCGCTGTGGTGACCGTTCAACCGGCTTCTCTAAATCATGTCCCACTGTTTTTGTTTCTCTACTTCACACCTAATATATTCCTATTTTTGCGTATAATCCTCTCTTGTGTGTTCCTCTTGTGCGTGTCTGTAGGTGGCTCTAGCTCTCGTTCTGCTCCTCGGAAGAAGTCCAAGCAACGAGCTCGTAGGTGTAGGCTCGTTGATGAATCTAAGGCAGAGGAAGTTGTGATCCCCACCAAGCCCACTCGTCATGAGAAGCCTTTGGCCGCCAAGAAAAAAATTGCCAAGCCTGTGCACTCCTTGAAGCAAGTTGATTGGGAGCAGGTTCGTTTTCCAAATCCTTATGAGATCCCCGTTGTTCCCAGATGGTCCATTTCTCAGTTCAGAAATGAGCTGCAAATGTGGATTGTGCAAGAGCTCTATGACCATCACAAGAACAGGTTTGCCAAGCAATGGACAATTGACATTGACTACTAGAGGAACAACATGGATTATTTTGGATAGGCCTTGGAACTATGTGAGTATTTTAACTTGATCAAGCTCATGGCTATCAACTATCCCTTTGATGTGCAGCTCATTCACCAGTTCTATGCTACTGTCCACTTCGGCACTAATGAGGATCGTCACCTTTCCTTCATGTGTTGTGATGAATTCTTCCAGGTTCTGTGACATGCCTTCTGCAATGCACTTGGGTATGATGATACTAGGCTCACCGGGAAGGGAGGCATCCATCCTCTTGACCGGGCTACTCCCATGGATAAGAAGGAGTTAGCCCACTTGTACATTCCCGGGCTTGGCATTATTGGAGCCTCTAAGGACCTGTGGCAGGTCTATGATATCTTACACCGTGTTTTCCGGAATGTTCTTCTACCCAAGGTTGGAGATCAAGATGAGATTCATGGATACTTTGTTGATCTACGTGTTGCCATGATGACTGAAGCTGGCTTTGGTGCTACTTTTGATGCTTCCAAGTGGTTGTGGGAGGAGATGTACAACATAGTTTTCTATAAGAAGGTCCCCACGTATGCTCCCTTCATCATGTGCTTCCTCAACTCTTTGTGGGTAGTTCGGGCCTGGGGAGCCTCTCACTTCTCTGGACAACCTCGTCGAGCATGAGATCAAGCATCTCCAGAAGAAGAAGCATGTTGAGCCTCGCTTTCCCGTTGACCCTCCTGAGGATGTATATGCTACTTCCATTGACAGTGAATTTGAGCTTCCAGTAGGGGCCAAGCCATCTTGGGTCACTAAGCTCACCGCCAAGATTAGGAAGACCTTCTGCCTCCAGACTCATGTTCAGAACAAGCTCTATGAAGCCCATGTCAATGAGAAGATGGCTAGACACAGACAGATTCAGATTATGCAGGCTCTTCACCTTTAGGCAGACAGTGGTTGTGATAAGATCATCACTCCTGAGGAGAAGTTGATCTCCAAGCATATCACTTGCACTGATGATGAGATCTCTGGTCAGCCTGCTACCTCCTCTGCTATCGTTGTTGCTGATGACATTCCAGAGGATGATGATTCCGAGGAGTCTGATGGTTATGATGAGGTCTACTGAGTTTTGGGGCGTTAGCATCACTATTTTCCTTTTTGGTGTCTTGATGCCAAACGGGGACAGAGTTATATTATGACGGGATTTGCATCGGTGGTATGGTTGTCATGTTATGGTTGTCTTCCGCTTTTCATTTTGTGTCTTCCTAGTTGAACTCTTATTTGCACTTAGTCGGTTATGAACCTATCTTATGTGAAGACTCCTTACGTTCAAGTAGATTCTGAGATTATAGATGCCCTTGTTATTAAGCTCTACTTATTATCTCGTACAAATGCTCTTTAATGTTATTCCTTCTATTGTACCCATTTATTGCTCTATAAAATCGAGGGGGAGCTCCAATGTTTGCACATATCTCATCTGGTGCACACACTGAGGGGTAGCTTCGCTTTTATTTTCTAGATCATCAATGAAAATCATGTTGTTGTCATCATCCACAAAAAAAGGGAAGATTGTAAGGGCATTCTCTTACCATAGTGTTTTGGTGATGATGAGACCTCACTATGTTATCTAACCGGGTTTCAAGTTATTCAGGTATTATGTGTGAGACACAAGATGGTTAGGCATTCCCTTCGGACGAAAAAGATCGAAGATGATGTTCTCTACGTGTTTATTTTATTTGGTCGTAGGGATCCTGTACTATTAAGAGGGAATCGTGATTGGAAGGTCTTGGGGTGAATCAATACACTCACACATCCTTAGCACCCACCTCATTCCTTTTCATCAAAGAGAAAGAGGCCCTACTTTCCTTCCATGTAGGCCGATTGTACCGCTAGCCCAAGCGGTTGCACCGCTCACTCATGCCATCCGGTTTAACCACCACTCCAGGGGTGACACCCTGGAGGTGCTGCCACTAAGTGGTCCCCAGTGGTTGTATCGCCCACAACTGAGTGACCTGGGGTGGCAGCCTTTGGCGGTTGTACTAGACCATCAGCGGGCTTCAACCGGGCGCGATTCTGTTGAGCTACGGTTGTTGGGCGGGCATGGGATGGTTGTACCGCTATATTACTATAGCCCGGTATTACCGTTGTCCCAAGCGGTTGTACCGCTCAGGACTTTGCCTTGTCCAACACTCGAGTCGAGCGGTTGCACTGGGGAGGAACCACCGCCTCAAATTCTGTTTTGATGCAGTGGTTGACCGGTTGTTCGGAGGTTGTACGGTCCTACCAATTCTACCGTCCGCATCACCGGTTGTACTGCTGCCACGTAAAATGGTTGTAACGGTTGGAAAGTGGGGGCCCTATATAAAGGGGTGGTTCTTCCACCTCCATCTTATCTCTTACCACTCTCTCTCCACTATTATTGCACACCAAGCTTTCTTGCCCGATCTCTCTCTAGCCACTCAAACTTGTTGATTTGCTAGGGATTGAAGGGGGGACCTAGATCTACACTTCCACCAAAGGAAAATTGATTCCACCATACTTTCTTGTGTGGATTTTGTTACTCTTGGGTGTTTGAGCACCCTAGACGGAAGAGGTCACCATGAAGCCATATTCCATTGTGGTCAAGCTTCGTGGTTTCGTTGGGAGCCTCCAATTAAGTCGTGGAGAGGGCCCCAACCTTGTTTGTAAAGGTCTGGTTGCCGCCTTCAAGTGCACCACTAATGGAATCACGACATCTCGCATTGTGTGAGGGCATGAGGAGAATATGGTGGCCCTAGTGGCATCTTGGGGAGCATTGTGCCTCCACACCGCTCCAATGAAGACGTACTTCGCTTCAAAGGTAAGGAACTTCAGTAACACATCCTCGTCTCTAACGGTTCCACTTATAGTTATTTCTTACCTTTACTTTGTGCAAGCTTATATCTTGTTGTTGTTGTTGTTGCTAGAATCATATACGTTGTTCACCTAGTTGCATATCTAGTCAACCTATTTGTTGCTAAACCTAATTTGCTAAGAAAAGCTTAAAAATTGGGAGTTGCCTATTCACCCCCCTCTAGTCAGCCATATCAATCCTTTTAGATCACCTTATGGAAACTTCACATGCTATGTCTTCTTCATGCTTTTACGTGCAACCCATTTTTGATGAATATGATGATGAGCATATTAAATTATACAGTTGTGATGATATACTCCATAGATATCATGTGAAAATTCTATTGATCACATCATGTTTGACAATCCACTAAACTTGTCGTATGCTATGAGTGAGATTTCCTATATTGTATCCTTGCAATATCACAATAGTGACTATGCATATCCAATAAAAATTAATCCAATTTGCACACATAGCATAGATGACAGGCCATTAGCTATTTGAATTTTATTTCTTGCGATGGTATTGCTATGCTCCCCTTGCACATTTTGCACAATTCATACCATATGCCATGACATCGCATTGATAATAGATCACATGATTACATAAATTGTGTGCATCATACGCATGCCATGCAAAACAATGCCATAGACATTTTTAGTTTTTCATCTCACAATTCAAGTCTCCATTATGCTATACATAACAACAAACCTTTCATGATGGATGACATTTCCTATATCATGCATCTCATTTATTTGAGAAGTGGATATTTTGTGCTAACCAACACATGCACATGCACATCCTAACGAATGATGTGTACATATACCATGTGTGATGACCCACAAGTATAGGGGATCAATCGGAGTCCTTTCGATAAGTAAGAGTGTCAAACCCAACGCGGAGCAGAAGGAAATGACAAGAGGTTGTCAGCAAGGTATCCTCTACAAGTGCTATAAGTAACAGTGATAGATAGTTTTGTAGCAAGATAATTCGTAACAAGTGACAAGTAATAATAGTAGCAAGTGTGCATCAAGGTAGCCCAAACCATTTTATAGAAAAGGACAGGCCGGAAAGTACTCTTATATAAAGCAAATGCTCCCGAGGACACAAGGGAATTACTGTCTAGACATGTTCATTATGTTGAGTTGATTCGCGTTCGTTACTTTGATAATTGGATGTGTGGGTGGACCGATGCTAGGGTGTTGTTCTTACTTGAACAAGAAACTCACTTATTATTACCCGCTCTCGCAAGAATCCACAACTATGAAAGAAGAATTAAGACAAATCTAACCATAGCATGAAACATGTGGATACAAATTAGCCCCTTATGAAGCAACGCATAAACTGGGGTTTAAGCTTCTGTCACTCTCGCAACCCATCATCTACCAGTTACTCCACAATGCCTTCCCTTAGGCCCATAACATGGTGAAGTGTCGTGTAGTCGGCGTTCACACGACACCACTAAGAGAAGCAACAACATACATATCATCAAAATATCAAGCGAATACCAACTTCACATGATTAATTATAACAAGACTTCTACCATGTCCTTAGGAACACAAGTAACTACTAACACATCATCAACATGTTCAACATCATAGGTATAATCATGGTAATCAAGGATCTGAACATAATATCTTCCACCAAGTAATCCAACAAGCATTAACTATGAAATGTAATCAGCACTACTAGTAACCCACAAGTACCAATCTGACCTTTTGAGACAAAGATTGAATACAAGAGATGAACTGGGGTTGGAGATGAGATGGCGCAGGTGAAGATGTTGATGAAGATTGGTCCTCCCACGACGAAGGAAGCGTTGGTGATGATGATGGCTTCGATCTCCCCTCCTGGAGCGAGGTTTCCCTGGCAGAATCCCTCTGTCAGGGAGCAAAAGGGCCTATGCCCAGGTTTCCGTCTTGAGACAGTGGCACTTCAATCTTAAAGTATCTTCTTTATTTTTCTACGTCAAAACACACCTTATAGAAGAAGGGGCGGTTAGGAGACCTGCTGGGCCCCACAAGCTATCCGGGTGCACCCTGATGGCTTGTGTCCAGCAGGAGCCCACCCTCTGGTATATTTTTGGCCCAATAATTCACATATATTCCTGAAAAATTCTCCGTGAAGTTTAAGGACATTTGGGGGTCCAATGGTTTTTCACCCTTTCTCTTAGTTTTCAGATCCTGAATTCCAGTTTCCGACAGTTTCCCTCTTTGTGGTGTACCTTGTAAATTCAGAGAGAAAAGGCATAACAATTGTATCATAATGAGGAATAATGGACAAGAATATCATAAGTATAATTAGGAAATCCTGATGCAAAATGGACGTATCTACTCCCCTAAGCTTAGTCCTCTTTTGTCCTCAAGCGAAAGCTCAACACGACAATAATGACCACATGATTTGAGAGAGAGGTATCGATAAAAAGAAAATATAGACATGAAAGCATCATGAACTTTAACATAGCAACAAGTATTTTATCATAACTTCTCATAAGCAACTAACAATCCATTCACAATTATTGAAGTATGAAGCATAAAATTTATTGATAATAAATAAACTATGTTCTTAGTCATTGAGACAATCACAATTCATCATATTTCATAGGAGAGTCTATGTAAGAGCTTTCATATTAGCAAGTTCACATACTCAACTATCATTTAGTCTTCTATGATTTCTCACACTCGTTGCATATTTTTGAAGCTCATGTTTCCATCGGACACATAGGAAGATAGGGGCTTTAATGGTTTGCCACCCAAGTCATTTACCTCAAGGATAATGTCAACAATAATAAATCATGATCATCTACATCCACCTGGATATATATATATATATATATATATATATAAATCTTTCCACAACACATGATGTTTGCCACTATATAGTTAATATAAGGGAAGAGGAATAAACTTTATTGACTCTTGTGCAGAAATAAATGCATGAAAGTAAAAGATAGGCCCTTCACAAAGGGAAGCAGAGGTTGTGATGCGATTTTTATTTTTGGATGTGCAAACTTAATGTAAAAGAATGTCACTTTATATTGCCCCTTATGATCACAAACTTTATTATGCAGTCTAACACTTTTATTTCTTTGCCATCACAAGATCGTACAAATTTTATTTTCCCTTACAATAAAAGATCATACATATTTAAGAGCAATTTTTATTGCTTGGTGCACCTATGACAACTTACTTGAAGGATCTTATTCAATCCATAGGTAGATATGGTGGACTCTTATGGAAGAAACTAGGTTCAAGGATTATGGACACACAAGTAGTATTTATACTTGGTGAGTGAAATTTTTGGCTATCAAAAGATCTAAAGAAAGCACCACATGTTAATTCATGACAATATAACTTCTATGTGAATGCAAACAAACATAATCATTACGTTGTTTTCCATGTCCAACATCAACACTTGATCATTGTATAATACTTGGTGGGAGCTCACAATCATAAAATATGTCCAAGATAGTGTATTTGTATATGAATCTCCTCTCCCCTATCCTAGTATTGCATAGATTGTATCACTGACAAATCCTATGTTCATTTATTCTCAGTAAATTTTATCTATCATACTCCTTCAATGTGATGTCATTACTCCCCACGGGATGAGCATATGATTTTTTCTATTTATTTTATTTCATTGCTATGATTGTTCATTGTGAGTCAAACAAGAAAACTAAAACTAATCTTTATTCTATAACTCTCACACTCGATTACAAGGATATGTAGATCACCAAGAAGATACACTAAGCAAAATGATACTGAAATTGTAATTCTCTAAATCACAACATAACTAAGGATTGAACTAAGATAGATGATAATACGATAACAAGGCACCTCCCCCAAGCTTGGAACAAGCTAAGGGTGGTGCCCATACCCATGTACTCATGTGTCCTTCTTGGGTGGTGGTGATGATGATGTAATCCTTTTAGCGATAATGCCCCTTAGGATGTGGATCTTCTTCTTCTTCTTGCCAACTTCTCGGTTCAGGTCTAGGTTCTCCTTGTGAAGTTTGTCGGTGACGATCATTGCTCCCTCCATCAGGGGAGGGGCTTCATTGGAGGATGCATTAGTAGTGTCTACCTAAGTATGACGATAAGGGGTGAAACGTGTTTTGGAAGGTGTAACCTTGTTTGGTAAGCTTGACGTTTTGAATTCCATGTGCATGTCTTCAGGTTGAGGCAGAGGTACTTCTCCTTCTTCTTCATCATCATCATCATCATCACTTGAAGGATCAATCCTCTCTAAGTCAGCCGCCATCTCTTCATATGTTGATCACCCATAAGGATCCACATCCCCGTAAACTTTAGGATTGGAAATGAAATCCGTGATGTAGCTTTCTCCCTCTGAATCTTGCGATGACATGTTGTCTCCAAATCTGTCAAAAAATAGCCCCAAACAAGAACAGAGTAAAAACTTGCGATGCGGTGGTCAAAACATACGAGAGTATATATAATGATAGGTCGGAATACGTGTCTAGGAAGAAAATAGAGTTCGGGGGGCACACGAGGGCCCACAAGCTATTAGGGCGCGCCCAGGGGTGGGCACGCCCTTATGCCTTGTGGCTCTCTCATGTGTCCCCTGACTCATTTTTATTTTTGGAATTTTTCTAAAATACCAAAACCGACAGAAATTATTTTTATGGAATAGTTGGAGCAAGTTTACTTACCATATCACATAACTACCACTTTTCAACCTTCTGGAGTGTTTTAGAGGGTGTCTCTTATGTGTTCTTCCAGTGATATTACTTGAATAATATTAGTTTCAACATTGAGGGGCATACGTGAGATGTAGTGTTTAATTATTTGCCCATTTAACACTCTTGGGTTTTCGCCCTCGAAGTTGTTGATCTTGATAGAACATGAGCGGTAGACCTCCTCGACGACATAAGGTCCTTCCCATTTGGAGAGGAGCTTCGTGCAAAAAATCTGAAACGGGAATTGTACAAAAGAACTATGTCTCCTACATTGAATTCCCATTTTTGTATTCTCTTGGCATGCCATCTTTTAACTTTTTCTTTAAACAACTTAGCATTTTCATAAGCTTGTGTCCTTCACTCATCTAAGGAGCTAATATCAAATAACCTCTTTTCACCAGCAAATTTAAAATCGTAGTTGAGTTCTTTAATTCCCTAACAAGCTTTGTGTTCTAACTGAAGAGGTAAATGACATAGTTTTCCATATACCATTTTATAAGGAGACATTCCCATAGGGTTTTTATAAGCAGTTCTATAAGCCCATGGATCATCATCAAGTTTCTTAGACCAATTCTTTCTAAATCTATTAATAGTATTTTGCAAGATTAATTTTATTTCTCGATGCTCAATTCAACTTGACCACTAGATTGAGGATGATAGGGTAATGCAATTCTATGGTTAACATCGTATTTAGCTAAGAGTTTATGAAAAGCACCATGAATAAAATGTGAACCACCATCAGTCATTAAGTATCTAGGGACTTCAAACCTTGGGAAGATAATATCTTCGAGCATTTTAATAGAGGTGTTATGATCAGCACTACTAGTTGTAATAGCTTCTACCCACTTAGTAACGTAATCAACATCAACTAAAATAAGAGTGTATCCATTAGAGGAAGCAAAAAGTACCACACAATCAAAACACGATACATCAAATGTTTCAATAGCCAGTGAATAATTCATAGACATTTCTTGACATCTATCAATATTACCAAATTTTGACATTCATCACAAGAAAGGACATACTTACGAGCATATTTGAAAATAGTAGGCAAATAAAAACTAGATTGCAATACCTTGTGTGTAGTTCTATCACCAACATGGTGTCCTCCATATGTCTCGGAGTGACACTTCCGAAGGATTTGTCGCTGCTCATGCTCAGGTACACAATGTCTAATAATACCATCTACTCCTTCTTTATAAAGATGTGGGTCATCCCAAAAGTAATGTCTCAAATCATAAAAGAACTTCTTATTTGTTGATAGGTGAAGCTAGTTGGTATGTATTTAGCAATGATATAATTAGCATAATCAGCATACCAAGGAGTATTATGAGAAGCATTTAAAACAGCAAGTTGTTCATCATGAAAATTACCATCAATAAGCTGTGGGTCATCAAGCACATTCTCCATTCTAGAAAAATTGTCTACTATATGATTTTAAGCTCTCTTTCTATCAACGATATGCAAGTCAAATTCTTGAAGTAAAAGTAACCACCTAATAAGTCTAGGCTTAGCATCTTCCTTTTCCATGCGGTATTTAATAGCAGCATGAATAGTGTGAATAGTGACTTTGGAATCAACAATAGAAGGTCTAAACTTATCACATGCAAAGACAACTGCTAAAAAAATCCTTTTCGATGGTAGCATAATTTTTTTGGGCAATGTCTAGAGTTCTACTAGCATAATGAATAACATTCCATTTCTTGTCTACTCTTTGCCCTAGAACAGCACCAACAACATAATCACTAGCATCACACATAATTTCAAATGGTAGATTTCAATCGGTGGTTGAAAAATAGGTGCAGATATCAAGGCTTTCTTAAGTATTTCAAAGGCTTCTACGCAATCATAATAAAAAATAAATGGAATATCATTTTGTAGAAGATTAGTTAATCGCCAAGAGATTTTTGAGAAATCTTTAATAAAACACCTATAGACACCAACATGGCCAACAAAACTTCTTATACCTTTAATATATTAAGCACATGGCATCTTCTCTATCGCATAAATGTTAGCTTTGTCTACCTCAACGCCTAACTCAAAGATTTTATGCCCAAGTACTACACCTTCATTCACCATAAAGTGTCTGTCAGATATCGGGCTCCGCAAAACCCTTAAGATTCAAACCCAGAGGTGTGTGCAAAGATCCCCTGCAGCCTCTCCCAACCTAGCTCGCTACTCGATGAACGCAGCAAAGAACTCGCATGATGACGAGGATGAAGATGAACACGACAGTTTACCTAGGTTCGGGCCGCTGCAAAGCGTAATACCCTACTCCTACTTTGGTGGATTGCCTCTCGAGGAGGTGGTGTAGATGAACTAGTATTGTGTTTTAGGGCCTCATGAGGGCTCCCTTCGAGGTGTTTGGGGCCCTCTGGGACTTGGTGATGGATGAGTGGTGGAATGGATTCCGATGCTCTCTAAGGTGCAGCCTATCCTCTGTATATAACGGTGGCTCGGGTCCTCTTCCCTTATCGCAATGGCGGGAAGGGATCCCACAACGGCCGAAACTGAAGGGGGGCAGGGGTACGTGCTTGCCCTGCCCAAAGGCGGTCTTCGCATGCAAAGTAGTTGTCGACGGTGCAAGGATGGGCTCAGCGATGACATCCGCCCTACAAGGCGTGTGGTTGTGGTCTTGTTGCACCGGAATGGAAACCTTTGGGGTGCTTTGGAAACCCACGTACGGCCTTGCTCCCTTTGCACCAAAGGGGAAACTGCGTCACCTAGCGCATTGGCGCCCGCCTGTCCTTCCTTGCGTCACCCTTGTCTCCTGAGGCCCGACCTTGCATGGAGATCTCGGCCGCTCTGGAGGGGGCCTGAGGAGTCCCATCCCTTGTAGGTCCTGACGTTATTCCTCCTCGCGAGCCTAGGGCACTGGCGAGGGCCTTGTCTTGATTGAGGCCACACCTGGCTGCGTTTGGTCGATGAAGTGGGCCATGCCCTGGGCTGCAGGCAGGCAAGTCTGGGTACCCCCGTTCCTAGAACACCGATAGTAGCCCCCGGGCCCAAGGCACGCTCGAGTTCGCTTATGGGCAAAGCCTGGAGGATGGCCCGAAGCGCCGCGGGCTCCAAATGCCTGCGGGCGAGGCCCTGCACACGTCGAACACCCCGGCAGCGGCGCCTCTGATCTCGAGGGCGTCTGAAACCGCTCCCAGTTAAACTAACACGATGCCCGGGTGTAGCGCGGGACATCATTGGTCCCATTCAATGCTGCTGCTGCTCTGGGCCATGCGGATGTGACCCTTCAGATGGCAAGAGAGGAGACATGGACGGTATTGCATTGACCGAACTGCCTTGCACCGCCCGATAGGCGTGCGACACCTACTCTTCCGCAATGCCTCGTGGTTGTGGTTGCGCCTATAAATCCTCCCCGCCCATGGAAAGGGAAGGGTGTTGCAATCTTGCTGCTTCTCCTTGTTTCCTTTGCTCTTCCGACCTCTCTCTTCTTCCCATCTTCTCATACTACATGGCGTCCGGAGGAAACGGTGCGGGCACAAGGAAGCACAAGGCTCCTCCGTGCCCCTTGTCCTCCTCTGGAGCCTGCGGTAGGGGGGGGCTCAGGGTCGACGCAGGCTCGCCGGCGTTGGGCCCCGGTCGACGAGTAAGTATCATGTCACCTCCTTCTCTAGTTCTTCTGCCCAACATCATGAGCATGACCCCCTCCTCCCTCCAGGACGCCTGCGGCCAAGAAGCGCAAGCTTGGAAAGCTCCAGGAGGAAGTGGAGACATTGTAGGCCCGGCTGACCACCACTGATGCCGCCTTCCAAGCCGCCCTCCGGGGCGAGGCTGAGGCCCGAGCGGAGCTGGCGTCCCTCCAGACCCAGGTCCAGGAAGCGGCCGATGCCATGCAGGTCGCCAGGACGAGGCAACACACACCAGGCTACTTGGATTCTAGCGTGCCAAGCAATTCTGGGGCACCGCCATCCGCGTGGCCCACGCAGTGAGCCTATTCGTTAGGGACGCTCCCGCGCTGCCGAACTTGCGCGGCGACAGGGGCTACCTTGAGTTCTTCCATAAGGTGGTGGAGGCGCTGGAGAACAGCATCTCCCGCGTGGAAGTGGACAGCGCGTCTGTTGCACGCGACCTTCTGGATCTTGCCTTGATGTTCATCTTCTCCAACCTGCGCTGCCTCGCTCCGCAGCTCGACCTCAGCCGCATCAGGGAGCCGGTGCCCGACGGGCTCCAACGCCCCCTCCGGGACGAGATGCGCCCACACATGGAGGCCATGGTGGAGCGGTTCATCTAGGTGCCCGCCTCTAGCGAGGAGGACGACTCTGACGCCAAGCCGATCGGCAACGCAGGCGGCTATGGCGGCTTCTCCCCCTAGGCGTCCTCTGTTCCCCTTCCTAGTTCATGTAATGTTTGAAGAAGAACTCTGCCCTGTTGGGCGTTAATCTTTTGCATGTTACCTTAGTCGTCTTGTTTTTCTTCCTTGAATTGTTGGTCGTTCGCTGGTCATGGCATGGGTTGGCATCGCCATCGATGCGGCCCCGTGTCAGCCTCTGGCAGGGCCCTCGCGCGGCTCTCTCCTTCGGGAGGCGACCTACAGCCGTCGCTCCTGTCGGGTCCTGGGCCTTGCGGATTGTCATGGTCGAGCCCCTCCCCATGTGTCGCCTTTCTTGCCGCTTCCTTCCTCAGGGGCCTCGGCACCCGCGTGTGGTGACCATAGTTCCTGCATCCTTACATTAGTGTGCATAATCCTTATCCCGTCCTCAGAGTTGTTATTAGGCCAAGAGGCTCCTGCTTGGTTCGGTCGTGTACTTAGCTTTGTATGACGATGGCGATACTTCCTCCTTGTCTGCTGAACGGTTTGGGGGCCCTTTCGGCACTCTATCTCTATAGGTCCCAGTCCCACACATTTCCCGACCACCGTTGCATACGAGCGGATAACCAAGGACGTAGCTATAGGGTCAGGCCCCGCCACCCTGGATGCTGACCGGATCACCAATGAAGACATCAAGGGGGCGAGTGGCTATATGACCGGTAAGGCTCCTGAGGCGTGCTGCTCAGGAGCCCCCTTTTGACGCTCAAACCGCTCTATGTCGGCAGGTCCTAGTCCCAGGCATTTCCCCACCATCGTTAGGTACGACCAGAAACCGAGGACACACTTCACAGGGCAAGGCCCCGACACTCCTGATGCCGACCGGAAACCAAGGATGACACCAGGGGGTCGAGTGGCCTTATGACTGGTAAGGCTCCTGAGGCATGCTGCTCAGGAGCCCCCTTTGACGCTCGAGCGATCCCCCATTCCGTTCCTTCGGGTGCCTCCTGAGGAGGCCTTGGGGCCTCTCGAAACTCCATGCTATGATGTCATGCTGCGGTTGGAGCCCCTGAGCGGGGGTCGATAGCTAAAAATTGCATGCCCCTGAGGCGGCAAGTCCTTGCCATCCAGCTCTGTGGCGCCTCGGGGTGGCTCAGAGCATTTGGCTCCTTGCGAAACACCATTCAGAAAGAGAGATTTCAAGTCTGGCAAAATGAGGAAACGTAGAGAGAAAAAATCCTGTCCCTTTTTTAAAATATAAAGTTTTGAACTCTTAGACTTCATTCCAAAAAATGACAGCTTGAACACCAAAACAATAGCAAGCAAATGCCACGTCTGGCCCCTAAGATAGCCTTCATCTTCCCCCAGCGCTTAGCGTAGGGCATCCACGTTGCATGGGCATAGCCATTGATGGGCAGTGTTGACTTCTCCGCCAGTTGTAGGCTGTGGCTGCCACATTGCATGGGAGAAACCCCTCTGCGTCCTCGGGGGGATCCGGGCGTATACATCCTTCTCATTATTACGTGAGAGTGTCACGACCGTAGATAGCTGGGCAAGCCCCCAGGCCATGACCTGGTGGCTCCCAACTCCGTCGAGGACCATCCTGTGCATTTTGCCCGGTTGCGCGCCCTTATTACCCTAACTCGAATGCTTCGTTCCTCGCGCGACCATAGGATTGCGCTCCTGAGGCCCAAACATGAGCACGATGCATCAGCGCGGCCATAAGGGTGTTTTGTCGGTGAAGCAAGCCCCATGAGGCACCCGTGCGCCGTCTGGACAAGGTCCCGAGAGCCTCATGAGGCCCATCCTCCCGAGGCCGTGTTGGCGCTGTAGTTGCCACGGGTGGCCCACGCTCCTTGTGTCTTGCTGCTCCCCACAGGCCATTACTCCTAAGGCCTGGGGGCTTGGCCCAGCGTCGCTTTCCCATGGGGGCGCCGGCTTGCACCGCGCCCCACGGGCCTAGGGGCGCCCTCCCGCTTGCTCCGCCCAGGCCTCGCGCTCCGCTGATGGGATCCCCCAGGCCCGGCTTGGAGAGCATGCCCAGGGCACCCCTTACTCTTGGGAGGTGTTGGCGCCTACGATGGGCGCCTGACCCATCCCTTTGCCAGGCGGTACGATGTAGCATGGTATGTAGGGTTCCACATAAGTGATCGGTCCTCCTCCTGAGACGCCCGTCGGTGCGTCGGGGGCGGCCCCTCCTGGCAGTGGCAGGAAACCACCCCGCGCACGTCGCTCACAGACCCTCCTGCACTGGGCCTCAGAGCGTAGTTGCTTACCTGTGCCACTGCCGTTGGGTGAGATGCACGTCTCCTGGTGTGGATTGCTCCCTTGGCGACGTGATGCGCCTCCGCTGGTGTTTCTTGTTTGTCTGGACGCCTGCGTCACCTGTTTACTGCACCGGATGGCGCGCTCCCGCCGGGTCAGCCGGGTCGATGAGGTGCATGTAGGTGTGTGCGTGGGGTGCACTGTTGTTCCCTGTGTGTGCCTGGTGGACGTGACCGGGCTGTGGCCCGAAACCAATCAACGGGATTCATAGGAGGAGGAGCACAGCATGTGGCACGCCCCGCTCAGACCTGTCCGGCATCGGAGGGGTCCCTCCGCCGGCAGGATGGGGGCGAGCGCAGCATGAGAGCCTCCGGTGCTTGGCATATGTGGCCTTGAAGAAGAGTGAGGGGAGATGGCCCTCTGTGCGACGGTGATCAGCTCCGCAATGTGATCGGCCCATACGTCGAAGCCCCCGTGCATTGGTCGGTGGTGAAGCATCTCGCTTGCCAGCAGTAGCGCATCATGCACGTTAAGGTCTCTCATGTAGGTGCGACGCGCTACCGGTGCCGAGGGTTCTAGTCGCCCGTCATGTGCTTGAGCGGCAGAGAGGTGGTGACGGTGGAGGTGATGCTCACGACTTGGTACTGACCGCTCGGTTGGCCTCCGACTGTAGCGGCGAGGTTTACGGAAGATGACCCGCCACAGCCGAGAGAAGCTTGTTGAGCGTCGGCCATTGGAGTAGCGAAGCTTGGGAAGAACGAAACTTGGAGAAGACCTTGACACGCCCCCTACCTGGAGCGCCAAATCTCAGATTTAGGGCTCCGCAAAAGACTTAAGATTCGAACACATGGGCGTGTGCAAAGATCCCCTGTAGTCTCGCACAACCTAGCTCGCTACTCGATGAAAACAGCAAAGAACTTGCACGATGACGAGGAAGAAGATGAACGCGACAGTTTACCCAGGTTCGGGCCACTACGAAGCATAATACCCTACTCCTGCTTTGGTGGATTGCCTCTTGAGGAGGTGGTGTAGATGAACTAGTACAGTGTTTTAAGGCCTCATGAGGGCTCCCTTTGAGGTGTTCAGGGCCCTCTGCGACTTGGTGATGGACGAGTGCTGGAATGGATTCGGATCCTCTCTAAGGTGCAGCCTACCCTCTATATAAAGCGGTGGCTCGGGTCCTCTTCCCTTATCACAATGGCGGGAAGGGGTCCCACAATGCCCGAATTTGAAGGGGGACAGGGGTACGTGCTCGCCCTGCCCAAAGGTGGTCTTCGCCTGCAAGGTAGCTGTCGACGGTGCAGGGATGGGCTCAGCAATGACATCCGCCCTACGGGGCAGGTGGTTGTGGTCTTGTTGCACCGTAAAGGAAACCTTTGGGGGTGCTTTGGGAACCCGCGTACGTCATTGCCCCCTTTGCACCAAAGGGGAAACTGCACCGCCTGGTGCGCTGGCGCCCGCGTGTCCTTCCTTGCGTCACTCTTGACTCCCAAGGCCCGGCCTTGTATGGAGATCTCCGCCGCTCCGGAGGGGGCTGAGGAGGCCCATCCCTTGTCGATCCTCATGTTGTTCCTCCTCGCGAGCCTAGGGCCCTCGCAAGGGCCTTCTCTTGAGTGAGGCCACACCTGGCCGCGTTTGATCGATGAAGTGGGCCATGCCCTAGGCCACAGGCAGGCAGGTCTAGGTACCCCCATTCCCAGAACACCGACAATGGCAGTTCTACCAATTCAAAAAGATTAGTTTCTTCACATCTGTGCAAACCTCAATCAAGGTTGGTCAAGCAATCATCAAAAGAAGTTCCATAAACAGAACATTTATCCATGAAAACCTCAACAATCTTTTCACAAAAATCAAAGAATATAGTGGACATACATCTTTTAAAGGTAGCAGGTGCATTGCATAATCTAAAAGGCATACGACTATAAACATCAGTTCCAAAAGGGCACATGAAAGTAGTTTTCTCCTGGTCTCCTTTTGACACGGGTATTTGAGAAAACCCAGAATATCCAACAAGAAAACAAAATGTTGTGTGCTTAGATAGTCTTTCTAACATTTGATCAATAAAAGGTAAGGGGTAATGATCTTATCTAGTAGCTTTGTTTAATTTCCCAAAATCAATTAACATCCTATAACCAGTTACAATCTTTTCTGGGATAACTTCATTTTTATCATTAGGAACAACAGCTATACCTCCTTTCTTAGGAACACAATGAACGAGGCTTACCAATCTACTATCAGCAATTGGATAAATTATATCTGCTTCCAGAAGCTTTAATATTTCAGTTCTCACCACTTCTTTCATCTTAGGATTTAAGCAAATTTGATGATCAACAACGGGTTTAGCATCTGGTTCCCTATTAATCTTGTGCTGACAAGGAGTGGGACAAATGCCCTTAAGATCATCAACAGCATATCCAATAGCAACTTGGTGCCTCTTTAGAGTTTTAAGTAATCTCATATCTTCATGCTCTGAAAGGTTAGCACTAATAATAATAGGATATATCTTCTTTTCATCAAGATAAGCATATTTCAAAGTATCTACTAATTTATTTAGATCAAACACGGGATCTCCCTTGGGTGGAGGAGGATCCCCCAAAATATCAACACGGAAGTTGTGTTTAAGAATAGGTGTTTGCCTAAGAAATATATCATCTATCTCATATCTTTCATTCATATGCATATCATTCTCATGGTCTAGCAAATATTGTTCTGATAGATCAGTAGGAGGCACAAAAATAAAAGCAAAACCAATTATATCATCCTTACTAGGTTATTCTTTCTCGTGTGCCTATTACCAAACTTAGAGAAATTAAATTAATGAGACACATCACCAAAGCTTACTTTGACCTTCTTAGTAACACAATTAATTTTAGCATTAACATTATTTAATAAATGTCTACCAAATATGATGGGACAAAAATTATCTTGCTTAGAACCAAGTACTAAAAATCAGTAGGGTACTTAGTCTTCCCACACAAGAGTTTGATACGTCCATTTTGCATCATGAATTCCTACTACTATTTACTTTATTCTTGTCCATTATTCCACATTATCGTACAATTCTTATGTCTTTTATCTCTGAATATGCAAGGTACATAATAAGGAGGGAAATATATGGAAACTAGAATTCTGGACTGAAAACCCGAGAAAAAGGCCGAAAAATCACAAGACTCAGAATGACCTGAAACTTCATGGAGAATATTTTTGTAATATTTAGGAATTTCTGGAGCAAAAATATACCGGAGGGGGCTTCCAGGAGGGCATAAGCCAAAAGGGCTCCACCCCCTCCCTCTAGTGGCGCGCCCTGATGGCTTGTGGGCCCCCTGTTGGCTCTTCAACAACCCTCTTATCCTATATGGTATGTTTTACCCTAGAAAAAATCATAAGCAAGCTTTCAGGATGAAGTGTTGCCGTCTCAAGGCGGAAACCTGGACAGAGGCCCTTTTGCACTTCGGCAGTCAGATTCTGCCGGGAAATCCCTCTTCGGGATGGAGGGATCGAAGCCATCATCATCACCAACACTTCCTCCTTCGTGGGAGGATCAATCGTCATCAACATCTTCACTAGCACCATCGCATCTCCAACCCTAGTTCATCTCCTGTATTCAATCTTTGTCCCAAAACCTCAGATTGGTACTTGTGGGTTGCTAGTTGTGTTGATTACATCTTGTAGTTGATCCTTGTTTGATTACTTGCTGGAAGAGATTATGTTCAGATCCTTAATCATCATTATTATACCTCTGATCTTGAACAAGTTGATGATGTGTGAGTAGTTACTATTGTTCCTGAGGACATGGGAGAAGTCTTGTTATAAGTAATCTTGTGAAGTTGGTAGGCATTTGATATTTTGATGATATGTATGTTGTTACTTCTCTTAGTGGTGTCATGTGAATGTGGACTACATGACACTTCACCATGCTATGGGCCTAAGGGAAATAATTGTGGAGTAACAAGTAGATGACGGGTTGCGAGAGTGACAAAAGCTTAAACCTAGTTTATTTGTTGCTTCATAAGGGGCTGATTTGGATCCACATGTTTCATGCTATGGTTAGATTTATCTTAATTCTTCTTTCGTAGTTCCGGATGCTTGCGAGAGGAGTTAATCATAAGTATGTTATTAGTTCAAGTAAGAACAGCACCTTAGCACTAGTCCACCCACATATAAAATTATCAAAGTAGCGAACGCGGGTCAACTCAATATGGTGAACATGACTAGATAGAAATTCCCATGTGTCCTTGGGAGCACTTGCTTAATATAAGAGTACTTTTAGCCCTCACCTTTGCTGGAAAAAGGATTGGGCTATCTTGCTGCACCTTTGTTACCATTTTCATTCGTTACTTGCTATGAATTATGTTGCTACAAAACTATCTACTATTGTTACTTACATCACTTGCACAGAATACCTTGCTGAAAACTGCTTATCATTTCCTTCTGCTCCTCATTGGGTTGAACACTCTTACTTATCTAGACGACTACGATTGATACCCTATAATTATGGGTCATCAAGAATCTTTTTTGGCGCCTTTGCCGAGGAGTGAAGCACCTTTGGTAAGTTCAAATTGGTAAGGAAACATTTTCTATACGTGCTGAAATTTACTGTGGCTTGTTCGGGGCATCTTCGCCTCGAATGGAAGACGAGGAAATTTTTCCTCCACCTATTGCACCTACTGAAAATATTTATTATGAAATTCCTTCGGGTATTCTTGAAAATTTGTTATCTAATCCTTATGATGGTACGACTCATCATGATTACCATTTGATATTCGTTGATGAGGTTTGTAGATTGTTTCAGCTTGCAGATTTGTCTAGGGACAAATTTAAGAAGAAAGTTTTCCCTTTATATTTGGAGGGAAAAGCATTGAGGTGGTATAGGCTATTGGATAATACTGAATCATGGGATTGGAATTACTTGAATTCGGAATTTCATCAGAAGTTTTATCCAATGCATCTAGTTCACAGTAAAGGAGAAAGAATCGCTCAAGCTTGGAGGAGGCTAAAATCTATGATGTACACCTGCCACAACCATGAGCTCCCAAGAGAAATGATTATACAAATATTTTATGCTCGGCTTTCTCATGATGATCGGATATTATTGGATTCTTCTTCCTCGGGCTCATATATGAATGAAACTATTGAATTCAGTTGGGATCTTTTGGAAAGAATTAAATGCAACTTTGAAGATTGGTAACTCGACAAAGGTAATGAGTCAGGTATAAAACTTAATTTTGATTGTGTTAAATCTTTTATGGAAACCAATACCTTCCATGAGTTTAGCAATAAATGTGGTCTTGACTCTGAAATAAGGGCTACTTTCTGTGAATCGATTCCTACTGATGTTGATCTTCCCAAAGAGAAGTGGTTTCAATATCATCCTCCCATCAAACCACCATTAAAGGAAGTAGTTAAAATTGAGAAAGAAGAAATAATTGTTAGCCATGTTGATCCAGTTGCTCCCAGTGCTTACATTGAGAAACCTCCTTTTCCTATTAGAATAAGGGAACATGATAAGACTACGACTGTGGTTAATAAAAGTCATATTAGAACACCTATACCTTCTGAACATATAAATGTTGAACCTAATGTCGCCATGGTCAAAAATCTTCTAGATAATAATGTTAAGGGTCAGGTTCTTTATTTTTGTGGGGAAGCTGCTAGGATTGCAAAACCCACTAGAAACAAATTGGATAAGTTGGACAAAAATAAACCAGTGGTTGGCATGCCTGTTGTTTCAATTAAAACTGGAGAACATTGTTATAATGGGTTGTGTGACCTTGGTGCTAGTGTCAATGTTATACCTTTCACCTTATATCAAGAGATTATGAACGACACACCCTATACTATGGAAGATATTGATGTTACTATTAAACTTGCAAACCGAGACACTATTCCGCCAGTTGGGATCGTCAGAGATGTTAAGGTTCTATGTGGGAAGGTCAAGTACCCCGCTAATTTCTTAGTACTTGGTTCAGAACAAGATAACCTTTGCCCTATTATATTTGGTAGACCTTTCTTAAACACTGTTAATGCTGAAATCAATTGTATTACTGATAAGATTACAGTAAGCTTTGGTGATCTGTCACATGAATTTAATTTATCCAGGTTTACTAATCAATCACATGAAAAGGAATTACCTAGTAAGTATGAGATGATTAGTCTTGTTTCTATTGTCGTACCTCCTACTGATCCTCAAGAACAATATTTGCTAGACCATGAGAATGATATGCAAAAAAAGGGAAGGAATGAAATAGATAATATTCTCCTAGAACAAACACCTATCCTTAAACACAATTTACCAGTTGATATCCTAATGGATCCTCCTCCACCCAAGGGAGATCCCGTGTTTGAATTAGAAACTTTACCTCACACTCTGAAATATGCTTATCTTGATGAAAAGAAGATATATCATGTCATTATCAGTGCTAACCTTTCAGAGCATGAAGGAAGAAGATTACTTCAAACTCTGAGGAAGCACAGGCTTATATTGGATATACTCTTGACGATTTAAAGGGCATAAGCCCCACTCTACGTTGGCACAAGATTAATATGGAACCATATGCTAAACCCATTGTTGATCACCAATGACGCTTAAACCCTAAAATGAAAGAAGTGGTAAGAACTGAAATACTAAAGCTCCTGGAGGCAGGTATAATCTATCCTATTGCTTATAGTAGGTGGGTAAGTCCTATTCATTATGTCCCTAAGAAAGGAGGTATTATTGTTGTTCCTAATGATAAAAAGAGCTTATTACACAAAGAATTGTAACTGGTTATAGGATTGTAATTGATTTTACGAAATTAAATGAAGCTACTAAGAAGATCATCGAAGCACGTACACTTTTGCTTTCTTGATGGATATTCTGGATTTTCTCAAATATCTATGCCAAAGACCAAGAGAGAACTACTTTTACTTGTCCATTTGGAACTTATGCTTATAGACGTATGCCTTTTGGTTTATGCAATGCAGTTGCTATATTTCAAAGATGTATGACTGCTATATTCTCTGATTTTTGTGAAAAGATTGTTGAGGTTTTCATGGATGACTTTTACGTTTACGGGACTTCTTTTGAGGATTGCTTGAGCAACCTTCATCGAGTTTTGCAGAGATGCGACGAAACTAGTCTTGTCTTGAACTGGGAGAAGTGCCACTTTATGGTAAATGAAGGTATAGTGCTTGGGCACGAAATTTTTGAACGAGGCATTGAGGTAGACAAGGCCAAAGTTGATGCGATAGAGAAAATGTCATGCCCGAGGGATATTAAAGGGATAAGAAGTTTCCTTGGTCATGCTGGTTTTTATAGGCAATTCATTAAAGATTTCTCAAAGATTTCTGGTCCGTTAACTAACCTCCTCAAAAAGATGTTCCTTTGTTTTTGATGATGATTGTGTAGAAGCTTCCTAAATACTTAAGAAGGCTTTAATTTCTACAACTATTGTTCAACCACCTGATTGGAACCTACCAATTGAAATTATGTGTGATGCTAGTGATTAAGCTGTTGGCGTTCTTCTAGGGAAAAGAGTAGACAAAAAATTAAATGTTATTCATTATGCCAGTAAAACACTAGACTCTGCTCAAAGGAATTATGCTACCACTGAAAAGGAGTTCTTATTAGTTGTTTTTGCTTGTGATAAGTTTAGACCTTACATTGTGTATTCCAAACTAACTATTCACACCCATCATGATGCTATTAAATACCTTATGGAAAAGAAAGATGCTAAACCTATACTTATTAGGTGGGTACTTTTACTTAAAGAGTTTGACTTGCATATAATTGATAGAAAAGGAGATGAAAAACACTATAGTAGATAACTTGTCTAGGCTGGAAAATGTTCTTGATGACCCACTTCCTATTGATGATATTTTTCCTGATGAACAACTTGCTGCTATAAATACTTCACGTAGTGCTCCTTGGTATGCTGCTATGCTAATTATATTGTTGCCAAGTACATCCCACCTAGCTTCACCTATCAACAGAAGAAAAAAATTCTTTTATGATCTACGACATTACTTTTGGGATGACCCACATCTTTACAAAGAGGGAGTAGAAGGCATTATTAGACAATGTATACCTGAGTATGAACAAGAACAAATTCTTCGGAAGTGTCATTCCAAAGCTTATGGATGACACCATGCCGGTGACAGAACTGCACACAAGGTATTACAATATGGTTTCTATTGGCCTACTCTTTTCAAATATGCTCGTAAGTATGCCCATTCATGCAATGAATGCCAAAGAGTTGGTAACATCGGTAAGCACAAGGAAATGCCTATGAACTATTCACTTGATATTGAACCATTTGATGGTTGGGGTTTTGACTTTATGGGACCTTTTCCTTCCTAAAATGGGTATACTCATATTTTAGTTGGTGTTGATTATGTTACTAAGTGGGCAGAGGCTATTCCAACTAGTAGTGCTGATCATAAGAACTCTATTAAAATGCTTAAAGACATCATTTTCCCAAGGTTTGGAGTCCCTAGATACTTAATGACTGATGGTGGTTCACATTTTATTCGTGGTGCTTTCTATAAACTTCTAGCTAAATATGATGTTAACCATAGGATTGCATCACCTTATCATCCCCAGTCTAGTGGTCAAGTTGAATTGAGTAATTGAGAAATAAAATTAAGGGATAATTAATTTGGAGCCCTTAGTTGGGTCACACTCGACAGTTTTACCCCTAGTTTCCGAAAACACTCGTTCCCGCCCAAACCACTTCGCTTCTCTTATGCTTTTGCCCTTTGTCCGTTTGATCATCACTTTGAAAACTTCATAACAAATCATACTAACTTAGGAAAATTCAAATAAGATATCAAAATGTTGAGAGAAGCATAGCCTATATGTGCATTTCATTCTCATTCACAACAAAATTGTTGGAAAGTCCCCATTTGAGTTTGAGTTTAATTCAAGAGTGGGGACTTTCCAACATTTTTGTCAAGAATGGAAATGGCATGCACATATAGGTGATGTTTTTGTGAACATTTTGATATCTTATTTAAATTTTTCTGAGTTTGTATGAATATGTTATGAAGTTTTCAAAGTGACGGTCAAACGGTCAAAGGGCAAAAGCATAAGTGAAGAAAAGTGGTTTGGGCGGGAACAAGTTTTTCCAAAAACTAGGGGTAAACATGCCGAGTATGACCCAACTAGGGGCATAAATTCAATTATCCCTAAAATTAGACTGTTAATAGATCTAAGAAGAATTTTTCCAAGAAACTAGATGATGCGCTTTGGGATTATAGAACTACTTATAAGAATCCTATGGGTTTGTCTCCGTACAAAATGATCTATGGGAAGGCTTGTCATTTACCTCTTGAGTTAGCGCACAAAGCTTATTGGGAAATTACAGAACTTAACTATGATCGTAAACTTGTCGGCGAGAAGAGGCTATTTGACATTATCTCACTTGATGAATGGAGAACACATGTCTATGAAAATGCTAAGCTGTTTAAAGAAAAGGTTAAAATATGGCATGACATGAGGATTCAAAAACGAGAATTTAATGTAGGATACCTAGTACTTTTGTACAACTCTCGTTTTCGATTTTTTGCAAGAAAACTCCTCTCCAGATGGGAAGGGTCATACGTTGTTGAGGAGGTTTATCGCTCCGGTGCAATAAAAATCAATAACTTTGAAGGCAAGAACCTGAGAGTGGTGAATGGGCAAGGAATTAAGCATTATATTTCAAGTGCACCCTTTAATGAAGAAACAAATGGCATCCAAGTTATTACACCGAAAGAACACATCAAGGGGGTCTTCCAGAACACTCCAGAAACCTGAAAAGGGGGTAGGTATGTGGTACGGTAAGTAAACCGACTCCAAAAATTCCATAAAAATAATTTCTATCGTTTTTGGTATTTTATAAATATTATCAAAATAAAATGGTGTCACGAGGACCCATGGGGGAGGCACAAGCCAAGAGGGTGCCCCCCTAGTGGCATGCCCTGATGGCTTGTGGGCGCCCTCCGGACTTTGATATCTTCCGAAACACGTATTATGACCTAGAAAAAATCATCATATATGCTCCCGGATGTTTTGATCACCGCATCGCGAGATTCTCCTATGTTCTTGTTTTAGACTATTTTTTTGACAGATCTAGATCGCCATGACTTCCCCTAAGCCAACCAAGGACAAGTTCTTCGAGAAGGTCATAAATCCATACTTGCCGGAGGTGATGAAGCACCTTCAAGCCATTGAGATGCATGAGGGTGTGCTCCACATCTGGGATATTCAAGTCCCCAAAAAGGAGGGAAGCGAGAAGGCCAGGCTTGTAGAAGTGGAGCAAGAAATCTTCAAGTGCCAAGGGATGGTTGAACGTGGCTTGAGTGCTAATCACTCTATGATCACGAACTTCATCCGTGAAAACAAGATGGACACAAAGAGAGTGGGAGAGGCTCTCTTCAAGCTTCAAGAGCGGATAGAGCATCTCCAAGATCAACTCTATGAAATCCAACTCCAAAATTGTGAGTATGAATCTAGGTTTAAAAGGATGAGCCTCGATGCCGATCTCAGGACTCCGGAGACAATTGTTCCTTTCTTTGATGGGGAACCTATGCCTTGGAAGATGGAGGATCACCGTACACCACCACCATCACCAAAGAACACTTGAGTACATGGGTATGGGCACCACCCTTGGCTTGCCCAAGCTTGGGGGAGGTGGCCCGGTATCGTATCACCATCACTTTTTATCACCACTATCTATCTTAGTTTGATCTTTAGTTTTCGTGATTTAGAGAGTTGAAATTTCAGATTTGGTTTGTTTAGAGTTTTTGCTTTGAGTTCTACCTATCCTTTTAATCTAGTGCTATAGTTATATAATAAAGTTAGTTGAGATCGTATGCCTCTTCCTCACTTGCATCCATCATCTTAGCATGGCAATAAGAAGAATACAAAAAATCATATGCCTATATCTTGAGAGGTAATGACTTCACATACAAAAGAGGTACAAGCAATAAGATGTGTTGAACACTAACAAACATAATGTTAGCAATTGATATGATATATGCAAAAGTATGGTAGAGAAGAGGAGATTTACATATAAATATACTATTTTGAACACGTTCTATGATTGTGAGCTTCCATCAAAATATATCATAACGACCAAGTGTTGAAGTGGGACATGGAAGACAATATAATGATCATGGTTGTTTACATTTGCATAGAAATTATATGGTATTGAATCCTTTAACATGTGATGCTTGCTTAGGATCTTTTGCTAGCCCAAAGACTTGCACTAAGTAGAGATACTACTTGTGCATCCATAACCCTTAAGCCCAGTTTCTGGTCAAGAGAGTCCACCATACCTACATATGGATTGAATAAGATCCTTCAATTAAGTTGTCAATGTTGCATAAGGCAATAAAAATTGCCTCTAATCATGTAACATTTTTTATTGTAAGAAAAAGTAAACTTTGTACGATCCTGTGATGGTGAAGCAATAAAAGCGACTGCGTGCATAATAAAGTTTGTCGTCACAAGGGGCAATATGAAGTGATGTTCTTTTGCATTAAGATATTGAACATATCAACCAAATAAAAGCTCATGAAAACCTTTGCTTACCTCTACGAAGGGACCATCTTTTACATTCTTACAAGTTTTATTTTTTATGCAAGAGTCAATAATATTTATCTTGTTCTTATTACGCAATTCTTTCGTGGCAAGCATTATGTGTTAAGGAAAGATTCAAACAAATATATCCAGCTGAATGTATATGATCATGTTCCATTATTGTTGACATTATCCTCGAGGTAAATAAGTTAGGTGGCAAGAACAATAAAGCCCCCATCTTCGTATGTGTCCCACGGAATCACTTGTTCCAAAAATATGCAATGTATGTTAGCAATCATAGAAGGCTACATCATAGTTGAATATGTGAACTTGCTAGAAATATAAAGCTCTTACATAGACTCTTCTCTCGATTACAAAAGCTATGACTATCTCAAGGACTAATTGCATTGCTTGTTGGTTCTCAATAATATTATGTTTCATATTTCTTCAATTGTGAATAGATTGTTACTTATGCATGAGAGGTTATATGATTGAAAACTTGCTAATATGATGGATATTCAAGATGCTCTAATGTTCGTATTTTGTTTTTATCGACACATCTCTCTCAAATTATGTGGTCATTATTTTAGAGTTCGGCTTTCGCTTGAGGACGAGCGAGGTCTAAGCTTGGGGGAGCTCATACGTCCATTTTGCATCATGAATTCCTACTACTATTTACTTTATTCTTGTCCATTATTCCACATTATCATACGATTGTTATGTCTTTTCTCTCTGAATATGCAAGGTACATCATAATGTGGGAAATATCTAGAAACTGGAATTGTGGACCGGAAAACCGAGAAAAAGGCAGAAAAATCAGCAGACTGAGAATGACCTGAAACTTCACGGAGAATATTTTTGGAATATTTAAGAATTTCTAGAGAAAAAATATACCGAAGGGGGGCTGCCAGCAAGGCACAAGCCAATAGGGCGCACCCCCTAGTGGCGTGCCCTAATGGCTTGTGGGCCCCTGTTGGCTCTCTAGTGCCCCTCTTCTCCTACATGGTGTGTTTTACCCTAGAAAAATCATAAGCAACCTTTTGGGATGAAGCGCCGCCGTCTCGAGGCGGAAACCTGGGCACATGCCCTTTTGCAGACCAGCTGTCAGATTCTGCCATGGAAATCCCTCTCCGGGAGGGGGAGATTGAAGTCATCATCATCATCAATGCTTCCTCCTTCGTGGGAGGATCAATATTCATCAACATCTTCACCAGCACCATCTCATCTCCAACCCTAGTTCATCTCTTGTATTCACTATTTTTCCCAAAATCTCAGATTGGTGCATGTGGGTTGCTAGTTGTGTTGATTACATCTTATAGTTGATGCTTGTTCGATTACTTGGTGGAAGAGATTATGTTTAGATCATTAATAATAATTATTATACCTCTGCTCTTGAACATGTTGATGATGTGTGAGTGTTACTATTGTTCTTGAGGACATGGGAGAAGTCTTGTTATAAGTAATCTTATGAAGTTGGTATGCGTTCGATATTTTGATGATATGTGTGTTGTTACTTCTCTTAGTGGTGTCATATGAACGTTGACAACATGAAACTTCACCATGATATGGGCCTAAGGGAAGTCATTGTGGAGTAACAAGTAGATGATGGGTTGCGAGAGTGACAGAAGCTTAAACCTAGTTTATGCGTCGCTTCATACGGGCTGATTTGGATCCACATGTCTCATGCTATGGTTAAATTTATCTTAATTCTTATTTCGTAGTTGCGGATGCTTGCGAGACAGGTTAATCATAAGTAGATTGTTAGTTCAAGTATCACAGCACCTTAGCACAGGTCCACCCACATACCAAATTAGCAAAGTAGTGAACGTGAATCAACTCAACATGATGAACATGACTAGCAAAAATTCCCATGTGTCCTCAGGAGCACTTGCTTAATATAAGAGTACTTTCAGGTCTGTCATTTTCTACAAAAAGGATTGGGCTACCTTGTTGCACCTTTGTTACTATTGTCACTCATTACTTGTTACGAATTATCTTCCTACAGAACTATCTACTACTGTTACTTACAACACTTGCACAGAATACCTTGCTAAAAACCAAGGAAGAGTGTCGAAACCAACGAGGAGTAGAAGGTAATGACAAGAGGTTTTCAGAAAGGTATTCTCGGCAAGTGTTTTCAGTAACAATGATTGAGAATTTTGTAGCAAGATAATTTGTAACAAGTGACAAGTAACAATAGTAGCAAGTGTGCAGCAAGGTAGCCTAATCCTTTTTATATCAAAGTACGGGCCGTAAAGTACTCTTATATAAAGCAAATGCTCCTGAGGACACATGGGAATTACTATCTAGTCATGTTCATCATGTTGAATTGATTCGCGTTCGTTACTTTGATAATTTGATATGTGGGTGGACCGGTCCTAAGGTCTTGTTCTTACTTGAACAAGCAACTCACTTATGATTACCCCCTCTTGCAATCATCCACAACTACGAAACAAGAAATTAGGATAAATCTAACCATAGCATTAAACGTGTGGATCCAAATCAGCCCCTTATGAAGTAACGCATAAAGTAGGTTTAAGATTCTGTCACTCTCGCAACCCACCATCTACTTATTACTCCACAATACCTTCCCTTAGACCCATAACATGGTGAAGTGACGTGTAGTCCGTCGGGCCTCTGGGACTGGGGGTACCCAGGCCCGTCTGCCTGCGCCCCAGGAAGAAAGGGTTGCTCTGGGTCCCACGTGGCCCACCTACAAGCTTCAGGAGCAAGGCCCTCGCGAGGCACACGGCGGCATTACCAACAAGGGCTTCATGGGGACTCCTTGAAGGGATGGCCCAACATCCTCGAGAGGCGGAACTGTCCCTTGTGGGACCGGCGAGGCCTCTCGAGCTGGTGCCCGCACGTGGGTGAGGTGTACCGAGCCAAATGGTGCCAGGGGTCGTGCTAGCGGGCACGAAAAGAGAGGTTTTCCTCTTTGGTGATAGACGAGCAGCGCCAGCTGGCGGGTTCCCAAAGCAACCCCAAAGGTTGCCTTCCAGGTGCAAGAACACTAAGACCAAAGGCTTGGCAGGACGGAGGTCACCCATGAGCCCACCAATGCGTCATGGCAGAGAGCTTTAGCAAGCGGAGACAGCCTTTTGTCAGGATAAGCTACAATCACGTCCCCCTTCAAACTAGTCGTTATGGCAACCCTTCCTTCCAGATATTTGGGGGGGATAGGACCAAGGCCAATATAAGGAGGAGGCCGACCACCATAGGGGGGACAAGTCTTTGGGCTGGCAAGTACACACCTTGTACTCATCGTCTACCTCAAGCAATCCACCAAGCAGGAGTAGGGTTTTACACCGCAAGGTGACCCGAACCTGGGTAAATTGTGTGTCCTTGTTCGTTTTTCCTTAGCGAGAGCCACCGGAGAGTCGCCGTAAAGCTGTGAGGACGAGTAGGGCTGAAGAGCGAGCGTACCCAGTGTTCGAACCTCTCTTGGGTTTGCGGAGCCCCGATTCCGACATTTGGCACGCCAGGTAGGGGTGCGCCACCGCCTTCCAGCTCCGCTTCAACTCCACCTGCGTCGACTCAATGGTTGACACTCGCCACGCGCTTGGCGCTGGGTGGTCACCATGGACCCGCCGACAGCACAGCCGCCGCCGCTGCTGCGAACCGTGCCACTAACAAGCAGCGGGACCCCTCGAGGCCCCCGACATGGCGGGCGTCCGTCCCATCACACCTCCTTCAGCTCGCATGCACGTGGGCCACCTGAACACTCAGGATGCGCTGCTCATGGAGGGTGAGCTGCTCTGCCGCCTCCCTACAGACGGAGGCTACGAATCTGGATAGATCATGTCGCCGAGCTCGTCGCCGCCGCCAGAAGGGCTCTGGCTCCCTATCGCCCAATCCGGCCCCCATCATTGGAGGCAGGGGCATGAGCGGCAGGACGTCGCTGCCGCCGGGTGACATCCCCCACGGGCCCCAGCCTGGCGGGCCTGAGAAGGGTCCGCCTCACTCCATCCTCCTCCTTATTCGGGTCCCAATGTCCAATTTTGGCCCGCCACCCGGTTCCTATGGTTTCGTGCCCGGAGGGGGCTGGGGGATGTTCTGCATCCACCACAACATTTTCTCCCACGACATGGGGGACAGCTGGGCGTTTGGGCCATCTCGCAATGACCATGTCGGCCGGTGCCCAGGTCGCGACATCCGCGGTGCCTGGCACGAAGGAGGCCACACCGGTGACAGGAGGGCCAACCAAGGTGAAGACCCCCACTAAGGCTAGTGCGGGCGACCTCGCAACTATGTCGGGCGTGGCCTGACCCATGAGTACGCTTGGTTGGAACGACCTCATAGAGTGCGCCTCCCAGACGATGCGGCCTCGCCACCCCAGCCACGGCCATCGGGAGGAAGTGATGGTGGCTCGGGCGATGAGGGGCTCGAGGCGAACAAGGGCCTCGCATGGTGGCCTGCATCCTTGTTGGATCCAAAGCCTCCTTGCTGGGCCACCGGCCCGGGTACCTCCAGGACCTGGCGGGTGACGTCTCCCAAGGACCCAAGGCCGCACGAGCACCCCAGGGGGCTCGACACATTGTCTCCTTCGACTACAGGGACGGCGCGAAGCTCACGAACACTGCGGGTGCGCTCCCCTTGTTGTGTACCCCCATCATTTGCAACATCTCCATCACCGGGACCCTCATCAATGCGGGCGCCAGCCTCAATGTACTCTCCATGGAGACCTTGAAGACCCTCCAGGTGCTCTTTAGTCTGGCCCCTGCTGAGCCGTTCTACGACGCCATCGGGCATCCTACTATCCCCTTGGGGAAGGTCCACCTCCCTTTCACCTTCGGCACTCGACCTTGGGATACCCCACACTCGCTAACTTAGAAGCAGTGGTCCACCATGGTTACAACATCATCAAGATGCTAGGCCCTAGCGGTGTCATCACCATCACCGGCGACGAGAGCAACGCGACCCGTGTCATTGAGCGGACACACGAGTCTGCCATAGATAGACGCCTAGACGACGAGGAGAACGCGCGGCCTTGCGAGGCCGCTCCCCCGAGGAAGGAGCATCCGCCGCCCGCTCCAGCTCCAGTCATAGCGGAGAGCACGCCACCAGGCATCAGTGGCATGGACCCCGTGCTGAATGTCGGCGCCCGTCTCCTCTCGAGATGAGGAGGCGCTCCTCGCGCCGCCCTTGAGGTTCGGTCCAGGGGATTCCACTTGGGAGGCCCCTGGCCTAACCTATGGGACGAGGAGGGTGGATGAGCCCTACCTAGGGGTGCGTCCCAATGTGCGCTCCTACGGGCAATTGTCATGACGTCGAGCGTCGGGATCGCAGGAGCTCATCGCTGGAGCTCATCGCTGGGGAAGCGTCAGGATGCGCGAAGATGTGGATGTCATGAGCTTCACTAACACCAATCCCAAGGGCTGCCTCGGTTCATGGCGATGCCCCGCGAGGTACCGGGACCCTGCAAGTCTTCGAGACATCAGAAGCGGGCCAGCCCCTGAGGTATTAACCCCTGCTGCAAGTCTTAATGGGTGGCTCGAAGTTTTCTGCAACAGCACGACTACTAGGTGATTTTTTGGTTTGTTCGGGCCAAGCGGCCCTCCACCCTTCATGTACTCTGCATTCCCCCGAAGTTAGGATTCTTCACGATGTAATGGACCTGCTTAACCTTTGTCTTGAGATTGTGCTGTTTGTTCAAGCTTTAAGCACTTCGTCGTTGCCTGGGATCTTCGCACCCCCATAGCCACCCCCAGGGAGGTTCTGTTGGGAAACACCGCATGGGAAACAAAAATATTCCTACGCACACGCAGATCTATCCATGGTGGTGAGCATCTACGAGAGGGAGAGTGGATCTACGTACCCTTGTAGATCGCTAAGCGGGAAGCGTTAAGAAACGCGGTTGGTGTAGTCGAACATCTTCGCGATCCAAATCGCCGAGCGTCCCGCAATCCAATCACGATCCGTCCCATGAACTCATCATGATCCGTCCCGTGAACTCATCATGATCCGTCTCGCGAACTCATCATGATCCGTCCCACGATCTCATCATGATCCATCTCGTGATCTTGATCACGATCCTTCCGATCTAGCGCCGAACAGACGGCACCTCCGCGTTCAGCACACGTACAGCTCGATGACGATCTCCACCTTCTTGATCCAGCAAGAGGGAGAGTAGAGGTAGAAGAGTTCTCCAGCAGCATGACGGCGCTCCGGAGATGGTGGTGGAGCTATTCCGGCAGGGCTTCGCCTATGCACTGCAGAAATCCGATCTAGAGGAGAAACTATGCACTAGAGGAATGGGCAGCACGTGGCTAAAATTAGGTGCCAAAAACCCTAAAACCTCTAGTATATATAAGAGGAAGAGAGGAGGAGTCTTGGACCAAGGGCCAAGGCTCTAGGAGTCGGCCGAACCAAGGGGAGGAGGTGGAATCCACCTCCAATCCTAGTAGGACTAGGATTCACCCTATTTTTGCCTTTTTCCACCTTTTTTCTTTGGGCTTTTTCTCCCTAGCCGCATGGGCTTTGTGTGGGACTTACTCCAGCCCACGAAGGGCTGGTATTCACTCTCCTACAGCCCATGTTGCCTCTTGGGTCGAAATACCCCTCCCGATGGTCTCCTGGTACACTACCGGCACTCCCGATACACTGCCGATGAGCCCGAAACTTTTTTGGCGACCGAAATAGGACTTCCTATATATGAATCTTTACCTCCGGACCATTCCAAAGCTCCTCGTGACATACGGGATCTCATAAGGGACTCCGAACAACCTTCGGTCACCAACAACTCTATACTACCGAAACGTCACCAAACCTTAAGTGTGCAGACCCTGCGGGTTCGAGAACTATGTAGACATGACCGAGACACCTCAACGGTCAATAACCACTAGCGGGACATGGATGCCCATATTGGTTCCAACATATTCTACGAAGATCTTTATCGGTCGAACCTCTATGTCAAGGATTCAGTTAATCCCGTATGATGTTCCCTTTGTTCTTTGGTATGTTACTTATCCGAGATTCGATCGTCGGTATCTCCATACCTAGTTCAACCTCGTTACCGGTAAGTCTCTTTACTCGTTCCGTAATACAATATCCCGTGACTAACACTTAGTCACATTGCTTGCAAGGCTTATTGTGATGTTGTATTACCAGGTGGGCCCTGAGATACCTCTCCGTCACACGGAGTAACAAATTCCAGTCTTGATCCATACCAACTCAACAGACACCATCGGAGATACCTGTAGAGCACCTTTATAGTCACCCAGTTACGTTGCGACGTTTGATACACACAAGGCACTCCTCCGGTATCCGTGAGTTGCATGATCTCATGGTCATAGGAACATATACTTGACATGCAGAAAACAGTAGCAATAAACTGACACGATCATATGCTACGTTTGTAGTTTGGGTCTTGTCCAACACACCATTCTCCTAATGATGTGATCCCATTTATCAAATGACATCTCATGTCCATGGCTAAGAAACCTTAACCATCTTTGATCAACGAGCTAGTCTATTAGAGGCATACTAGGGACAAGGTTTTGTCTATGTATCCACACATGCATCTAAGTCTCCGATCAATACAATTATAGCATGGATAATAAACGATTATCATGAACAAGGAAATATGATAATAACTAATTTATTATTGCCTCTAGGGCATATTTCCAACAGTCTCCCACTTGCACTAGAGTCAATAATCTAGTTCACATCACCATGTGATTTTGCATTGTTATGAATCTAACACCCAATGAATTCTGGGGCTCAATCATGCTTTGCATGTGACAGAGGTCTTATAGTCAACGGGTCTGCGACATTCAGATCCGTGTGTACTTTGCAAATCTCTATGTCAAACTGTAAACACTGCTACCATACTCCACTTGGTACTATTCCAAATGGCTCCTCCACTATACGTATCTTGATTGCTACCACAAGTCATCCGGATTGGTGTTACAGCTTACATCGACGTAACTCTTTACGACAAACTCTTTATCACCTCCATAATCGAGAAACATCTCCTTAGTATTTTAGTTACTAGGGATAATCTTGACCGCTGTCCAGTGATCCACTCCTGGATCACTCTTGTACCCCTTGACGGAATCATGGCAAGGCACACACAGGTGTTGTACACAGCATGGCATACTATACAGAGCCTATGGCTAAGGCATAGGGGACGACATTCATCCTTTCTCTTTCTTCTGCCGTGGTCGAGCTTTGAGTCTCACTCAACTTCACACCTTACAAAGCAGGCGAGAACACTTCTCTCTGACTAATCCATTTTGAACTCTTTCAAAATCTTGTCAAGGTATGTACTCATTGAAAGTCTCATCAAGCATCTTGATCTATCTCTATAGATCTTGATGCTCAACAATTAGGTAGCTTTATTCAGGTCTTCCTTTGAAAAACTCTTTTCAAACAACCGTTTATGCTTTGCAGAAATTCTACATCATTTTCGATCAACAATATGTCATCCACATATACTTATCAGAAATTCTATAGTGCTCCCACTCACTTTATTGTAAATACAACTTTCTCGTAAACTTTGTATAGACTCAAAAACTTTGATCACCTCATCAAAGTGCATATTCCAACTCCGAGATGCTTGCTTCAATTCATAGAAGAATCACCAAAGCTTGCATACCTTTTAGCATCCTTAGGACTGACAAAACCTCCTCGGATTTCATGGCCTCTAACCATTTGTCAGAATCTGGGCCCATCATCGCTTCTCCATAGCTCGTAGGTTCATCATTGTCCAACAACATGACCTCCAAGACAGGGTTGTCGTACCGCTCAGGAGCAGTACACGTCCTTGTTGACCTACGAGGTTCGATAGTAACTTGATCCGAAGCTTCATGATCATCATCATTAACTTCCTCTTCAACTAACATAGGCTTCACAGAAACATCTTCCTATGCTACGCTACTCTCTGGTTGATCAAAGGTTCAACAACCTCATCAAATTCTATCTTCCTCCCACTCAATTCTTTCGAGAGAAACTCTTTCTCGAGAAAGGACCCAGTTTTAGCAACAAACATTTTATGCTTGGATCTGAGATAGAAGGTTACCCAACTGTCTTTAGGGTATTCTATGAAGATGCATTTGTCCGCTTTGGGTTCGAGCTCATTAGGTGAAAACCCTTTTCCACATAAGTGTTGCAGCCCCAAACATTAAGAAATGATAGCTTAGGTTTCTATCAAACCATAATTCACACGGTGTCATCTCAACGGATTTAGATGGTGCCCTATCTAAAGTGAATGTAGTTGTCTCTAATGCATAACCCCAAAACTATAGTGGTAAAAGGATACGAGACATCATAATTCGCACCATATCCAATAGAGCATGACTATGACGTTCGGCCACACCATCACACTATGGTGTTCCAGGTGGCGTGAGTTGTGAAACAACTTTCACATTGTCTTAAGTTGTATACCAAACTCGTAACTCAGATATTCACCACCACGATCATATCGCGGACATTTTATCTTCTTGCCATGATGATCTTAAACTTCACTCTGAATTTGCTTGAACTTTTTCAAATGATTCAGACTTGCGTTTCATTAAGTAAATATACACTATTATCTACTCAAATCATCAGTGAAGGTAAGAAAATAACGATATCCACCGCATGCTACAAGACTCATTGGATTGCATACATCAACATGTATCATTTCCAATAAATCACGTGCCCGCTCCATCAAACCAGAAAACGGGGTCCTTAGTCATCTTGCCCAAGAGGCATGGTTCGCATGTCTCAACTAATTCGAAATCGAATGAGTCCAAAGATCCATCAGCATGGCATTTCTTCATGTGCTTTATACCAATATGACATTTAGCGGCAGTGCCACAAGTATGTGGTACTATCATTATTAACTTTGTATCTTTTGGCATCAATGTTATGAACATGTGTATTACTATGATCAAGATTCAACAAACCATTCTCACTGGGTGCATGACCATTGAAGGTATTATTCATGTAAACAGAATAACCATTATTCTGTAACTTAAATGAATAACCGTGTTGCAATAAACACGATCTAATCACGTTCATGCTCAACGCAAAACACCAAATAACATTTATTTAGGTTCGTCACTAATCCCGAAGGTAGAGAGCGTGCAATGTTGGTCACATCAACCTTGGAAATATTTCCAACACACATCGTCACCTCACCCTTAGCTAGTGCTCCGTTTATTCCGTAGCTTTTATTTTGAGTTACTAACATTTAGCAACCGAACCGGTATCCAATACCTAGGTGCTACTAGGAGTACTAGCAAGGTACACATAACACATATATCAAATATACTTCTGTTGACGTTGCTAGCCTTCTTATCTACCAAGTATCTAGGGTTGTTCCGCTTCAGCGACCGCTCTCCTCATAATTGAAGCACTTAGTCTCTGGTTTGGGTTCAACTTTGGGTTGCTTCACAGGAGCAGCAACTGACTTGCTATCCATGAAGTTTTCCCTCCTTTCTCCTGCCCTTCTCGAAACTAGTGGTTTGACTAACCATCAACACTTGACGCTCCTTCTTGATTTCTACCTTCGCGGTGTCAAACATCGCGAACAGCTCAGGGATCATTATTTCTATCCCTGGCATTTTATAGCTCATCACCAAGTTCTAGTAGCTTAGTGGCAGTGACTTGGAGAACTATATCAATCACTATCTTATCTTGAAGATCAACTCCCACTCGATCAAGCGATTGTAGCACCCAGACAATCTAAGCACATGCTCAAGGATTGAGCTATTCTCTTTCATATTACAGGCAAAGAATCTTGTTGGAGATCTCATATCTCGCAACACGGGCATGAGCCTAAGATCCTAATTTCAGCTCGTAGAACATCTCATATGTTCTCTAATGTTCAAAACGTTTTGGAGCCTCAATTCTAAGCCGTAATGCATGACGCACTAAACTATCAAGTAGTTATTAGAACGTGCATGTCAGATGTTCACAACATCTACAAACAACGCTAGAGGGGTTGGCGCACCGAGCGGTGCATTAAGGACAAAAGCCTTCTGTGCAGCAATGAGGACAATCCTCGGATCACAGAGCCAGTCCGCAATATTGCTACCATCATCTTTCAACTCTATTTCTCTAGGAACATATAAAAATTCAAGGGAGCTACAACGTGAGCTAGTAATCTACAACACAGTTTGCAAAGACACTACTGACTATGTTCATGATAATGAGTTCAATTAATCATATTACTTAAGAACTCCCACTCAAATTGACATCCCTCCAGTCATTCGAGTGATACATGATCCAAATTCACCAACTCAAGTCCGATCATCATGTGAGTTGAGGTGGTTTCAATGGTGAACATCATCATGTTGATCATATCTACTATATGACTCATGTTCCACCTTTCGGTCTCTTGTGTTCTGAGGCCAAGTCTGTACATGCTAGGCTCGTCAAGTTTAACTCGAGTGTTCTACATGTGCAACACTGGCTTGCACCCGTTGTATGTGAACGTAGAGTCTATCACACCCGATCATCATGTGGTGTCTTAACACGACGAACTTTCGCAACGGTGCACACTCGGGGAGAACACAATTTATCTTGAAATTAAGTGAGGGATCACCTTATAATGCTACCATTGTCCTAAGCAAAACAAGGTGCATAAAAGGATTAACATCACATGCAAATCATAAGTGACATGATATGGACATGAACTTGTGCTTTTGATCTCCATCTTGAAAGCACCGGCATGATCTCCGTCATCACCGGCAAGACACCATGATCTCCATCAACGTGTCGCCATAGGGGTTGCCGCGCCCAACATGCTTCTTCTACTATTGCTACCGTTTAGCGATAAAGTAAAGCATTACATAGCGCTTAATGATTGACACGCAGGTCATACAATAATTAAAGATAACCCTATGGCTCCTGCCGGTTGCCGTACTCATCGACATGCAAGTCATGATAATCTATACATCACATGATCATATCATACATCACATATATCACATCATTTAATTGGCCATATCACATCACAACATACCCTGCAAAAACAAGTTAGACGTCCTCTAATTGTTGTTGCATATTTTACGTGGCTGCTACGGGTATCTAGCAAGAACAATTCTCATCTACGCAAAAACCACAACGGTGATACACTAGTTGCTTTTCAACCTTCTCAAGGACCGCCTTTGTCGAATCCGGTCCAACTAAAGTAAGAGAAACTGGCACCCGGAAGGCATCTATGCAACAAGTTGCGGTCGAGGGAACCGGTCTCTCGTAAGCGTACGAGTAATGTTGGTCTGGGCCGCTTCATCTCACAATACCGCTGAACCAAAATCCAACCAAGGGAGGAAGCAATCTAAGCAACAACGCCCACAAACCTTTTGTGTTCTACTCGAGATCTCATCTACACATAGACCAAGCTCTGATACCACTGTTGGGAAACGTCGCATGGGAAACAAAAAAATTCCTACGCACACGCAGATCTATCCATGGTTATGAGCATCTACGAGAGTGAGAGTGGATCTACGTACCCTTGTACATCGCTAAGTGGGAAGCGTTAACAAACGCGGTTGGTGTAGTCAAACATCTTCGCGATCCAAATCGCCGAGCGTCTCGCGATCTCATCACGATCCGTCCCACAATCCAATCACGATCCGTCCCGTGAAATCATCACAATCCGTCCCGCGAACTCATCATGATCCATCTTGCGAACTAATCACGATCCGTCCCGCGATCTCATCATGATCCGTCTCGCGATCTTGATCATGATCCTTCCGATCTAGCGCCGAACGGACGGCACCTCCGCGTTCAGCACACGTACAGCTCGATGATGATCTCCACCTTCTTGATCCAGCAAGAGGGAGCGGAGAGGTAGAAGAGTTCTTCGGCAGCGTGACGGTGCTCCGGATATGGTGGTGGAGCTATTCCGGCAGGGCTTCGCCTAAGCACTATAGAAATCCGATCTAGAGGAGAAACTATGCACTAGAGGAACGGGCAGCACGTGGCTAAAATAAGGTGCCAAAAACCCTAAAACCTCTAGTATATATAAGAGGAAGATAGGAGGAGGCTTGGCCCAAGGGCCAAGTCTCTAGGAGTCGGCCAAACCAAGGGGAGGAGGTGGAATCCACCTCCAATCCTAGTAGGACTAGGATTCACCCTATTTTTGCCTTTTTCCACCTTTTCTCTTTAGGATTTTTCTCCCTAGCCGCATGGACTTTGTGTGGGACTTCCACCAGCCCACTAAGGGCTGTTATTCACTCTCCCACAGCCCATTTTGCCTCTTGGGTCGAAATACCCCTCCGATGGTCTCCCGGTACACTACCGGCACTCCCAATACACTACGGATGAGCCCAAAACTTTTTCGGTGACCAAAATAGGACTTCCTATATATGAATCTTTACCTTTGTACCATTCTGGAGCTACTCGTAATGTCCGGGATCTCATCCGGGACTCCAAACAACCTTCGGTCACCATCATACATAACTCTATGCTATCGAAACGTCACCAAACCTTAAGTGTGCAGACCCTGCGGGTTCGAGAACTATGTAGACATGACCGAGACACCTCTACGGTCAATAACCAATAGCGGGACCTGGATACCCATATTGGTTCCTACATATTCTACGAACATCTTTATCGGTCGAACCTCTATGTCAAGGATTCAGTTAATCCCGTATGATGTTCCCTTTGTTCTTCGCTATGTTACTTGCCCGAGATTCGATCGTCGGTATCTCCATACCTAGTTCAACCTCATTACCGGTAAGTCTCTTTACTCGTTCCGTAATACAAGATCCCGTGACTAACACTTAGTCACATTGCTTGCAAGTCTTATTGTGATGTTGTATAACCGAGTGGGCCCTGAGATACCTCTCCGTCACACGGAGTAACAAATCCCAGTCTTGATCCATGCCAACTCAATAGACATCATCGGAGATACCTATAGAGCACCTTTATAGTCACCCAATTATGTTGAGACGTTTGATACACACAAGGCACTCCTCCGGTATCCGTGATTTGCATGATCTCATGGTCATAGGAACATATACTTGACATGCAGAAAACAGTAGCAATAAACTGACACGATCATATGCTACGTTTGTAGTTTGGGTCTTGTCCATCACACCATTCTCCTAATGATGTGATCCCGTTTATAAAATGACATCTCATGTCCATGGATAGGAAACCTTAACCATCTTTGATCAACGAGCTAGTCTATTAGAGGCATACTAGGGACATGGTTTTGTCTATGTATCCACACATGCATCTAAGTCTCCGATCAATACGATTATAGCATGGATAATAAACGATAATCATGAACAAGGAAATATTATAATAACTAATTTAGTATTGCCTCTAGGGCATATTTCCAACAGGTTGTGTATGAGAGGGTTGGACACGGCCGAGAAATCCAAGTGACCAAGCTCTGGCTCACGAGCTAGCCCCCTGTGTTAGCCATCTCTCCAAGGTCCTTGGTGTCCCTCCCTCCTAGAGAACCATCACAAGAAGGCAGTGGGGAAAGGATGCAACTCGTGTGGTTGTCGAGAAGGCGCCTCGTCGCCTTTGACGCCCTACCCCGGCAGTTGCGTGAAGCGCGCTGCACCCATGTAATGGGTCACGGGGGCACACACAAATTGTGCAAAAAATAAGGTGTAACCCGCCTGAAGACTGAGGAAGGAGCCCCTTAGCCGTGTGCCTGGGGCATCCGTCACCTTTTTAATCCCTTCCTAGGACACTCTAACATAATAATGAGTTTTGGGTCTATACACGCCTCGGAGTCTCCTGCTTGAGTTGCCCCTCGGCCTCAGGAGGACTCCCACCCACGCCTAGCGGAATCCCCATGCTCCGTGATGGTGAACTAACCCCTTTAATCGCTGCCCATGACACTCTCACATAATAATGAGTTTTGGGGGTGTACATGCCCCGGAGCCTCCTTCTTGAGCCACCCCTCGGCCTTAGGAGGACTCCTGCCCACGCATAGTGGAAGCCCTGTGCTCCGCGCTGGGAGAAATGACAAAGAGCTCCCCATGGAGGGCCGCGATAACCAGAAAAGTGAGTGGCCCTCACCTTGGCAACCGTCCCCCCTACGCGGCATGCACCCACTGGCTCTCCCTTGGGCCTCACATGCGCGGGGACTGGGCACGGTGCATGTGCTTGGACTGTCCTAGCGGCTCTAGAACCCAGTGGGCTGGGTTCAGGCTAGGGACATGCCCACACGCACAACACCTCACTAAGAACGTTGGTGCCTGTTTTTCTCGTGCGACTCCCAAGTGTAAGTCATTAAGTGCGTACCACTTCAAGACACAGCGCTCTCATGCAGGACCTCTTCCCTGAGGTACTTCCCCCAGGTGGCCTCATGAGGATGGCCTAGGCGACCCCCGGAGGACTCACGCGTTGGGATCTCCCGTGAAAGCAACGTGAAGCAACGAGATGGCCTTAGGAGAAGGAGCAAGCTTCGTGAGGGGTGGTGTAAAGAAAATTCATTTTCGATCCAAATTAACATTAAGTCAAAGCATGAGAAACAACATAACCCCTCCTTTACATACCCCAACGAGGTCAACTTAGTTCGTTACAGGAAAGTAAAGACAACGTGAATAAAAGGAGGGCTGGCCTCTCGCAACATTCCCTCCGGAGGCCGAGGCTTTGACGCGGTTGTGCCTAGTCAGAGTCCTCTTCCTTGATGCGGGCGCCCGAAGAGCCGTGGGAGTCGCTACAGCTCTCGCTCCCTCCGGAGGGGGAGCCATCGCTGTTGTTGGAAATATGCCCTAGAGGCAATAATAAAATGGTTATTATTGTATTTCCTAGTTCATGATAATTTTCTATTGTTCATGCTATAATTGTGTTAACCGGAAACTGTAATACATGTGTGAATACATAGACCACAACATGTCCCTAGTGAGCCTCTAGTTGACTAGCTCGTTGATCAATAGATGGTCACAGTTTCATGACCATGGACATTGGATGTCGTTGATAACGGGATCACATCATTAGGAGAATGATGTGATGGACAAGACCCAATCCTAAGCATAGCACAAGATCGTGTAGTTCGTTTGCTAAAGCTTTTCAATGTCAAGTATCGTTTCCTTAGACCATGAGATTGTGCAACTCCCGAATACCGCAGGAATGCTTTGGGTGTGCCAAACATCACAACGTAACTAGGTGGCTATAAAGGTGCACTACAGGTATCTCTGAAAGTGTCTGTTGGGTTGGCACGAATCGACAGTGGGATTTGTCGCTCCGTATGATGGAGAGGTATCTCTGGGCCCACTCGGTAAGACATCATCATAATGATCTCAATGTAACTAAGGGGTTAGCCACGGGACGATGTGTTACGAAACGAGTAAAGAGACTTGCCGGTAACGAGATTGAACAAGGTATAGGGATACCGACGATCGAATCTCGGGAAAGTATCATAGAAATAGACTAAGGGAATTGTATACGGGATTGATTGAATCCCCGACATCATGGTTCATCCGATGAGATCATCGTGGAGCATGTGGGAGCCAACATGGGTCTCCAGATCCCGCTGTTGGTTATTGACTGGAGAGGTGTCTTGGTCATGTTTACATGTCTCCCGAATCCGTAGGGTCTACACACTTAAGGTTCGATGACGCTAGGGTTATAGGGAAATGTTGTACGTGGTTACCAAAGGTTGTTCGGAGTCCCGTATGAGATCCCGGACGTCATGAGGAGCTCCGGAATGGTCCGGAGGTAAAGATTGATATATAGGAAGTCCAGTTTTGGTCACCGGAAAGTTTTTGGGCTCATCGGTAGAGTACCGGGAGTGCCGGGAGGGTGCCGGAGGACCCCCGGGAGGGGTGTGACGACCATAGGACTTTGTGGGCCCTTATAGGAGGTGTGCCATCCCTTTTTGGGCTGTACAAGACCTTCTAGAAAGGCCCATGTGGCTGGGATCAAGAGATAAAGGGCAAAAGGATTTTAAAAGAGCAGATCCACCTCCCTTGTGGGAGGTGGACTCTTCCCCACCTTCGGCCGAACCTCTCCTCCTTGGAGGAGGGGCCAAGGCAGCCCTCCCTCTCCCTCCTCCTATATATATTCAAGGGTTTGGGCTGATTTGAGACATGACTTCTCTCTCTCTCTCGGCGCAGCCCTACCCTTCTTCTTTTGAGTTCTCCGTAGCGCTTGGCGAAGCTCTGCCGGAGTTCACGTAGCTCCACCCTCACCACGCCATCGTGCTGCCGGAGCTCTCCCTCAACCTCTCCTTCCTCCTTGCTGGATCAAGGCGTAGGAGACGTCATTGGGCTGCACGTGTGTTGAACGCAGAGGCGCCGTTGTTCGGCGCTGAGATCGGAATCCACCACGATCTGAATCGCCGCGAGTACGACTCCACCAACCGCGTTCTTGTAACACTTCCGCTTAGCGCTCTTCAAAGGTATGAATATGCAATCTCTTCCCACTCATTGCTGGTTTCTCCATGGATAGATCTTGGTGATCGTAGGAAATTTTTTGATTTACTACTACGTCTCCCAACAGTGGTATCAGAGCTAGGTCTATGCGTAGAATCTATGCACGAGTAGAACACAAGTTGTTGTGAGCGTCGATTTTGTTAATTTGCTTACCACTACTAGTCTTATCTTGATTCGGCGGTATTGTGGGATGAAGCAGCCCGGACTGACTTTACACGTACGCTTACATGAGACTGGTTCCACCGCCTGACATGCACTTGTTGCATAAGGTGGCTAGCGGGTGTCTGTCTCTCCCACCTTAGTCAGATTGGATTCGATGAAAAGGGTCCTTATGAAGGGTAAATAGCAATTGGCATATCACGTTGTGGTTTTGGCGTAGGTAAGAAACGTTCTTGCTAGAAACCTATAGCAGCCACGTAAAACTTGCAACTACAAATTAGAGGACGTCTAACTTGTTTTTGCAGCATATGCCTTGTGATATGATATGGCCAAAGAATGTGATGTGATGCATTGTGATGTATGAGATTGATCATGTTCTTGTAATAGGATTCATGACTTGCATGTTGATGAGTATGACAACCGGCAGGAGCCATAGGAGTTGTCTTATTTTATTGTATAACCTGCGTGTCAATCATAAACGCCATGTAATTACTTTACTTTATTGCTAAACGTTAGCCATAGTAGTAGAAGTAATAGTTGGCGAGACAAGTTCATGAAGACACAATGATGGAGATCATGGTGTCATGCCGGTGACAGTGATGATCATCGTGCCCCGAAGATGGAGATCAAAGGAGCAAGATGATATTGGCCATATCATGTCACTATATTGATTGCATGTGATGTTTATCATGTTTACATCTTATTTTCTTAGAACGACGGTAGTAAATAAGATGATCTCTCAATAAAATTTCAAGAGAAGTGTTCACCCTAACTGTGCACCGTTGCTAAGGATCGTCGTTCCGAAGCACCACGTGATGATCGGGTGTGATAGGTTCTAACGTTCGCATACAACGGGTGTAAGCCAGATTTACACACATGGAACACTTAGGTTGACTTGACGAGCCTAGCATGTACAGACATGGCCTCGGAACACGGAAGACCAAAAGGTCGAACATGAGTTGTATAGAAGATACGATCAACATGGAGATGTTCACCATGGATGACTAGTCCGTCTCACGTGATGATCGGACACGGGCTAGTTGACATGGATCATGTGTCACTTGGATGACTGGAGAGATGTCTATCTAAGTGGGAGTTCATTAAATAATTTGATTATATGAACTTAATTATCATGAACTTAGTCTAAAATTATCTTTACAATCTATATTGTAGATCCAATGGCCAATGCGAATGTCACCCTCAATTTCAACGCGTTCCTACAGAAAACCAAGCTGAAAGATGATGGAAGCAACTATGCGGACTGGGTTCGTGGTTTGAGGATCATCCTCATAGCTTCCAAGAAATTGTATGTCCTTGATGCACCACTAGGTGACCCACCCCTTCTCCCAGCAGAGCAAGACGTTGCGAACGCTTGGCATTCTCGCTGCGATGATTACTCCCTTGTTCAGTGCGACATGCTTTACGGTTTAGAATCGGGGCTCCAAAAGCGTTTTCAGCAACACGGAGCATATGAGATGTTCCAAGAGCTGAAACTGGTTTTCCAAGCTCATGCCCGGGTCGAGAGATATGACGTCTCCGACAAGTTCTTTAGCTGTAAGATGGAGGAGAATAGTTCTGTCAGTGACCACATCCTCAAGATGTCTGGGCTACACAACCGCTTGACTCAGCTGGGAGTTAATCTCCCGGATGACTCGGTCATTGGCAGAATCCTCCAGTCACTTCCACCTAGCTACAAGAGCTTTGTGATGAACTACAACATGCAAGGGATGGAGAAGTCCATTCCTGAGTTGTACTCGATGCTGAAATCAGCAGAGGTCGAGATCAAAAAGGAGCATCAAGTGTTGATGGTGAATAAGACCACTAGTTTCAAGAAAGGCAAGGGTAAGAAGAACTTCAAGAAGGACGGCAAAGCTGTTGCCGTGCCCGGTAAGCAAGTTGCCAGGAAGAAGAAGAACAAGAATGGACCCAAGCCTGAGACTGAGTGTTTTTATTGCAAGGGTACCGGTCACTGGAAGCGGAACTGCCCCAAGTACTTAGCGGATAAGAAGGACGGCAACATTAAAGGTATATGTGATATACTTTTTATTGATGTGTACCTAACCAGCGCTCGTAGTAGCTCCTGGGTATTTGATGCCGGTGCAGTTGCTCACATTTGTAACTCCAAGCAGGAGCTGCGGAATAAGCGGAGGCTGGCAAAGGATGAGGTGACGATGCATGTCGGGAATGGTTCCAAGGTTGATGTGATCATCGTCGGCACGCTACCTCTACATCTACCTTAGGTAGTGTTAAATGTTAATAATTGTTATTTAGTACCAGCTTTGAGCATGAACATTGTATCTAGATCTCGCTTGATGCGAGATGGCTACTCATTTAAATCTGAGAATAATGGTTGTTCTATTTATATGGGAGAAATGTTTTATGGTCATGCCCCGCTAGTCAATGGTTTATTTTTGATGAATCTCGAATGTGATGTTACACATGTCCATAGTGTGAGTACCAAAAAGTGTAAGGTTTGATAACGATGGTCCCACTTACATGTGGCACTGCCGCCTTGGTCATATCGGTGTCAAACGCATGAAGAAGCTCCATACTGATGGACTTTTGGAGTCTCTTGATTTCGAATCATTTGACACATGCGAACCATGCCTCATGGGCAAGATGACCAAGACTCCGTTCTCCGGAACAATGGAGCGAGCAACTGACTTGTTGGAAATAATACATACCGATGTATGCGGTCCAATGAGTGTTGAGGCTTGTGGTGGCTACCATTATGTTCTCACCCTCAGTGATGACTTGAGTAGATATGGGTATGTCTACTTAATGAAACATAAGTCTAAAACTTTTGAAAGGTTCAAGGAATTTCAGAGTGAGGTAGATAATCAACGTGACAGGAAAATAAAGTGCCTACGATCTGATCGTGGCGGAGAATATTTAAGTCATGACTTTGGCACGCACCTAAGGAAATGTGGAATTGTTTCACAACTCACGCCGCCAGGCACACCTCAGCGAAATGGTGTGTCTGAATGTCATAATCGCACTCTATTAGATATGGTACGATCTATGATGTCTCTTACCGACTTACCGCTATCATTTTGGGGATTTGCATTAGAGAGTGCCGCATTCACTTTAAATAGGGCACCGTCAAAATCCGTTGAGACGACACCGTATGAATTATGGTTTGGTAAGAAACCTAAGCTGTCGTTTCTAAAAGTTTGGGGATGCGATGCTTACGTGAAGAAACTTCAACCTGAGAAGCTCGAACCCAAAGCGGAAAAGTGTGTCTTCATAGGATATCCCAAAAAGACTATTGGGTATACCTTCTAACTACGATTCGAGGGCAAAGTCTTTGTTTCCAAGAATGGATCCTTTCTCGAGAAAGAGTTTCTCTTGAAAGAAGTAAGTGCGAGGAAAATAGAACTTGATGAGGTAATTGTACCTCCACTCGAACCGGAGAGTAGCGCAGCACAAGAAGTTGTTTCTGTGGAACCTACACCGGCTGGAGAGGAAGTTAATGATGACGATCATGAAACTTCAGATCAAGTTACTATTGAACGTCGAAGGTCCACTAGGACACGTTCCGCACCAGAGTAGTACGGCAACCCTGTCCTAGAGATCATGTTGTTAGACAACGGTGAACCTTCAAACTATGAAGAAGCGATGGCGGGCCCGGATTCCAACAAATGGCTTGAAGCCATGAAATCCGAGATAGGATCCATGTATGAGAACAAAGTGTGGACTTTGGTGGACTTGCCTGATGATAAGCGAGCCATTGAAAATAAATGGATCTTTAAGAAGAAGACTGACGCGGATGGTAATGTGACCATCAATAAGTCTCGGCTTGTCGCTAAGGGTTATCGACAAGTTCAAGGAGTTGACTACGATGAGACTGTCTCACCCGTAGCGATGCTGAAGTCTGTCCGGATCATGTTAGCAATTGCCGCATTTTATGATTATGAGATCTGGCAAATGGATGTCAAAACGGCATTCCTTAATGGCTTCCTCAAGGAAGAACTGTATATGATGCATCCGGAAGGTTTTGTTGATCCTAAAGATGTTAACAAGGTATGCAAGCTCCAGCGCTCCATCTATGGGCTGGTGCAAGCATCTCAGAGTTGGAACATTCGCTTTAATGAAGTGATTAAAGCGTTTGGATTTGTATAGGTTTATGGAGAACCATGTATTTACAAGTGAGTGGGAGCTCTGTAGCATTTCTCGTATTATATGTGGATGACATACTGATAATGGGAAATGATATAGAACTCTTGGAAAGTGTAAAGGCCTACTTGAATAAGTGTTTTTCAATGAAGGACCTTGGAGAAGCTGCTTACATATTAAGTATTAAGATCTATAGGGATAGATCGAGACACCTCATAGGTATTTCACAAAGCACGTACCTTGACAAGATATTGAAGAAGGTCAATATGGATCAGTCCAAGAAGGGGTTCTTTCCTGTGTTACAAGGTGTGAGATTGAGTACGACTCAATGCCTGAGCACAGCAAAGGATAGAGAAGAGATGAGTGTCATCCCCTATGCTTCAGCCATAGGCTCTATTATGTATGTCATGCTGTGTACCAGACCTGATGTGAACCTTGCCATAAGTTTGGTGGGGAGGTACCAAAGTGATCCCGGAGCGGAACACCGGACAGCGGTTAAGAATATCCTGAAGTACCTGAAAAGGACAAAGGACATGTTTCTCGTATATGGAGGTGCCGAAGAGCTTGTCGTAAAGGGTTACGTCGATGCTAGCTTCGACACAGATCCGGACGACTCCAAGTCGCAAATCGGATATGTGTATATTTTGAACGGAGGGGTAGTCAGCTGGTGCAGCAGCAAGCAAAGCGTCATGGCGGCATCTACATGTGAAGCGAAGTACATAGCTGCTTCGGAAGCAGCAAAGGAAGGAGTCTGGATGAAGGAGTTCATCACTGACCTAGGAGTATTTCCAAGTGCGTCGGGCCCGATGACTCTATTCTATGACAACACTGGAGCTATTGCCCTTGCAAAGGAGCCTAGGTTTCACAAGAAGACAAGACACATCAAGTGCCACTTCAACTCCATCTGTGATTACATTCAGGAGGGAGATATAGATATTTGTAAAGTGCATACGGATCTGAATGTCGCATATCCATTGACTAAACCTCTCTCACGAGCAAAACATGATCAACACCAGAATGCTATGGGTGTATGATTCATCACAATGTAACTAGATTATTGACTCTAGTGCAAGTGGGAGACTGTTGGAAATATGCCCTAGAGGCAATAATAAAATGGTTATTACTGTATTTCCTAGTTCATGATAATTGTCTATTGTTCATGCTATAATTGTGTTAACCAGAAACCGTAATACATGCGTGAATACATAGACCACAACATGTCCCTAGTGAGCCTCTAGTTGACTAGTTCATTGATCAATAGATGGTCACGGTTTCATGACCATGGACATTGGATGTCGTTGATAACGGGATCACATCATTAGGAGAATGATGTGATGGGCAAGACCCAATCCTAAGCATAGCACAATATCGTGTAGTTCATTTGCTAAAGCTTTTCAATGTCAAGTATCATTTCCTTACACCATGAGATTGTGAAACTCCCGGATACCATAGGAATACTTTGGGTGTGCCAAACGTCACAACGTAACTGGGTGGCTATAAAGGTGCACTACGGGTATCTCTGAAAGTGTTTGTTGGGTTGGCACGAATCGCGACTGGGATTTGTCGCTCCATATGACGAAGAGGTATCTTTGGGCCCACTCGGTAAGACATCATCATAATGAGCTCAATGTGACTAAGGGGTTAGCCACAGGATGATGTGTTATGGAATGAGTAAAGAGACTTGCCGGTAACGAGATTGAACAAGGTATAGGGATACCGACGATCGAATCTCGGGAAAGTATCATAGAAATAGACAAAGGGAATTGTATACGGGATTGATTGAATCCCCGACATCATGGTTCATCCGATGAGATCATCGTGGAGCATGTGGGAGCCAACATGGGTATCCAGATCCCGCTGTTGTTTATTGACCGGAGAGGTGTCTCGGTCATGTCTACATGTCTCCCGAACCCGTAGGGTCTACACACTTAAGGTTCGATGACGCTAGGGTTATAGGGAAATGTTGTACGTGGTTACCAAAGGTTTTTCGAAGCCCTGGATGAGATCCGGACATCACGAGGAGCTCCGGAATGGTCCGGAGGTAAAGATTGATATATAGGAAGTCCAGTTTTGGTCATCGAAAAGTTTTCAGGCTCATCGGTAGTGTACCGGGAGTGTCGGGAGGGTGCCGGAGGACCCCCGGGAGGGGTGTGACGACCATAGGACTTCGTGGGCCCTTAGAGGAGGTGTGCCAGCCCTTGTTGGGCTGGCCAATACCTTCTAGAAAGTCCCATGTGGCTGGGATCAAGAGATAAAGGGCAAAAGGATTTTAAAAGAGGAGATCCACCTCCCTTGTGGGAGGTGGACTCTTCCCCACCTTCGGCCGAACCTATCCTCCTTGGAGGAGGGGCCAAGGCAGCCCTCCCTCTCCCTCCTCCTATATATATGCAAGGGTTTGGAATGATTTGAGACACGACTTCTCTCTCTCTCGGCGCAGCCCTACCCTTCTTCTTCCTCGTTCTCCGTAGCGCTTGGCGAAGCTCTGCCGGAGTTCACGTAGCTCCACCGTCACCATGCCATCGTGCTGCCGGAGATCTCCCTCAACCTCTCCTTCCTCCTTGCTGGATCAAGGCGTAGGGGACGTCATCGAGCTGCACGTGTGTTGAACGCGGAGGCACCGTTGTTCGGCGCTGAGATCGGAATCCACCGCGATCTGAATCGCTGCGAGTACGACTCCACCAACCGCGTTCTTGTAACGCTTCCGCTTAGCGATCTTCAAAGGTATGAAGATGCAATCTCTCCCCACTCATTGCTGGTTTCTCCATGGATAGATCTTGGTGATCGTAGGAAATTTTTTGATTTACTACTACGTCTCCCAACAGCTTCCACTCCTGTTGCTGCTGCTACTGCTGGCGCTCTCCATGCAGCAGCCCAGGCGGTTGTCGGCCTTCCCGAAGGCCTTCATAAAGAGAGTGGAAGCTCCGTGCCACTGTCAAACGTGAAGTGGATGACGTTCCTATCCTTCAATACGGGATCAAGGGCGAACGATTTCCACCCGCGATCCAGGAACATGAAGCCAAGGGGGCTGAAGTCTATCGCACCGAGGAAGAACCGTTGCAACAGCCATCAGGCTGTAGCCAAAGACCCAAGGGCGCGCGCCCCTCCATCTCCCATGCGAAGGAGTCAGGGAGCTGGGGCCAAGAGCGAGGCCTGCCCTTGATCCTCACAATGAACTCGTGGGCAGCTTCAACAAAGTGTCCCCATGGTCGGCCACCTCGCGTCACTGGCCCTGCCCGCAGCCTCCTCGTCTGCCGCGCTCACGACTGCAGGTGGAGCCTCTTCCACGGCTGCTCGGGGCAGTATGGGCCATCGACGGGGGTCGCCCGTGCCCTCGAGGAGGTGCCTCAACCGTGGCGATGGATGCTCGCCGACAACCGCCGCCCCTTGTCGCCCTCGATGAGCCCGCCTCACCGGTCACAGCCTTTCCCTTATCAGCGGTGGAGAACTTCGTCATGGGTGCCATTGCTACTATGATGACGGATAGCGAGAGGGGGAAGAATGATCCAAGGGACTTCACCCATCTCCCTTATATAAATCCTTGATGGATGCCCGGCATGTGCTCCCCTCCGTTGGATTGGCACGGGGTTAAGAGGAATCATGATGACCCTGCACCGTGCCCAGGCTTTATGGCAACGTTGGGTAGTTACCAAGGCATTGTGGGAAGTAGTGGGGCCACATGTCCCATCGTGCATGACGCACCTGTTGGAGAAGCTCATGGAGTGCATCGCCAGGCCCGCGGGGAAGGTGTACAAGCCCATACGCCGAGGGCCCATGACATCACACGTGCCATAGGTCGGGCCTTGCCACCTGTACGCTCCACGGAGTGGACCCAAGCCCAGCCCACGCTCCAGTCATACTAGAGACATCCCATCACCTCGCGAGAGCCTCGGGCAATGAACTTCTTTGCGTAGAACCCAAAACGTGGGGTCCCTAGTGGGATGGTGTGTAGGAGAAGTCCTCATGAAAGGACATGCAAAGGATGATGGCCTGGCAAGGCATGAGCTAGATGTTATATGCCTCAGGGGTTGTCGCCCGGGGTCATGTCATGCATCAAGGGCAGGAATCGTGGGCGCTACGTGACGCGGGCATTCACCAGTGTCGAGGACCCTTGCCCCTTGGCATGGGGGCTTGCACTGGAAGGAACCTCGTCGACTGCGTGAGGCTTGTCGCGGGCGTGCCCCTAGCCAACTGGGCATAGGGGTTGCATAAAAGAAGATAGAAAACCCTGTGAGGGGACCAAAAGGCGTCCAAATCATGATAAGTAACTAACCATTAGCAAAAGTAACTTGCAACGTCTTACGCCTGCTCGGGGCCTAGTGGATCATAACATTACAGGAACATAATATAAAAGCTTAAGCGAAGGAGGCATCCTCTTCATCATGGCCGCTGGAGGATGTCGTGCCAAGGCTCCTGCTTCCCTTAGGAGGCGCGTCTGGGGAAAACCGCCCACCGGCGACTCCACGTGCTCGCGCAACTCCTCCTTAAGGGGGCGTCAGAGCTCATCGGGCACCGGGTCCATCACACGGGAGGGGTCGAAGGCAGGGTCATGATGGCGCAGGTTGGAGAAGACGCGCATCAGCGCTTAGTCCAGAAGGTCAAGTGTGCTAGACTCGATGTCCTCCTCCACCTTGGAGACGCCCGACTCTAGCGGCTCCACCACCTTCGCGAAGAAGTCAACGTAGCTTCCATCGTCGTGTGCAATCGGCAGCCCCAGGACGTCCTCCACGAAGCGATACAGCGTGCAGCCCGCATGGTGGGCGAGGCCCTAGAACTGCGTCGCGCGTTGTGACTCCATCATGCGCGTCTGTGCTGCTTCGTCTTGGTCCACCTGCACGGCATCGACGGCTTCACCAACTTTGGCCTGCAGCAACCTCAGCTCCGCCTTGATGTTCTCCTTGCTCGCAAGAGCGCCCTGGAGCTCGGCCTCGATGCCCTACAGCTGGGCTTGGAGCGCACTCACCTCCCCCTGAAGCACGTCGTGCTGGAGCTAGAGACAGATCTCCTGTCGGGCCAGATCACCTTGGTACTCCGCGAGGGCGGCTGCCCGCTCCTGAGCCACTTGTGCATCAGCATCGACGCAGGCCTCCTCGCCCACCACTGCAAGAGCGGCATCGTAGGCAAGGATGCGGCCCTCGAGGGCCTCGAGGCACACACGCTCCACCTCCTAGTCGAAGGTGGTTCGGTCGGCCTCACGTTCATGCAAGGCCACATCAGCCTCTCGATCAGCGACAACTGCCTCTCGACGGATTAGCTCCGCCTCGCGCGTGGCAATAGGTATCACGTGACCGGCGGCGCGAACCGCGCGCTCACTGGGCCCCGCCAAGTTGAGCACGCGGGCAGAGGGCTCACCAACAGGCGGCACATGAGAGGAGGCCCCGCGCGAGCCCTCCCTCCGCCTCTTGAGTGTGCGTGCCTTGAGGATCTTGGTGGTTAGGATCGCCGACCAGGATGGGAATGCAAGAGGAAGCTCAGGAAGGCGAAAGCACTTACTCATCGTTGGCGGCCCAGCATTGTCACGCCCGGGGTAGAGTCGAAGGCCCCGCTCGCGCTCCAGCACCCGTGGTGTCCTTCTTTGCTACCATGGAGGAGCATGGGGAGATGAAGGCAGTGTGTGCACAAAGAAGTGGAGGCAACGATGGGGGATGAGCAGGGAACTGCTTAATGGTGGTTCAGCCATCGAAGACGAGCGTTTTCTAGGTGGAGGCACGGTTCTGGAGGTGTCATGGGGGAGTGGAGGCGACGTTCGACTCAGCTCACGCCGCGTGTCCAGCCTGGGTCGCAGGCGGTTAGGGCCCGCATTGCTTCACCCCCTCGGCAGGCCGCGTAGTGCGCATCGCGGCCCTAGGGGCTACTATCGTGCCTCTGGGACTAGGGGGTGCCCAGACCCGTCTACCCACGGTCCAGGAAGAAAGGGCTGTTGTGGGTCCCACGTGGCCCACCTACAAGCTTCAAGAGCAAGGCCCTCGTGAGGGTCCATGCCTCGCGAGGCGCACGACGGTATTACCAACAAGGGCTTCACGGGGACTCCTTGCAAGGTTTGCCCAATGCCCTCGAGAGGCGGAACTGCCCGTTGCGGGCTGGTGAGGCCTTGTGAGCCGATGCCCACATGTGGATGACACACACCGAGCCAAACAGTGCCACGGGTAATGCCAGCAGGCGCAGACAGAGAGGTTTTCCTCTTTGGTGATAGATGAGCAGCACTAGCTGGCGGGTTCCCAAAGCAACCCCAAAGGTTGCCTTCCTGATGCAAGAAGACCAAGACCAAAGGCTCGGCATGATGGAGGTCACCCCCAAGCCCACCAACGCGTCATGGTGGAGAGCTTTAGCAAGTGGAGACCGCCTTTTGTCAGGATAGGCTGCAACCATGCCCCCTTCAAACTAGCCATTGTGGCAACCCTTCCCGCCGGATATTTTTTGTCGGGGGAGGACCAAGGCCAATATAAGGAGGGGGCCGACCACAATAGGGGGACAAGTCTTTGGTCTGGCAAGGACACAGCTTGTAGTCATCTTCTACCTCAAGCAATCCACCAAGCAGGAGTAGGGTATTACACTGCAACGTGGCCCGAACCTGGGTAAATTGTGTGTCCGTGTTCATTTTTCCTTAGCGAGATCCACCGGAGAGTCGCTGTAAAGCTGTGAGGACGAGTAGGGCCAGAGAGTGAGCACACCCCAGTGTTCAAACCTCTCTTGGGTCTACGGATCCCTGATTCCGACATAGTCGACATTCACACAACACCACAAATAGAAGCAACAACAAACATATCATCAAAATATCGAACGAATACCAACTTCACATGATTACTTATAACAAGACTTCTCCCATGTCCTCAGGAAAAAAGGTAACTACTCACACATCATCAACATGTTCAAGATCAGAGGTATAATAATGATGATCAAGGATCTAAACATAATATCTTCCACCAAGTAATCCAACAAGCATCAACTACGAGATGTAGTCAACACTACTAGTAACTCATAGGTACCAATTTGAGGTTCTGAGACAAAGATTGAATACAAGATATGAACTAGGGTTGGAGATGAGATGGTTCTAGTGAAGATGTTGATGATGATTAGTCCTCCCACGAAGTAGGAAACCTTTGTGACAACGATGGCTTCGATCTCCCCCTCCCGGAAGGAAGTTTCCCTAGTAGAATATCTTTACCAGAGAGCAAAAGGGCCTTTGCCCAGGTTTCCGCCTCGAGACAGCGGCGCTTCGTCTCGAAAGTATCATCTTGAATTTTTTCTAGGTAAAAACACACCTTATAGGAGAAGAGGGGGGGTCGTGAGACCTGTTGGGGCCCCATAAGCTATTAGGGCACGCCTAGGGGGGTGGGCGTGCCCTAATGTCTTGTGGCCAGCAGGTGCCCCCCTTTGGTATATTGTTTTCCCAATAATTCACATATATTCCAGAAAAATCTCCATGAAGTTTCAGATCATTTGTGGTCGAATGATTTTTCACTCTTTTTCTTGGTTTTCAGATCCAGAATTCCAGTTTCCAGCAGTTTCCCTCTTTGTGGTATACCTTGTAAATTTAGAGAGAAAAGGCATAAGAATTGCATCATAATGAGGAATAATGGACAAGAATATCGTAAATATCAATAGGAAATCATGATGCAAAATGCACGTATCAACGCGCATACCATCTTTCCTTTGCCTTTGTTTTGTGTATGTACTTATGAATACTCGTCAACCTTACAATCCCATGAGTTGAAGAAACGAGCTCTTGAGAGAAAGTTGATTTGGGACTCATTGGAATGTTTCACCAACCATTCCCCTCTCGGAAGGACTACGCGCACCTCATTTACTTGGTTCTCACACGACTATGGGATATATACCATTTGTCATCTTATGCCCATCTTTCCGTGTTCACTTTGCATGTTTTTGCCTCTTTCTATGCCTTTGACATGTGATTGTGACCCTTGCTTGCATTTGCTCATGATTCACCATTCTACTACCACTATGTATATTTGCATGCTTGGTGGAGTTCCTAGTTGCTATTGTCATGTTCACCTTGCGACAAATGCTATTTTGGTTTCTTGTGTTGGGAGAGTCATGATGTTCCCTTGCTATTTACATATGACTTCTTGCTAATACAATGCTGGTACTTTGCTCATATCTTGTTTTCATGCTTGCGATATGTCATGTGCACTATGTATGCCCACTATTTTCACACATGACATGATTGCCATCATTACCTCTAGTATATTTCATCTTCGCACTACTAGCTTCAATTCTTTGATTACTATAATCACTTGCTTTGTTGCATCGCCCATGTTACATAATTTCTCATTTCATTGGGTTGATGGCATACACGTTCATGCCTCTCACATGATTTGTTTTGATCGTTGTGACTTGTCCCCTTTACTTGAATCTTGTAGTGAGTGCACCCATGCTATGCTTATTGATATTGAGGTTGCACTACCATTCTCATTAATGCTTGGAGACTTGGACATATTCCTTGTGACGCATGCTAGTTTGATTGAGCTTCATATCATTGGATGTACTCGCATCATATGCTTACATACAATGTCACATTCCCTTGCCCCTTATTATGATAGGAATGATGATAATACTTGTTGGGTATCTCACTGCATGAATGATCAGTTTTGCATTCACGCTAAACCCATTTGTGTTTCCAAGTGTTTGAATTGTCCTTCCATTTTGAAGGTTTTGCAAGGTGGTTCCGTCATGAGACATATTGGCCATGCGAAGGCGTACATGATGAGAGACAACAAGATCTTTGGGAACCATCCTATGGTGAGCTCGTCCCTTTTGGGTCATTTTCCCATGCACTTATTGAATGGACCACATTTTCATTGTTGTTTCCTCCTTATTGCTTACATGCTACATCTCATGGATGGAGAAGCAACATCCCATGTTGAGTCATTTAGACTTGGGTACATCCCCATGCATTTGGAAACTTGCACCAATACTTTAACATTTGTTATCCAACATGCTAAATGGAAACATTCTTTCCACAACAAATTTTCTTATTACGAATGGATTCACTCACATTATGAATGGCTTCATTCCTATTGTCTTTCCATCTCATACATGATATATGAGCTTGTGCACTTTCTTAGCATATTTGTTGTGATCTACCTTGATGGACTATTTATACATAATGGTCGCAGTACCCACCATCAATTGCATGATAACATAATGATTTTGAGCACCAATTGCCATTTTCATGCTCTTGATAAGCCTTCTCTATATGACATCATTTTGCACAATGGTATCATTAATCGCATACACAACACCGTAGTGCACACAACAAATGAATTTGCTCCCGTGAATGCTTTACATACCATTCTCCATCATTCTATTAAGCTTCATGATACTTGTCACGAACATTCTTGTGGACGAACTCGTGCTTAATTGATGGACACCTTGTGTGCGCTAAAGAATGTATTTCCAAGTGTACTTTGTGTTTGCTCGTTTTGCATGTACACCATCCCGGAGACATCTTGGAGTATTTTGAATGCACCATGACTTCCACTCAACCCAACTACAAGTGACTACCGTTTCCATGGTGATGAGGCTTATGATCCGAGGACAGATCTTTCCCAAGGGGGCAGATGATGCGGAGTAGCGTACGGCCATCCCCATGTACACTCCGACTACTCCCCAAGCCCCAAGTGCCATTGGACATAAGGTAAACTCACTCCTAAGTACTTCTCCTTTCAATTCACTCGAGACATGAATGCTACCTCAAGTACGGACCTTGTGTATACTTAGGTGCATCTGAGACGACCATGGCGACACATGGAGTGAAGGCCAAGTAACAAAGGATAAGGACGAACGAACACCTCAAGAGGTGACGCCAAAGTCTATAGCGGTCAGACATTCGTCCAGAGCTCGGACATCCGGCGCACCAACGAGTAGTCGTATATCCAACGCACCAACGACTAGACGTACATCCGGCCCCCTGCCCGGAAATCTGGCGTGAGGAGTACAAAACCATTCGGAGATGGACACATCCATCCCGAAGATGTGGCTGCACAACCCGGACACCTGCCCGCCCTGAAGCCCCGAACATCCGGTCCCTGTGTGGGCAGATGTGAGCCAAAGGCCCATGTATCCTCCTATCTCACCCCATCTTTCCTTGGACTATAAATAGAGATCTCCCTCCTATTTCTAGGGTTAGCAATAGTTTAGCTCTTAGTTAATTGAGCATTGATCCTTCCGCTTACCTCCTCCATGGAGATGGTCTCTATGTGAGAAGATCCAAGTGGGTGTCAAGGCCCTTGTCATAGGGAAGATCCTCCCGGATTCCGTGGCCCCATCTCCTCATGGGATTTGGGATGAACTCTACCATGTATCATTTTCCCCTTTGTTGTTCTTGTACCTTTATGAATCTTGTGTGGACGTGAGTCTAGTGGATGTGTGATTCGGATTGTTCTTTAGTGTTTTCTATTGTGATTCCTCCCGTTCATCCCCGTGTTCTTCGAGGTTTCCCCCTCCAATTCATTAAAGAACAACATCTAGGGCTTGACCTCGTATCATATGAATGTCGCCAGGTTTTGCCCAACTGTTGACATGACCCGACCATTCGTGAAATCCCAAGTCCAGATTCCGTTGTGGTTTCAATCAGGCCACAATAGGTTCTCACCTGAGGGCGGATTCTTAGTGCCCCTGAAGCATTCGACCCGAATGAGGAGTGCATCCCATTCGTCCTATGAAACCTTAGCCGATTCCGGGGCTAATGATGGGATCACCTACGAAGTGTAGGGTCTTCGACCTGATATCTAGGATCCACCTAGGGACCCACACCATCATTGGAGGGCCTTCGGACCACGACCGCCTTCGGATGCACACCGCTGGACATCCACTCGGATGTTTTCCCGCGAGTATCCTCACCAATGCCATTAGGACATAGGAGGCGAAGAGGTGACGTGGGAGAAGAAATATTCGAGAGGCTTAACGCAAGGCTTTAAGTGTAGTTATAATGAAAGTTTCCAGTAACGCCTGTAATAACTCCCCTCTTATCTCCCTTGTAATGTAGCATTGAATAGGGCGGGCGCACTCTATATAAGCCTCCCTCAACATCATGACAAGGGTTCACAACCCACTTATAATCATACACTCCAAATAAAAATCAGCCACCAAGCTCGAGGCATAGGTCTATTACCTCTTCGGGAGGGGCCTAAACTCGTAAATACGAGTGTCATATCTGCGCCGTAGCTAGATTTTGCCCCTATTTGTATCCATGGTATTCACTGTCAGATTCGTTGCCTCTACACTAGGTGCTTCCAGTATTGGGTTAGTAGCGAGGAGTGTTTTTATCTCCTCCAATGTTGCTCCAGCCTCGCTAGTCCACAGAAAGTTTTTAGTTTGTTTCAACAATCTGAAGAGGGGTAAAGCCTTTTGTCGAGGACGAAAGATGAAACGTCTTAGAGCGGCCACGCAACCTGTTAGTCTCTGGACGTGTTTAAGTTTTGTAGGAACCTCCAATTGGGAAAGGGCTCATATTTTATCAGGGTTGGCCTTTATTCCTTGATGGGAAACAATAAAGCCAAGCAGCTTGCCTGCTCGTACTTCGAATACACATTTCTCCAGATTGATCTCAATGTCGTATGCTCGGAGATTAGTGAATGTATCTCAGTGGTCATCGACTATCTGTTTGACGTTAGTTTTGACAACCACGTCATATATATATATATGCTTCCATAGTTTTGCCAATCTATGGTTCCAGACATGTTTCAATCATGCGCTAGTATGTTGTGCCCGCATTTTTTTTACTCCAAAGGGTATTGTATTAAATAAGAATGGTCTATAAGAAGTAATAAAGTCATGGCTGCTTGGCCGGTGAATATGACCCCTTGCGTGTAAACTTATTGCATTTGTGTGGCTTGCCCATCCAGACTGATGGTTTCACCACGAGCAATACGAGGAGACCTCCTCGTGTCCATCTCTACAAAATAATTTCTCTGTCCCATACAACGATACATATGTGATCCTACAACAACTACAACATCAAACTCCTCCTGAAACAAAAACGAATCCAAGCCAAAATCAAGACCAAAATTTTGCATACCCTAATCATGGCAATGCTAGGCACATGTAGGACGTATTCTCGGAAAATAAATTGGGGATCGAAGAGGAATCGTATCGTAGATCAATCACATGGGAGGGTTTGAGCTGAAATTAGATAGATAGAGAGAGATCCAGTGAAGTTGTGGTAGGTTTGGGAGGAAGAAGAAGAAGGAAGAAGGAACAAAGAAGAAAGAAGAAGAAGAAGATGGATTACCTCCTACATCGGTTGATTTGACAACGCGAGACACGGTACGAGTGTTGCACCCATACCAAACTCCATATTGCATTCTGGATAGCCAATGTGCTTTGCGCATACCTGGTACAAGCGCACCTGCTCATACTGGATGCCATCTTGACTTTCAAAGTTTTTATTGGTGTGGCTGATCGCACGGTATGAGCGCTGGTACATCTAGGAGTAGAGTATTATCTCCATCATGAGAGCCCGAACCTAGGTAATCCCTTACTTCTGTTACCATCTAGCCCAATCGCCTATCAACAATACTCTACTTAGGGATTTGAATGATCTAGCTCCGTCACTATCTGAATAGAAAAATGTAGGAGCACATCATGATTTCGTCCTAGGTGAGTATTAGGGTGGACTAGCAGTTGGGAATCCACTCACTAGGCAAAACTTAGGGCCCAATAAGCCACGACATGGCCCAAGCACCACACCCCGCTAGGAGCCCACCTTCTAGAAGATCATCATCTTGGCGTGCAAGTTGAGGACTCCTAGTCCAATCGTGGCTCTCTGCTGGTAGCAACCCGTGTAACTTTAGGCCTCATCCCCTTTTATAAGGCGAGACCAAGGGATGTTCTATGTTCATTAAGAAGTGAGATAGGAATTTAACTAACTCAGCTACAGATCGCATTAAGCTCGCGAGGCATGATCATTTAGTCCACCTTAGCCAGACATTGCAACAAAGACGATCCTATTTTGAGAAGCAACATGGTTATAGACCACGACGAGAGGGAAGCCCCCGTGTGAGATCTGTTGAGCTCCTCCATTCAATCTCGTAACGGAAGGTCCACAAGTTTGCTTATTGGGTTATAGTTCCTCTCGCTAACAGGTAGGTCCACAAGCAAAACAAACATAATTTTATGACACACTATGCCAAAGTTGATGTGGTCTTTCGATGACTGACTACAAATCTAACGTCGGATATTTTGAGAATGAGAAATCGAATGACTTTCATGCTTCTTCAAGAATGACAAGTTTAGTTGACGAGCAATGCAAATATGTCTCAATTCATTTCTTTTCTTCAAACATTGCCATAATTGAAACTAAATTTGCCACATCATGTCAATATAAATTGACATGAAAGACGTTATATTTTTCATGCGTAAAAAATCACATGTGAACATGTTGTTCAGAGAAGAATTGATATTGATATTGACTAGCACAAATGCCCATGCGTTGCAAGAGGAGAAAAATGACGGGCTACTTATGCAAAAACGACAGACCTATTAACAGTATGGTTCTTCGGGAGATCGGTTCAGGATATGTGATTTTTATTCTGGTCCTCCAAAGTACTTCCTCCGTCCCTACATTATGGGACGGAGGGAGTAATAAACCAAATTTGATCATAGGCACCTAGATTTTTGAAACATTGTGTATCTTATGAGCTGTGATATAATTTGAATGTCGGTGCAAAAATTCAGGCCATGCATCCTACCTGCTGTTGCTTCTCATCTTCAACGTCATTTGAGCTAGGCAATTGAGCATTTTTTACAATGGTTAGAAAATTACACCGACCGAAGAAATAGCAACGCATTGTACAACAGATTGGATAAAATCTTAGCTTATACGTATACTTGCCATCCATTTTGATATATGTGCTGAAGTTACCTGTACTAATTATGAATAAGTGGACTGTACATTATCCAACATAGAAATAAGCAAATAAAAAAACTGCCATAATATCGCACGTCTTCCCCTGCACATGATATGCCAATGCATTTGTTCCTTGCATCTGCGGGTAGATTGTCCTGTGAAAGAACAATCAATCTTTTTTTAAGACTAAATGAAACTTTTAAAATTTCACCTTGCTAATATTGCAGCTCAAAAGCTTACAATGATTTTACCCTTTTCGCATTGAGCAATTGATTCCAACAACGGTGTATTCTGCATCCTTGCAAAGTTTCACAGGTTCAGTTGCTATTTATGTGAAATTTGAATATAAATGCTAGTGTAGAATAATAACTATCACTCAAACGTTTGGCTATGTTTATGCCAAAATATGATTTTATATGGTTCACTTTAGCCCTTATCCATATACACCTAAATCAAATAAATATGAGAACATTGCATTTAGAATAGAGGAACACTACAACATATGTAAACTCCATGGTGTAAGTCTATATTGAACTTTCAGAGATGTTCTTGTTTAGAATACAACCAAGTGGTATGCTAGTAGCTAGATTATTACAGGGAAACTGCAAACCATGCGTATTAACACCAATTCTGCTGCTTTCCTAGACCTATTGGATGCAAGGATTTTGGTAATCATGAATACATCATTCTAGATTAACTACAAAAGCTTGGAATTCACAGAAAATTAACAAGCACTACTTTTGGTTCTGACACGGGAAACCAAATCTTTTATCTCAAACTGTCGTTCACTTCATTTGAGTGACGAATGACTGATAAGATGACGAAATGTCAAAATTGCAGGAAATTAGGAGCATGATCCTGTCTATCAATCTATGAGTACTGCTCATCCTCGGCAGGAAGTAGAGGAACACATGTAGTCATCAATTTGATCAATGAACCAGAACAGCTGAACCACAATTGCAACTGAATTACGATGAGCAATCTTACTAAACAACAACACAATTATGAACTATGTATTTTTCCAACACTTACAGTCAGCAATCTCTATTCTTGCGGATCCTGATCTGTAACACTCTAATTTCAGGCCCTGGAGGGGGCGAGATGCGGGGTATAGAAACTGAGAGAGGTGAGTTGTGGACTTGTGGTGTGCGATAGTCATCTGGGGACAACGGCTGGTAAGTGGGGGCATCGCATGGGGTGGTGACTAAGGAGAAGGCTCCCGAAGGGCGGCAACCTTGAAGAAGTAGACATGATAGGGGCAGAGTACGGAGCCCGATCGTGTTGTTGTTGCGCCACTCGGCAGTAGAGGCATGCTGTGAGGGGAAATGGTGGAAAATGTTTTGGATTGAGGTGGGGGATATTAGATGAAGAAAGGGGAGGAGAAGATGGATGGCCGGAGTGCCACCGCCGTCATTGGTGAACCACAACCCTGCCGCTGCTTGACGTCGCCAACTGAAGACCTTCGAGAGCAGCCAATTCAAAATAGACAGGAACAAATATGAAACTTTGTAGATATTTTTTTCTCTAAATAAAAGGGTAGGTGTACGGTGAGTTTCCTGAAAGAATTTGAATGTACACGGAAGCAAGTACCTGAGCTAAGCATCTTGATTTGATCTTCGGCCAGATGCACAAGCACGCATCACACACACATACATAGATCATTTTTTCTGGACACATGAGGAATCCTAAATGCTTATGAATTTTAGAAAAAACATATTTCCTTCAAGCCACTTATTAACATGAAATTTCTGGGAGCAAAATGAGACACCAATAAAGGAAAAACAAAGGAAAAAAAAGAAAGGATAGATATTTGACAGATAACAGTGTTGAACATCATGTTAAGGAGGAAGCCAAGATAAGTATCTAATTGGCTAACTATCTTGAGAGGACATAATAAAGATAATCAATACAAATGCTGTCCAACCAAAGCTTGTGAGGAAACACGGTCTAGTATTTTGCATAGCATGAAAATATTAGTTGAAATATCTGTGCAGATACATGTAAGTATTAAGGAAACACATTTGTCTAACTAAAATGAGACAAAGAAGAGATCCTTACTGTAATTGCATTCTCAACAAAGTGAAATACTATGCCAATGAGCGCATCAAAGGGGGCATCCTCGGAACCATCCGTGTTATTCAGACCATCTAACATATGCTCAACTCGGGTCTATTGGAGTGGCCTGGATGTTAGTCAGTAAGCTTCTTCACCCAGCTGACAAGTCTCCAAATCGAGCATGTAAATGTAGCTTCTTCACCTAGCTTTTCTTGCATAACCAACAATCTATAGTCCGACGATCTGCCTTGCCACAAATCAAATATTGAAATTAAATGGAGGTCGGATAATCAGTCAGTCTTTTACACAAAATCGTTAAAGGTTTTCAGCCACAGAAGTATACAAAAACATCAGATCTCCAGACACATTGTCATTGGTAAGTAGCAAAGTATGCCACATGTTTAACAGTAACTACTTCTTTCTCCGCCAAAAAGAAATACAGAAACTATTTCTTGAGCTACTTGTCTTGTCTGGCAATGCAATTCTGACTTTCGAAGCAAGTGTAGTAATCCAAAACTACAAATAGATATTAGATCTACAGGACACACACAATCAGAAATACTAATAAGTAATGAGTGGGACAGATCATTCCAAGCGTGTATATAAATTGTAGTACATCAGAAAAATTCACCACTGCATTATCTAACCACGTACAAGAGACCACTTCAGGCCATCAGTTCAAAAAGGTAAATTTGCAAAACTTTTCGTACATGGTTGAGCACGAGCTACATCGTTCGGGAAATCTGACAGCCAAACAATCTGGCCATCAGGGTAGCCCCGACAATCATGAGTAGTAAGCACATGCGCTTCTACACATGGAAGGAAGCATCTAGATTAATCTTGATAACATCAGTGGCTGGCGGTACCCATCGTTGGTCAGGACTACGGATCACCTTAGCCGGCATGCCTAGAAACTCCTTCCACTCGCGAACATCATGGTCAACCTTTGCAGCACAAGCATCCACAGGACGATGCTCGTTGCCATGATTTCTTTTTTTTCGCTCAGATCACCACGACCAGAGAAGACAACACACACTAAGCATCAAATCCTTGGGGAGCTTCGGGATATCTCCAAGCATTTCTCTAGCCGATTAACATGCCTATGCCCATGCGTTGCAAAGGGACAAAAAAGGCGAGTATTCAAATTTAGTGAGAATTGTTAGATGTCGCTCATTTCCCAATTTGTTAGATGCCACTAAGCACCACTTCTTCTATCTGACTCTGACAATTGTCACAAATAAGGTTGACCTCGTCTCTAGTGACATTGTGAAAATAATGTTATTGTTGACTTGTCGTCATGTCTACCGGAGTTCCACTAAAATGAAAAATACAAATAGCTAGATTCAGAATGGGGGAGAAGTGTGTCAAACATGCAAAGCATGTATTACTTTATCTTGCTTTTAGCAACTTAAAGTAACTTCTTTGAAGCGCGTAGATGATCCGGACAACTACAACTCACATGAGAGGAAGATATATAAAAAAGGTTTGCTTCAAGTATGAACAAAACCTTTGTCTAACTTGGAGAACCTCTGGTTAGAAATTATAGCTGCAATATACATTTAGCATTACATAGAACGCTGGCAGCATTGTGTTTTACATTCAGTTGGGATCTTGTTTAATAACAACTACAGGCAGTGGCGTAGCCAGGCCCTAGGCATGAGGGCACGATCCTTTGCTGATTGTTCATCCCTGCACCTATCTTTCAGATTGTGCATGGCATTATTTTACTTTGCAGATTGTTTTGCACGGATAACCCTTTGTTCAGCAGCCCACATCCCATAAATCTGGGGCGTTACATGATAAAGGTGAAGAACATACCCGGATTCCATCAGGCAAATTCATTGAAGAAAGCATCAGAATAACATCTTAGCTAAAAATTTATCTCCAAGTGCCAGCGCTTAGGGGCAATCTTTAGAAAAGAAAGTCAGCACAGTATCTGAAATCTGTTAGAAATTACGAACATTATTTGCAGGGATGCTGAGCAAGTAGATAGTAAATCACACATTAATGGCATGACTATAATAACATTCAGTATTACCCAAGCTTTGATTGTTCAGATGTGAATGTATCCAAAAGTAAATAACATCCATAAAAATAACTGGAGCTACTAACTTATCAAATACATGGGAAAACAATGGCCTAATCCATGTGTATGCTACAAATATCTGCCTACACACATTTTCTTATCAGCGTTTTTTTGATAAAACTTGAGCTAGGAATGGGTGAGCCAGAAGGAGGAGGAGGGAGCAATCTGACCGCACTCAAGGAGCTCGCTGCGTTTGGGAGGTTCGTCCCTTGACGACGGCGACCGTGGTGGATGGGGAACTCCCATGGCGTGCATCTGCATCTGCAGCAGAGGATAGGAAGAGAAGGTGAGGTATAGGTGTGGCGGATCCCAGCCAAGAAGGAAGGAGGGACTAACCTAGGGCCGCCGGAGATGCGCCGGCAAAGCTCTGCCCGAAACCCTAGCCACGGGAGTGGTTCCGAGCGGGCGGTAGAGGAGGGGAGAGAAGAATCTGGCCGGAGGGGAGGGAGGCGCGGACCGTGGGGAGCTCGCGAGCGTGCTGCGTGGCGCCGGAGGTCGCCGAAAGCGGCCGGCGTGGGTGGTGGAGGCGGCGGCGATGACTTCGTGGGCGAGAGGGAGGAGGCGAGCCCGTGGTGGTTCCGAGCGGGCGGTAGAGGAGGGGAGAGAAGAATCTGGCCGGAGGGGAGGGAGGCGCGGACCGTGGGGAGCTCGCGAGCGTGCTGCGTGGCGCCGGAGGTCGCCGAAAGCGGCCGGCGTGGGCGGTGGAGGCGGCGGCGATGACTTCGTGGGCGAGAGGGAGGAGGCGAGCCCGTGCTCCTGGTGTGGTCGTGTTTTTTTGCTCGGACCTACGGGTTGATTACTCTAGATGACAGGGTGTTTTTTTACAAAAACGAAACGTTTTTCTAGATCCACTTAAAAGGGGCTGTGGCTTGAATACCAGAAAATACAAGAATGTTTTTGTAAAATAGCCACGACGGTGAGCAGACAGAAGCACTATTTGTTTTATTATTATATAGGTAAATATATTGTTTGCAGAATACGCTGGAATGCACAGGTTACAGCATGTGGCGAGCTGTCCCTGAGACCTGCGCAGAGGAGAAAGAGAACATGGGAACAACCATGTTAAAAAATAAAATAGTGAGTAATATTCGCGGATGTCGTTACATCGCGTTCAAACGCTGGCCGGCCGTTCCGCCGGAAAACTCCAATCGCTGGCTCGCTCCCACCACGTTCTCTCCGCCATACCCCACCTCCAAAGCAGCGAATCACGCACAGCTGTCACAGACACCCCACGCTCAGCCCACCAAACCAGCGCATGCGAGGCCCCACGTGGCCGCGGAACAGATCGCCCTTACGGGTACATTAAACTGTACCCAACTAAACAGCCTAGTCAGACGCGGGCGCCCCGGTCGTCGCCCCACGATCCAGCCGTCCGTCGCGAGCCGCCGGCTGCATCCAAGCTGGCCGTACCCCCGTCGCCGACGGGTGGGCCACCACGATGCTCCCCCTCGTGCCATCTATTAAAGCCGGCTTCCGTTTCCCTTCTCTCCTCCCCCCCTCCCGTGTTGCTCGCGACGCCAAGGTCAGGAGGGAGACCAGTGCGGCGCGAGAAGGCGGCATCGGCGGCGGCGGCGGAGGAGGAGGACCCGGCGCCGTCTCAGAGGCGGAGTCCGGTTGCTCTGATCGTCGCTCCGGCCATTTGAGCGGTATGCTTCGGAATCCGTCTGTGTCATCTACGTTCTGAATTACATACTGTATTATTATTGTTATTATTGTCGGCCATGGACTGTGTCGTGGGTGGCCGAGGGAGGGGAGGGAGGCGGCCATGAACTCGAAACGCATCTCGATTCCCACCTTCGTGCGGGGTCAGTACAAGATTCGTTTTGTCGTCTAGAGTTAACTAGGGGTTAAAATTTTCAGCTGCCAGATCTCGCATTTTGAAATTCTTCCGCCGTTTTCTCTGACCCACCGAAATCTGCGTTTCCTCGATCAACAGGGGCACCATGTCATCCGTGGAGGACAGCACGCCGCCGGCCGGTGCCAACTCCGGCGAACGCGCGAGCTCGCCGTCGCCGTCTCGCCGGCTGCCAGACTTCCTGCAGTCGGTGCGGCTCAAGTACGTTAAGCTGGGGTACCACTACCTCATCACCCACGGCATGTACCTCCTGCTCACCCCGCTCATCGTGCTCATCGCCGTCCACCTCTCCACGCTCTCTCGGGGCGACGTCGCCGACCTGTGGACGCACCTCCGCTTCAACCTCCTCTCCGTCATCGCCTGCTCCACGCTCCTCGTCTTCCTCTCCACCGTCTACTTCCTCACCCGCCCGCGCTCCGTCTACCTCGTCGACTTCGGCTGTTACAAGCCCGGCCCGGAGCGCCGGTGCTCGCGTGACACCTTCATGCGCTGCTCCAAGCTCACCGGCAACTTCACCGAGGCCAACCTCGATTTCCAGCGCAAGATCCTCGAGCGCTCGGGTCTCGGCGAGGACACTTACATCCCTCCCGCCTTGGTCACCGTGCCGCCCAACCCATCCATGGACCTGGCGCGCCAGGAGGCGCAGGTTTGCATGTTCGGTGCCATCGACAACATGCTCGCCAAGACCGGGGTGAAGCCCAAGGACATTGGGATTCTTGTTGTGAATTGCAGCCTGTTCAACCCAACACCGTCACTGTCAGCCATGGTGGTGAACCATTACAAGCTGAGAGGGAACATAATCAGCTACAATCTGGGAGGAATGGGGTGCAGTGCCGGGCTCCTGTCGATAGATCTGGCCAAGGATTTGCTCCAGGTGCATCCCAACTCATACGCCATGGTGGTCAGCACCGAGAATATTACTCTGAATTGGTATTTTGGGAACAACCGGTCCATGCTCGTGTCCAATTGCTTGTTCCGGATGGGTTGCGCTGCAATCCTGCTGTCGAACAAGCGGTCAGACAGGAGGAGGTCCAAGTACGAGCTGGTACACACGGTGAGAACTCACAAGGGTGCAGATGACAAGTGCTTCAGCTGTGTCACCCAGGAGGAGGATGATAGTGGCAAGGTTGGCGTGGCACTGTCCAAGGACCTCATGGCGGTGGCTGGGGATGCGCTCAAGACGAACATCACAACACTTGGGCCGCTTGTGTTGCCATTCTCGGAGCAGCTGCTGTTCATGGTCACATTGGTTGGCAAGAAGCTGTTCAAGATGAAGATCAAGCCATACATTCCTGACTTCAAGCTGGCATTCGAGCACTTCTGCATCCACGCTGGTGGGCGCGCTGTGCTAGACGAGATAGAGAAGAACATGGACCTCACCGACTGGCACATGGAGCCGTCCCGGATGACTCTCTTCCGGTTCGGCAACACGTCCAGCAGCTCGCTCTGGTACGAGCTGGCCTACAGCGAGGCCAAAGGGAGGATCAGGAGGCGCGACAGGATCTGGCAGATAGCCTTCGGTTCGGGTTTCAAGTGCAACAGCGCTGTCTGGAAGGCGCTGAGGTCAGTGAACCCCGCGAAGGAGCAGAACAACCCCTGGATGGACGAGATCGACACATTCCCGGTGGAGGTTCCCAAGGTTTCCAAGGTTGCTGAATAACTTTGCCTGTTCAGCACGGTCACCCGGAACAGGAAGTACGCAAATCTTGCCATTGAATTCGACTGTATGCAATTTGTTTGGGTGATCTGTCGGGGTATTAATTTTAGATGATTCCATTTAGGTGGTACAGAGGGGTCTGGTGTCGTGCTGTTCACCTTTTATGACATTGATCAGTTCTTAACATCTTGCGTTCCATGTGGATCGAGAATTTTGGCACCGAAAGGAGCAACTGCGTTGCATTAATTGTTCCATGTGCGCTGCGCATTTGATTTGTTCCGAATGTTGGCCATCATAATGATGAGTGTTGTCTTTGATATGCATTGCCGATGTAGTTGATATTTCGTCTGATATGGTCGTTGATTCATGGAGTTTGGAAATAACTTTCTACCTTTGAACCGAGGGCATGTACCGAGCTGCGAAGCGACAAACTGTTCACCCTTTTGACTTTTCTTTTTGGAAGGGCCAAAGCAAGACTTTTCTTAACGCAAAGAAATAAACAATAGTTGATCGAGTCGTGCTAGCCAAAAATGGAGCGGAAACTTTTCAATTTTTCTGCTGAAAAATGAGTTCTGTCATTGCTGTGAATTACCGATGTCAGTGTTTTGACCAAGGAACGTAGAAGCAAGCATTTTTTTTATTAGATAGTAAATAAAGTATTTGCAAGATACAGGTACAGAGAAGATTCTCGAAAGAAAAGGATGCATCCATTTAGGACGATGGTCCTATGGAAAAAAACAGAGAAAGGAGCGAAATTTGATAAAATGGCACACTCTTCCTAGTACCATGGTCCTATGACACATATCATTTTTCTCTATTTTCTTGCCTGGGCCGACATGCCAAATTATTCAGGACGATTATTCCATTCAACCTGTTTTCTCTGGTTCGATCGAAGCTCAGTGACCAGAAGCAGCCATTAGAAACTGGAGAGGAAGAATAGCGTTGCCGCCGCCTCGCTGTGGTCCTGCATGCTGCCAAAGTATGAAACCCAAACACCTGAATCAATGAGCATCCATATCCTTTTGTTAACATCAGCTACAACTTAAGCTAGCAACCTATATCAAAATATGGAGCTTCTTCAGTTAGTAACTATATCAGTTACAGAGATAGCACCAGGCAAGTACAAAAGCTAGGCCAGCCAGGTACTCCAGCGATGCTTGAGTGACCAACGCAACGAGCAAGCGAACCGAAAAAGGGGAGTTGAGGCGACTAGGGTTATCGAGGGGAGACGGCGGCGCACGTTTGATCTTGATCAGCGGGGCGCAACCGATGGCGGCACGGGATGGCTCAATCTGGTGCTGGCAAAGGGGAGGCAGGCGAGCTTTCTCCGCGCTCGGCGAAGGCGCGCCTGGAGGAGGCGATGGGCAAGCTGGACTTGACTGAAGAAGAGGCAACCCCGCTGGCGGGGAAGATTCTGCACCGTAACACGTTCCATATCCAGACAATCTCCAACGCTCTTAGGCCCGCGTGGGGTAACCCTAAGGGTCTATTCTTCATGCCCGCGGGTGAGAATATTGTTGTGGCGGAATTCGCAAGCAAGCGAGATCGCGATCGCGTTTGGGAGGGGAGTCCGTGGCACATCAGCAAGCATGCGGTAATCTTGTCAGAATTTTTTGAGTGCATGCAACCTTCTGAGCTAAAATTTGACAAGCTCCAGCTATGGGCTAGGGTTCTAAACCTGCCCTTCAACCTGCGCAATGACATTAGGGGGCAGGCAGTGGCAAAGCAAATTGACGCTAATGCTCATTCAGTTCAGTTTGATCCTAGTGGGGATACTTGCGGGCGAGAGTCACGATCAACGTTAGCAAACCTCTGCGCAGGTGGATCTTAATTGATTCTGCGGCTCGTGGTACTCGTGACTGGTATGATATTCTGAACAAGTTTCGAATTTCTGTTTCTCGTGCGGGAGACTGGGACATTCAGATTTGGTGTGTCCAACGCCGGGGACCAGAGATGAGAATGGCGCTCTTCCGTTCTCAACCAGTCTTCGTGCACCGGGTGACAAGAAAAAAGCCTCCTCTTGTGATACCTCTGGTGCCAGCCAATCTAATGCCAAACCAAGAGGGAGGGAAACTGCACCGGAGAACAGTTCAACTAGAGAGGCCACTGAGGAGGTCACCTCGCCAAAGAATAAGAAAGCTCATGGAAACAAAAAGAGAAAGGGGGGACCATCGAAACAAGTTTATAGGCCAATTCTGCCTGCACTGACATCTACTGAACATGGAGTAATCCAAGGCAACGAGATCATCCAGCATGGTTCATGTCAGTGTGTGGAGGTTGATGCGTCTGATTAAGGGGATGGGGAGCGTGCTCCAAAGAAACAAAGAGACACCCCAACCACCTCTGAAAATTCGGCAGGAGCTGCGGCACAGCCCTGTCGGGAACAATGAGTTGCCTATTTTGGAACTGTCGGGGGCTTGGGAACCCCGAGACAGTTCGAGAGCTTCGCAATGTGGTGAAGCAAGAAGGGCCCGTGTTGGTCTTTGTAATGGAGACGAAGATCAAAGGCAAGCGTGTGGAGGATCTACGGTATACTCTAGGGTTTGCCGGCAGCTTTGCGGTTGACAACAATGGTCTCAGTGGAGGCATCGGTTTGTTTTGGTCCAATGATGTGCATGTGGAGCTCAAAAACTTTAGCGCCAACCATATTGATGTGGTGGTGCGTGACTCATCTACGGATCTAACAGGGTGGCGTTTGACGGGGTTCTACGGAGCACCGAGGGCATCAGATCGTCATCACAGTTGGCGCTTCCTTCGGACCCTACATGACATCCCTCACGAGTCATGGTTGTGTGTAGGGGATTTCAATGAAACCCTCTACCCCGAAGAACACTTTAGTCGTTGCCCTCGGCCCGAGTGGCAAATGAGAGCGCTCTGTGAAGTTACGGACGACTGTGCACTTCAAGATCTCGACTGGTCAGGTGTTCCTTACACTTGGGACAATCGTCAATCAGGTGGTGCAAATGTCAAAGCTAGAATTGATAGGGCCTTTGCAAATGAACAGTTCAGGCAAAGGTTCGAGCATATACGAGTTCGGCATGTGTGTGCGGTGGAGTCGGATCACTGCTTTGTTATTACTGATTTCAGACATGACACCTTCACGCATCGGCCGACGGGGGCCAAACAATTTCGATATGAGAATGTTTGGCAGTCGCATCAAGAGTATGATCAGCTTGTTGCACATGGAGGAATCAGCAACGCGCCCCAGGTCTGCAAGGCATTGCTGACTCATTGGTTGCCCTGCAGCGGCAGCTTGAGCCGTGGGGGGCGCGCGAGTTCGGCAGCCTGTCGAGGACTGTACGCAAATTGCAGTCACGTCTAGACAGATTGCGACAACGTTTTGTTGGTCGGGGACCTTCAGATAAGGAGAAGAGTATCATTAAGAAGTTAAGGAAAACTCTTGGCCTGGAGGAGACTTGGATGCGGCAACGATCTCGAGTGTTCGTGGTTGCGAGATGCTGATCGCAACACGGCTTACTTTCAAGCACAAGCTAAACAGCGGAAACGAATGAACAAAATAACGGGCCTCACGAGGGCTGATGGCTCGGTTTGTGCAAATGAAGAAGAGGATAAAGCAGAAATTAATGGGTTCTATCGAGCGTTGTACATGTCTCAAGGTGCGTCTAATATGGACATGTTATTATCGCATGTACCACCTCGAGTGACACCGGAGATGAATGAATTTCTGTGTAAACCATATGAGCCACCCGAAGTTTAGAAAGCTCTCTTCCAAATGGCACCTTCAAAGGCACCAGGGGTGGATGGTTTCACGACAGGCTTCTTCCAACGCCACTGGAAGTTATTGCAACATGAGGTAACGGAGGCGGTGTTGGCTTTTCTCAATGGGGGAGAACTTCCGATGGGGCTAAATGACACTTCTATCCCCCTGATCCCTAAGGTACGTCACCCCCAAAGCATCTCACAATATCGCCCGATTGCCCTCTATCCAGTTCTATATAAAGTGGCAGTCAAAGCAATTGCCAACCGACTGAGGGGCTGCATGGATGATATTATTAGCGAGGAACAAAGTGCTTTCGTGCCCGGGCGTTTGATCACTGATAACGTACTAGTTGCGTTTAAAAGTGTCCATACTATGAGGAGGCGGAAGAAGGGAAAGAACTACACCTGCGCTGTCAAGTTGGATATGATGAAAGCCTACGACATGGTAGAGTGGCACTTTTTGGAGGCTATGCTTATGCAGTTGGGCTTCCATGCAAATTTGGTTAGATTGATGATGAAATGTGTCACCTCAGTTCGCTTTTCGGTGCGTGTGAATGGGGAGCTACAACCATACTTCAGTCCATCTAGAGGGCTGCGGTAGGGCTGCCCAGCGTCACCCTACCTATTTCTCCTATGTCCAGAAGGGCTCTCCTCCCTAGTGAAGAATTATGGTCAATTTACTGATCGAGGCATTAGAGTAAATTTTAGGGCTCCATGGGTGAATCACCTATTGTTCGCTGATGATAGTCTCATTTTCATCAAGGCGAGTGCGGAGAGTGCAGCAAGGCTCAATGAGATTCTTGAGATATGGCAAGGCTTTAGGGCAGTCCGTAAATAGGAACAAAAGTGCTATATATTTCAGCCCCAATACCCCAGCAAATCTCAGGCAGACTTTGAAACAAACTCTTGGTGTAGAAGTTGAGGCCTTCTCAGAAAGATATCTCGGTCTACCAACGACACCTTCGAGCACTTGGGTGATAGAGCGCGAGGGAAGATGAATGGCTGGTCTGAGAGGTTATTTGCTTGTGTCGGAAGGGAGATTCTCATAAAATCAATTGTGCAAGCGATTCCGACTTTCAGCATGAGTTGTTTTCTCTTGACCAAGAAGGTGTGCAAAAATTTGACTTCAAGCATGGCGAGGTACTGGTGGGGGAGCTCATTGGACCGTCGTTCGTTACACTAGATTGCTTGGGATAAGCTGGCTACGCCCAAACCCATGGGAGGGATGGGTTTTCGCGACCTATAACTGTTCAACTTGGCACTCCTTGGGAAACACAGATGGAGATTCTTGACGAATCCTAACTCCCTTTGCGCCAAGGTTATGAAGGGTAGATATTTTCCCAACTCTGACTTCAAGCAAGCTACTATACCAAAATCATCTTCAGCTGTTTGGAGAGCGATAGTGGCAGGCCGGAAAGCACTAAATACAGGGCTTGTGAAGAGAGTTGGCGACGGTGCCTCCATTCGAGTGTGGGAGGATAAATGGATACCCTCCACCACTACTATGACTCCTATGCTACGACCAACCAACACGGCAGTTCAGATAGTCAGTGATCTTATTGACACATCCAACTGGTCTTGGCGTAGGAACCTTGTCCGTGAGACCTTCATTCATCCTGATGCTGCTGCCATCCTAAACATACCCTTGAGGCAAGGAGGAGGAGAGGACTTTCATGCCTGGGCACATGAGAAGTCAGGCATCTACTCTATTAAATCGGTGTATCGAGCTCTGGTGAATCAGAAAGAGCGGCTAGCTCTAGAAGAGGGGCAGATTACTGGCACTTCAGTGAATCAACAACAGATGTGGAATGCTGTTTGGAAGCTCAAAGTAGTCCCAAAAGTTCGAGTATTCTGGTAGCGTGTCATTAGGGGCATCTTACCCGATGAGAGTACCATAAAACACCGCCACATTCGAGAAATCAGCACTTGCAAGGTATGTCTTGCTATGGAGGAGGACCTGGAGCATGCACTGCTGTTGTGTTCTCATGCACGCTGCTTCTGGGAGGAAGCCCGGCTGCTTTTTGACATCAACATTCCCCAGCTGCACCCTCAAACATGGGCATGGGATATTCTCTGCGATCAGCGATTCTCTGACAAGGACAGGGCAATCATTGTCACAGTTATGTGGGCTATCTGGACATCTCACAACCGCCTGACGCACGATAGACAGGGAGAGGATCCAGCCAGGTCAATTCGGAGGATCAGGGAGGATCTTGCTATTCTTGATCTTCCTCGGCAGCACACCTGGGCGCTGGCGGGTTATGGCTGGCAACCACCAGACGATGCAACTATCAAGATCAATACTGATGCGGCTATACACCTTGATGATGGCCATGCAGGTGCAGGTGGAGTTGCTCGTTCTAGTTCGGCTCTCAAGGGTGCATGGTGCAAGCCAATTCCTGGAGTCACGGATCCTCTCATCGCTGAGGCCATTGCTCTCAAGGAAGGAGTAATATTTGCCATACTACGCGGCTCCACGCATGTGATCATGGAAACCGACAATCTAGAGGTGGTTAACCTCTCGAACTCGCGCCTCACCGACCGGTCGGTGATTGCACCTACCTTAGCAGAAGTTGGAGAGCTAGCTTCTAATTTTACTTCCTTTGATATTCAACATGTAATGCGATCAGCAAACGGTCCTGCACATCTGTGTGCTAAGCGAGGTTGTTCGCTTAATGTGACCGAGAGCTGGGTAGAGTCCACCCCTAGCTTCCTAATCAGCAGTCTCCTGGCTGACTGCTCGGCGAACGCTTTCGTTGAATAAAATATCTCAAGTTCCCCCGCAAAAAAAGCAAACCGAAAAAGGGACGCAAATAATGTTCATATATAAATCAAACAATCATTGTTCTCAGACTTCAACGAATAAATGTCTTGCAACAGACCGAAAGAATGCTCTTGCTCAAGGCCTCACAATCAATTGAGGTCTCCAATGAAAATTTGATCATCTACCGAAAGAATGCTCTTGCTTAAGGCCTCACAATCAATTGAGGTCTCCAATGAAAATTTGATCATCTAATTTTGATCGGGTCAACAATTTTTCAAACCCTCTCATTTAATTTTTTATACAATACATTAGGCTTTTTAAATTTTAAATCTTCACAATTAACTGAGGCTTCAATTAGACTTTGGTCATTCGATTTTGACCGGGTCAACAATTTCTCAAAGAGCTTTTTTATTTAATTATTTTAATTCTCTATGCCCCTTAATTTTAATGCTTTTTCATTCGATTGAGGTACTCAATTTTGAATTTGGTTTATGATTTTGATCGGGCCAACAATTTTTCAAATCAATCGGCAGCAACTAGCCTATAAAAACATATCAACCCCTCACAGACTCCTATCACCCATAAAAAACGTTACCATGTGATACTATAGCACGAATGAGAGGCGATTTTCTATGCATGGTGATAGCTACATAATTTGGCGTACGTGCCTTCTCTTATATATGAGGTTTTGGGTTTCTTATGACATTGGTACAAGTATATTTTTGTTGCATAGGAAAGATTTTTTTCTCACTTCTCATCGTCTTTTTTGTTTACCTTTTTGACACAAGTGCATTTTCATTGTGTAGCAAGGGCCTCTTCTCACTTTTCTCATTTTTTTCTTTTGCTTTTTTGGCACAAGTGCCTTTTTGCTTTGTGGCTGGTCCAAAGTCACGATATTTCGTTATATAGTTATTTTCGTATTCCAAAATAATTTACCAAAATAATTAGAGATAAAAATTCGGACCATGCTTAGCTATCAGCATAGGTAGCAAATTATTTCCGTAGCACGAATATAGTACATACAACCAACGATGAAAAAAATATCCCCACAGAAATATGGGTTGATTAGCGGATAATACAGAATCACACCGCGAAAGACCCACCAAATAACCACATTATAAAAAAACGTAAAACACACTCCGTCGTTATTTGGTGGGTCTTTCGCGGTGTGATTCTGTGTTATCCGCTAATCAACCCATATTTGTTTCAACCCACACTGATCGGCCAAACTAAATACTTCATCACTTTCAAAAAAATAAGGGTTATTAGTTTTTGAAAAGTCAATTTTCTTTAATTTTGACCAAGTTCGGAGCCAAAATATTGACATCCACAATATTAAACAAAAAATATGAAAATTCATTTCATGGCGAATCTAATAACATCGATGTGATATTATGAATTTTGATATATTTCTCTACCAATTTGATCAAACTTAAATATGTTGGACTTCTCAAGAAAGTAATATACCATATATTTTGAAATAGAGTGAGTAAAAAAATTAGAGTCATAACAAATTCAACGACGCAGCAAAGCACGCACAATCCTTCTAGTAATTACTAAGGTCCAAAATAATCCATGTTTCGCAAGATCGGCGAGCATCGTTTGATCATGGGGTATAAATTAAGAAGATGGCTAGGTTAAATTTCTAGATCATCTTTTCTCCTTCCTCGTCATTTCGTCAACTCCACCTCCCGCTCTACGTTCATCACGAGAACCACCCACAGACACGGGAAGGGAGAAGTCCGCCAAGTTGTAGAAGTAGGAAAAGGCGCGGAAGGGCTCGATGTCGAGCTCCGCCTCTCCGCCTAGCTGGACACAAGGCAATTGGCTACCATCGAAGGTGACCGAGAAGCAGGTGCTTGAGCTCATCGCTGACGAGCTCATTCTAGAGAGGGGGTGGAGGTTACCTGAAGTTGGCGACATCGAGCCCGTCCCGGAGCAGGACCGGTGTGTGCTCCTCATCACACATGTTTGCATAGGTTTTTCCATGCCGCCACACCCTTTCGTTCGCGCTTTTGAACTATTTCGGGGCACAGCTGCATCATCTTCCCCCAAATGTCATCATGTACTTGTGTGCGTTCAACTTGATGTGCAAAAATTTCATTGGTGGCCATACCCAATGGGCTTTGTTCAATCATATTTTTTCTTATCGATTCCAAAACGTGAAAAAGGCTTCTCCGGATGAGGAGAAGACTGATGTCAACCAATTGTGTGGCAGGTTAGGGATCCATCTTAAGGGCAAAACCGCCTTTCCCGTCATCAACTTCCTAGACACGGTGAAGGTGTGGCAACATACATGTTTTATATTGCAAGGATGTTCCAAGTGTCGGTTCCGAAATAGGTCTTGCAATCTATTCTGGTGAGAGGTTCGAAGCTCCAAAATATTTTAGGGTTTTGAAGACCGAAAATCCCGACATTGACATCTTAGTCGATGTTTTGGCCGGCGTCAAGAGAGTCGGTGTTGATGGCATAGATTTGTTGGAGACGTTCCTCAATCGACGCTTCCAGCCTCTTCGGGAGAGGGCTCGACCAATGTGGATGTACGAAGGGTTGGGTCATTCTATCGGAGTGCATCCCCAAGCTTTCTCAGGGACGGAGATAGAAAACCTTGTCAAACTTATTACATCCGTTCATGATGATGCCCAAGGAGGCATAAAGGTAGCCCCTTATGATCTATGACACCCTCCTCCCGAGGTAAGCTTCCGTTCAGCCATTTTTACAATCTTGATAATAGACTTGCGTGTTTATTCTGGCTTTCCGATTGTGTTTTCGCCAGAGCCTGCACATGATGATCTCTCGGATTTTGACTGCCAACCGAAACCCTTGGAACGTGTTGTTTGACAAACAACCCAAGTGATGTTGACCACGATGCCAAGGATAGTTACTAGGCTGAAGATGATGACGCGGAGGATAGAGATGGTGGGGAGGAGGCAGAGGCTTCCCGTCTCGAGGTTGTTGCGAAAGAGAAATAGATTCGCTCCAAGAAGACCCAGGATCCAAGTGCCAGAGTACCAAGTGCCAAAACTTCGAGTGCTCAAGTGTCAGGTGCCTCGGTTCTGACAGTGCAGAACACGAAGCATGGCCGAGTCGAGTCCGCATAGCCAGAGGGGAAATCCCCTAAGTAGTCGAAACAATCATCCAACAAACCCCGAAAGGTCGTGGCTCTCCCCATAGTCAATATGACATCGTCGGTCGCTTCAACATAAGTAGCAAGACCATTTTTCTTCATCATATGAATCCCTGTCACTTTGTGACCGAGTGAATTTGTTAATGTAGTGCATCAACTTTGACAACTACTCCTGACCCCGATCCAAATGTCACTAAGAAGGGCCAAACTCAGGCTGACACGACATACGGTGACACTTCCAAAGGTATTGTTTGATTTTCTTTTTGAGTTTCATCTGAATGATTCTGGTGATAGATGTCCATCATTGGTATGTGCTGCCAGCAGTGCCAGAAGTGATCCAGATGGGCGACGATGACAGTGTTAGGTAGGAACGTGAAGAGGTTGACCCACCAAGTTCAAGGGGTGGTGAGGAGGAGGTGGACACTACAGAGAACATTGTGCCAAAAAATCCAAGGAGCCGACTAGGTCAAGATCACATAGCAGAAACTGGCACTGGCTCTACCAGCCCGAGTGCTCCAGTGGCAGCTGGAACTACACGTGTGGATCCGACTACTTTGGTGGTTACTTCATTGACTCTGTCGTCTGCGTCAACCCCACCGCCTGCTCATTCAACATGTTCATTGTCTGCAGGGTCCCAAAAGACCAAGTGGGGGTGAGCAAGGAGGCAATTATCCAGGTGGAGTTGATGAACCACTACTATAGGAAGTTCCTCAGACGACACCTGGATCGAAGACCCTTCGATCAAATTGTGTGCGGTGCATTGATACTTGTGATCTGCGTTGGGTTTTCCGCGAAGTGGAGCGGTTGATGCAACACAGTATAAATAAGTATTCCCTCAATAAGAACCAAGGTTATCGAACCAATAGGAGTAGCACAAAATCCCCATCTTCAATGACTGCACACAAAGAAGCAAACGCTTGCACCCAACGCGGGCAAGAGGGTTGTCAATCCCCTTGGACTCGTTACTTATAAGCAAATGAAGTGTGTAGACGATAGTTGATAATTATAAATTTCAAAATAAATAGAAAGCAAATAAATGGCAGCAAGGTAATGAAAGCTTTTCTAAATGTATAAGTGGATAGACCCGGGGGGCATAGTTTTCCCTAGTGGCATCTCTCATGTAGTAGGCATATGGTGGGTAAACAAATTACTCTTGGGAAATTGGTAGAAAAGCGCATAGTTATGCAATATTTGTTCATGGCAATGATCTTTACATATAGGCATCATGTCCGTAAGCAAGTAGACCGACTCCTTCCTGCATCTACTACTATTACTCTACCCATCAACCGCTATCCAACATGCATCTAGAGTATTAAGTAAAATAGAGTAATGTTTGGAGAACAATGACATGATATAGACAAAACAAATATAATTAATATGGATGAACCCCATCGTTTTATCCTTAGTGGCAACAATACAAAGCCATGTCTTGGCCCTTTCTATCACTGGGATATAGAGGATCACCAGATTGAACCCGCTACAACGCACCTTTCCCACTAAAGAAACATCAATGTAGTTGGCCAAACTATTTCAATAGATCGGAGAGAATTAGAAGCTATCATACAATCACATATGTAAAGAAGGACCAACAAGGAATTCAATATAATTTCATGAACAATCTGAACATAAACCCACATTCATCGGATCCCAACAAACGCACCGCACAAAGTGATTACATCAAATAGATCCATGCGAAAATGTGGTGAACTTTGATTGGAGATCAAGAGAAAGAGAGAGAGAGCCATCTAGGTACTAACTACGGACCCGTGGGTCTGTGATAGACTACTCACTCATCACCATGGGAGCAACAAGGTTGATGTAGAGTCCCTCTATGTTCGATCCCCCCTCCGACAAGGCACCAGAACAGGGCTCCAGATGGGCACACGACGCAATAGAGACTTGCAGCGGCGGAAAAAGTGTTTCGGGATGATCTTTAGGGTTTCCCAATATACTAGAATTTATAGGCCGGAGAGGGACGTCGGGATATGCGAGGGGGGCTAGCACACAACAGGTCACGACCACCCCCCGGGTGCGCCCTGACGTGTGCTGCCTCCCTCGTGCAACCTTCGATCTCCTCCCGAAGCTTCCAGGTCTTCTTTTGGTCTAGAAAAAATCATCAAAAAGTTTCGTGGCAATTAGACTTTGTTTGGTACTGTAAAACTGAAAAGCCAAAACACGCATAAAATAGCAACTCGCACTAGGCATTGGTGTAATAGGTTAGTGCTCAAAAATAATATGAATTATCAAATAAATACCCCAAAAGTATCCTAAAATGATAATATTATAGCATGGAATAATCAAAAATTATAGATTCGTTGGAGATGTATCAACATGAATCGCAAACAGTATAGTTATAAAACCGTTACCAATAACACGGACTGTGTTTAGTGGTGGATCCGTCAATATGATTCAGAAAAGAGTTGCATGTGCGATTTATTTCATAACCACAAAACCGTAGCTCCGATAAAATGTTCCACATATGTAACTTGACTAGAAAATCTTGTAGAATCTCATGGCACCCTTTATATTGCTGTTTAAAAACTCTAAAACATGTTTAGTATAGATCTGGACCAAATTCATAATATGCATATAAGGTCGTTCTGGAATTGTTATTCGTTGCTTCTAGCCTCATTTAAAGTGCCTAGGTGATGTAGTTGTTTGTGCTTCACCTCTTACCATGTCTAAAAACATTTAATATTGATGAATACCTAAACAGGAGTGAACTAAATAATTCGAGCGTGGAGTTTCATCAATATGCAACCCGTTGCATATTGAGCTTCACTTAATGTGTAGTAGTTGTTGATGTGATTTGTCATGCCATGCATATTTAAACTGGACATGCATCATATTTGGTTGCGCATCACATCATTCATATGTTGTGATGTTTCTCGTGTGTTGATTGTTTGTTTTTGGGTTGCTTCTTCTCGATAGAGTTCCGAAAGCATTCAGAGTGTGAGGATTCGTTCGACTACGTTGGCCTGTCTTCTTCATGGACTCGTTCTTCTTCCAAGCGGGATCTCGGGCACGATGACACATTTCCTTGGATACCACTACTATCATTGCCATGCTACATGTCTCGTTTTTCTATCGCTATGTCACGCTACCTACCATTTGTTTGTCAAGCCTCCCAACATTGCCATGATAAGCCTCTAACCCCTCCACATCCCATCAAACCTTTGTTTAGCTATGTTACCGCTTGCTCAGCCCTTCTTATAGTGTTTCTAGCTGCAAGTGCAATTGCTTCCATGTAACAACATGGACATTCTTTTGTTATCACAATATTATTGCTATTTAATTTAATGCACTTATACACTTGGTAAAGGGTGGAAAGCTTGGCCTTTTGCTCGGTGTTTTGTTCCACTCTTGCCGCCCTAGTTACTTGTGAACCGGTGTAATGTTCCATAATTGAGTGCTCCTAACATGCTCGGGGTTGTTATGGGGTCCCCCTTGATTTTTTTTAGGATAAAGCTTGTCTGGCAAGGCCCAACATTGGTACTACATTTTCCTAATAACTAATAAACTTGCATAGGGACTTTCGGGACCCCGTGGATAATTAATCAACAACCTGGGCTAGTGCTCCTCATGAGTGTTGGTACAAACTAGAGTACCATGTGGGGCCAACCCGGGGCAACTCGGAAGATGTCTATCAGGCCACCGTACGCTTCACTTATTTGTCGTGTCCTCAGAACGAGATACGCGGATCCTATCGGGTTCGTCGACACGTTGGCCGGCCTTGTTGGACTTGTTTTACCTTTCTCGAATGTCTTGTGTGAGGAACTCTGATCTTCTTCGGGCTATCTCGAGGTGTCGGATTTCCTTTGGAATTGCCTAGGATGATCACGAGATTCGTGGTTGAGGTTATTCCCGTGGCGTGTGGTTAATTTGTGATGGATGAGTTGGAGCACCCTTGCAGGGTTAAATCTTTCGGAAAACCGTGCCCGCGGTTATGTGGAAAACTTGGAAACTTTGTTTAACACCCAGTCATACCCGACTTGAAGTAAACTCTAAAAAAATACACCAACTATGTGCGTAACCATGACTGTATCTTCTCGTGAGCCCTTATCCGAGAGAGAACACGGTGGGGTTACGTTTGACGTAAGTAGTTTCGTGATGTGTGAGTAGTTCACCTCAAACCTACGAGTCCGTAGTTAGTATCTAGATGTCTCTCTCTCTCCCTCTCTCTCTCTTGATCTTCAATACAATGATCATCACATCTTTGCTTCGATCTACCTGATGTAATTCTTTTGTGCGGTGCATTTTTTGGGATCTGATGAATTATGGGTTTATGTTCAGATTATTCATGATAAAATATTTGAGTCTTTTCTGAATTCTATATCTGAATCTTATTTTCATGATCATTATAGCTTCATAAATCTCTTCGATCTATTGATTTGGTTTGGCCAACTAGATTAATCTTTTTTCAATGGAAGGTGTGCGTTGTAGTGCTTTCAATCTAGTAGTGCTCTATATCCTCGTGACATAGTAGGGGACAATACACATCTTTGTATTTCTGCCACCAAGGATAAAACAATGGGGTTAATTCATATCGATTGAGTTCTCTTTGTCTACATCACGCCATTGTTTTTCAAGCATTGCTGCATTTTATTTAATACTCTAGATGCATGCTAGATATCGGTCGATGGGTGGAGTAATAGTAATAGGTGCAGGCAGGAGTCAGCCTATTTGCTTATGGACGTGATGCCTATATACACATGATCATAGCCATGAATAAATATTGCATAACTATGTGCCTTTGCATCAATTGTCCAACACTAATTTGTTTACCCACCGTATGCTTACTACATGAGAGATGCCACTGGGGAAACTATGCCCCCCGGGTCTATTCACTTATATATTTACAAATGTTATAATTACCTCGCTGCCTTTATTTACTTTGGAATTCACAACTATCAACTATTATCTACATACTTTACTTGCTTGCAAATAACGAGTCCGAGGGGATTAACAACCCTCTTGCCCGCGTTGGGTTCAAGTGTTTGTTTCTTTGTGTGCAGTCGCTGAAAATAGGGGTTGCGTGTTACTCCAATTGGTTCGATAACCTTGGTTCTCACTGAGGTAAATACTTATCTATACTGTGATGCATCACCCGTGTCTCTTCACGTAAAACCGAACGCATATCACAAGTATCATACTACAAAAACTCTGTGCTTGGAGGCCCAACAGAGTCTACAAGAATAAAATTGTGTAGTAGACATTAAGCGCTTTTATGGCGCTGTTGTTGGGGAGGTGATTGCTTGAAGGTATATATGTGGATCTTGCAATTTAATCTTTTAGTTTCTTGTTTTTCACTAGTTTGGTTTATAAAACGGAAAATACAAAAAATGGTATTTAGGTTGTCTCATATGTTTCATCTCTATAATGTCTTTCGTGAAAATGATGGATCTGAAAATTGTGCTCAAGTTTTAGAAAAAGCATTCAATAAAATGTTTGGCATTAAATCCTTGAATGATGAGCATGATTGCAATGTTGTTTGTATGCTTCCTATGAATATCCATGATGCTAATGATATGCAAAGCCATAATCTTGGGGTGCTATCTTTGATGAAGATGATCTTTTTAGTTCCCCTACTTGTGATGATAATATTATCATGATGATAGCATGCCTCCTATGTATGGTGATTATATTGATGAAAGTGGGTTTGGAAGAGTGTCAACTCTCGGTACTAATGATCTCACTATTTTGAAGGGTGTTGAATCTTATGACAACAATTATGAAAGTGGATTTGATTGGTCATGACTTTATTTAATGATGATCCCACTATTTTGGAAGAGGTTTCAATTGATTATGACAACCAAGTTGTTATCTATGATGATTATTGTGATGGCATGTATTCTAAAAAAACAATGATGAAAATGAAACTTGTCACCATGATGTTAACTTTCAATTTGGTTATGTCAATCAAGTATCGCATGATAGTTATTTTGTTGAGTTTTCTCCCACTCTTATGAGTGAGTAGAAATTTGCTTACGTGGAGAGTTATAAATTTTTGATAGTTGTGGACCATGAAAATAATGCTTTATGTGATAGTTATATTGTTGAATTCCTTCATGATGCTAGTGAAAATCATTATGAGAGGGGAAGATATTCTTATCTATATTTCAATAATATTAAGTTTCCTCTCTATGTCTTGAAAATCTTGAAGTTATGTTTGTTTGCCCTCCTACTCTAGTTAATTCTTCCTAAAATAAATTGTTTGCTTAAAAAATTCCCTATGCATAGGAAGTGGGTTAGACATAAATGTGTTTTATATATGCTTCATGATGCTCCCTTGCATGTTTCACATACTATTTCTATGTGAGCATCATCGAAATCATCATGCCTAGCTAAAAGGTTGTAAAGAAAAGCGCTTGTTGGGAGACAACCCAATATCTCTACCTACTGTTTTTGTTTGTTCACATTATTAAGCTGTTGTAGTAATCATGTTTTGAGTCTTTTATTTCAATAATGTTCCAAGTAGAGCCTTTGGAATAGTGTGGAAACTTGTTGATTCGATTTTGTGCAAAAAAAAAGAAACGTTGGCCTCCAGTATATAATTTTCCTGATTTTACCGGAGCATCAAAACATTCTGCAATTTTTACACAATGTTTCTCTACAAATTCTCTATGTTTTCCAATTTTTCAGAATTTTTAGAGATTGGGAAATATGGTTTTAGTTCAGATCTTTACAAACAGTTCTATTTTTGACATATTCTGTTTTGCATGCATAGTTTTCTTGTTTTTGTGTTTCCATAGATTATATTGAGTGATATAAATTATGGGAATGATAGAATACAGTAGTGTACCTTTTCAGAAGTTTACGAGTTTCAGAAGTGTACCTTTGCAATTGATTACTACAGATTGTCTTGTTCAGACAGATTGCTTTCATAGTTTTGCTAACTACTTGTCTTAGTATTTTTATGGCTTATATTGATAGATATAAACCTATTATCTATAAAAAGTACTTAATGGATTAACAAAAAAAAGATAATTATGTTAGAAAATTCCATAATAATTAGAAATATCCAACCATCAATTAAACAAACAAGGCGAGCACAACCGATGGATATCTGAAGTAATCTTTAGAAGATCAAAAAATTACCTTCCAATGCTCTTGGTTAAATTTTCCTAAAATATTACCCACCATTGAACTAAAATATTTTTCCTCATGCCCCTTCAACCTAGAAAAATACTACCAAAATATAAAAGGATATCGGCACCAAGTTTGCATCTCACGCATCAAGGCAGATGAATCATCTGTAAGTTTGGTCGTCCTTGAGTCACGATGAAGGCGAGCAACCCGGCCACGAGAGCGATGGCTAGGATCCGGAGCAGCAGGACAGCGGATGGTAGAACAATTCTGGAGGATGCCATTGTGTCGTATCCACTTTCTCCAGAACAATCATGTCATGCAGCACGACGATGGACGCAGGACGATCTTTTATATATATATATATATATATATATATATATATATATATATATATATATATATATATATATCTTGTATGCTTGCCGGCTGCAGCTGCCGCTAGCTGCAGCGTCAGTGCATGGTTCGTTGGGCACTCGGGTTAACAAGAATTCAACCTCAAGGTAAAAGTTAAGGCCTCCTTTGATTCAAAAGATTCTATAGGATTTTTGGAGGATTGAAATCCTTATGATTTTTTTTACATTGGTCCTTTGATTCATATGATTGGATGCCATAGGAATTTTTTTATGAATTTTTGTTACTACATTTCATAGAAAATCTAATATCCGCTCCGACCTCTTTTTACAACTCTTTTGTTTTTCCTGTGACATCAAACAATCCTTTTGTCGGTGTACTAAAGTATGACCTTTTTTAGTACCCCGTACTTGTGCACGGACAGTCGTCGCCATACCAGCGGCGAGGCCTGCCAGGGAGCAACTAAGAACAAATACAACAACAACGAGAAGGCATTCAAGTCAACAAACCGAGGACCGAAGGCTAGAATCCCGGCAAGATCTTATCGGGATGGCCTACGGAGCCCCGGCAAGAAGTGCACCCGACAAGGCCCTGCCATCCTGCCAGCGCAGAGGCGAAGCCCGACAAGCCCCCCGCCAGCACAGAGGCCAGGTGTCACCTCGCCTGGGCACGTGTCGAGGCCCCGGCAATGGAGAGGCTAAGCGGTGCCGATGGGACGGGCTCCTGTCCCGTCCCGCACACGGTTAGGGACGCCTGACGGAGCATTAAATGCGTTTGTCTCGCACCGTCAGTGTTAGGTACGATAACACTGTAGCACGGTACAACTTGTGTACGTACTGTATGTCACTATTGGTGACCCCTTCGAGAGTATAAAAGGAGGCCCAGGACGTTACGGTAGAGGAGTTTTTTTTTCGACACTTTTCGACACTTCTCGACTTTTGGACTTTGGGCCAACAGATCTTCTCTGGCCCGTTCTACATGAGTAGCAGTTGTGCACTATAGCGCTCCCAGAACCTGAGCTAGAACTCATCCAATACGACCAAGCAGGATTAGGGTTTTACGCATCTTGGCGGTCCGAACCTGGGTAAATTCCCCCGCGCTAGCCATCCGATCTGCTCTTTGTGCGAGCCTTCTTCCCCGCCGAACTGTAAAGGGATCCCTCCGATCCCATAGGTGTCGTCTCCCCTGACATCTTTGGCGCGCCAGGTAGGGGGAGAGAGCGCGTGAACCTGATCTTGTGACTAGCGCGTCAGTTCCTTCGTCATAATCGTCATCGCCATGGCTCCCAAGAAGAAAGGTTTCACGGCGGTAGAGCCCTCCATGTCCGTCGCGCCCATAGCCGCCCAAGCGGACGATAGAGTGGGCATGGGCAGAGGGAGCGGGGACCCTGCGCCCACGCGACGCTCCGATGATCAAGGCCAAACAAGCGGCGATGCCCGCCGCAGAGACACTCACGGCAACGGCGGAAACCCCCGCGCCGCTAGGTCTCAGGACGGAGCTGTACCGCGTGCGGGTGGTATGGTGAACTCCGAGGACGGGAGGGCATCTTCCAAGGCACCCACGCCGGCGCGTACGTGATACGTCTCCAACATATCTATAATTTCTTATTGATCCATGCTATTATATTATCTGTTTTGGATGTTTTATATGCATTAATATGCTATTTTATATTATTTTTGGGACTAACCTATTAATCTAGAGCCTAGTGGCAGTTTCTGTTTTTTCCTTGTTTTTGAGTTTCGTAGATAAGGAATATTAAACGGAGTCCAAACGGAATAAAACCTTCAAAATGATTTTTTCTGGAACAAAAGGAAACTACGAGACTTGAGAACCAAGGCAGAGGAGCCATCGTGGGGCCACAAGCCCTAGGGGCGCGACTAGGGGGGTAGGCCGCGGCGGGGAGGCTTGTGGGCCCATGGCAGCTCCCCTAACCCTAAGCTTTGGCCTATAAATTCCCAAATATTCCATCATTATCAGAACGAGCCACGAAAACACTTTTCCGCCGCCAGAAGCCTCCATTCCCGAGAGATCCAATCTTGGAGCCTTTTCCGGTAATCTGCCGGAGGGGATTCGATCGCGGAGGGCATCTACATCAACTCCATTGCCCCTCCGATGATGCGTGAGTAGTTCACCACAGACCTACGGGTCCATAGCTAGTAGCTAGATGGTTTCTTCTCTCTCTTTGCTTCTCAATAGTCAATACCATGTTCTTCATGATCTTCATGGAGATCTATCCGATGTAATACCCTTTTGCGGTGTGTTTGTCGAGATCTGATAAATTGTGGGTTTATGTTCAGATTATCCATGAATATTATTTGAGTCTTTCTTAAATTCTTATATACATGATTTCATATCTTTGTAAGTCTCCTCGAGTTATTGGTTTGGTTTGGCCAACTAGATTGATATTTTTTGCAACGGGAGAAGTGCTTAGTTTTGGGTTCAATCTTGCGGTGTCCTCACCCAGTGACAAATTAGGAGTAGCGAGGCACGTATTGTATTGTTGCCATCAAGGGTAAAAAGATGGGGTTTTCATCATATTGCTTGAGTTTATCCCTCTACATCATGTCATCTTACTTAATGCGTTACTCTGTTCTTCATGAACTTAATACTCTAGATGCAGGCATGAGTCGGTCGATGTGTGGAGTAATAGTAGTAGATGCAGAATCGTTTCGGTCTACTTGTCACGGATGTGATGCCTATATGCATAATCATTGCCTTGGATATCTTCATAATTATTCACTTTTCTATCAATTGCCCGACAATAATTTTTTCACCCACCGTAATACTTGCCATCATGAGAGAAGCCATCTAGTGAAACCTATGGCCCCGGGTCTATTTTCCATATTATACTTTCAGATCTAAAACCAAAAATACCAAAAATACTTGATGCCTTATTTTTACTTTCCTTTCAAGCATCCTATTATATCTATCTCGATTAGATCTCATCCTTGCAAGTAACCGTAAAGGGATTGAGAACCCTTTTATAGCATTGGGTGCAAGAGTTTGATTCTTTATGCAGGTACATCTATTGGTGACTCACTTGTATCTCTTATTGGATTGATACCATGGTTCTCAAAAACTGAGGGAAATACTTATCTACTTTGCTGCATCAAACCGTTCCTCTTCACGGAAACCAACGCATGCTCGAGAAGTAGCAAGAAGGATTTCTGGCGCCGTTGCTGGGAAGATACATAGCAAGTCAAGATAAGAACTCTCTCTTCAACTTGCCAATTTCTGGTTTGGGTGCTGGGGAGATCTACATCAAGCCTACCAAGTACCCATCACAAAATCATCTCTTGCATTTACATTATTTGCCATTTGCCTGTCGTTTTCCTCTCCCCCACTTCTAAAACGATTTTCCAAAAAGCAATTTGCCTTTTTATTCGCCCTTCTTCCATTCGCCTTTTCGTTGCTATGTTTGCTTGTGTTGCCATGTGCCTTCTATTTGCTTGCATCTTCGCTTTCTAAAAATCTATTGATATGGATCCTCATCCACTTGCTAATCTTTTGAAAAGGCCAAACTATGATGAACCTATTGCTAGTGAGTTGAGTGCACTTGATTATCTCTATGAAGTTTTGTTTGAAAATCATGAATCTAATTTTTTTGATGAAGTGTTGATAGAAGAAAATTATAAAATGATTCATGATATATCCTTGAATGAAAAGCATGATTGCCATGTTGATAGTATGAATTCTCTAAATATCCATGATGCTAATTATATACAAAACCACAAGCTTGGGGATGCTATGCTTGATGAAGATGATATTGTTTGTTCCCCAAGTTTTGGTAATGACACGTATGCTATAATTGATCATGGAAAGAATGCTTTGTGTGATAGTTATGTTGTGAGATTAATTCATGATGCTACTGAAAATTACTATGAGAGAGGAACACATGCTTTTACATATTGCAATAATATCAAGTTTCCTCTCTATGTGTTAAACGTTTTGAAATTATGTTGGTTTTGCCTTCCTATGCTAGTTGATTCTTGCTCCCATAAATTGTTTGCTCACAAAATCCCTATGAATAGGAAGTGGGTTAGACTTAAATGTGATTTTCATGAGATTCATGATGCTCTTTTGCATATCTCAATTACTACTTTTTATGTGAGCATCATTGGAATCATTATGCCTAGCTAGGGGCGTTAAACAATAGCGCTTGTTGGGAGCCAACCCAATTTTATTTTGCTTTCTGCCTTTTGCTTCTATTTTGGTGTTTTTTTCACATTATTACTTCTTCAGTAATTGTGTTTTTATGTTTTATTTAGTGTTTGAGCCAAGTAAAACCTTTGGGGTGATCTATGGTAGTTGTTGACTTGATCTTGCTGAAAAACAGAAACTTTTGCGCTCTGTCCAGGAATTTTCCAAAAAAAATTAGAGCGTCGAATTGATCTAAATTTTTACACAATATTGATATACAAATTTACCTGTTTTTCTAATTTTTCAGAATTTTTAGAGTTCCATAATTATTCGAAGTTTACAGATTGCTACAGACTATTCTGTTTTTGACAGATTCTGTTTTCTTTGTGTTGTTTGCTTATTTTGATGTATCTATGGGTCGTATCGGGGGGTATGAGTCATGTAGAAGTTAGAATACAGTAGGTATTACACAAATATAAATAAATAATGAGTTCACAACATTACCTAAAGTGGTGATTTATTTTTCTTATACTAAAAGATCTCATGAGTTTTCTGTTGAGTTTTGTGTTGTGAAGTTTTCTAGTTTTGGGTGAACATTTGATGGACTATGGAATAAAGAGTGGCAAGAGCCTAAGATTGTGGATGACCAAGTCACCCCAAGTCATATTCAAGGATACCAAAAAGCATAATCTCGGGGATGCCCCGGAAGGCATCCCCTCTTTCGTCTTCAATCCATCGGTAAATTTACTTGAGGCTATATTTTTATTCACCACATGATATGTGTTTTTCTTGGAGAGTCTTGTATGATATGAGTCTTTTCCTTTTAGTTTGCCCTTGATGCACACATATTTTAATAGAGACACTCTGAATCGTGAATTTATTAGAATACTCTAGGTGCTTCACTTATATCTTTTGAGTTAGGCAATGTTGCTCTAGTGCTTCACTTATATCTTTATAGAGCATGCTGGTGTTATATTTTATAGAAATTATTGAACTCTTGCTCCTCACTTATATTATTTTGAGAGTTTCTTAAAACAGCACGGTAATTTGTTTAGGTTATGTATTTAGTCCTAATATAATGGGCATCCAAGAGGGATATAATAAAAACTTTCATATTATGTGCATTCAAAACTATGAGAAGTTTGATTCCTTGCATATAGTTTTGAGATAACAGGGATGGTAATATGAGAGTCATGCTAGTGAGTACTTGTGAATTGGAAGAGATACGTGTGTTAAAGCTTGTGATTCCCGTAGCATGCATGTATGGTGAACCGTTATGTAACGAAGTCGGAGCATGATTTGTTGAATGATTGTTAACCTTTGTGTGAGGGTCGGGAGCGCGCGATGGTTAACTCCTACCAACCTCTCCCCTGGGAGCATGCGTCTAATGATTTGTTTGATAACTACTAGAATTTTTCAATAAGTATGTGAGTTCTTTATGACTAATGTTGAGTCCATGGATTATACGGACTCTCACCCTTCCACCTTTGCTAGCCTTTCTAGTACCGCACAACTTTCGCCGGTACACCAAACCCTCCTTCCTCAAAACAGCCACCATATATTCCTCAAAACAGCCACCATACCTACCTATTATGGCATTTCCATAGCCATTCCGAGATATATTGCCATGCAACTTCCACCATGTAGTTTTTCTATGACTTGCATCATCACTTCATATTGCATATAGAGTCATATTTTTTCATAGGAATCGAGTTGTAATTTGTTTTTGTTTGAGTTATAAGTAAATAAAAGTGTGATGATTTTTCATTAATAGAGAATTGTCTTGTGGGAAAATAGGATGATGGAGGCTATGACTCCCTCACAAGTTGGGATGTGTATCCGGACTTTACAAATAATAAAAGAGGCCAGCGAAGCCCAAACAAAAAAATAATAAAAGAGGCCAAAGAAGCCCACCAATATATATATATATATATATATATATATATATATGACTTTACAAATAATAAAAGAGGCCAGCGAAGCCCAAACAAAAAAATAATAAAAGAGGCCAAAGAAGCCCACCAATATATATATATATATATATATATATATACACACATATAATCAGAGAAGGAGAGAAGGGACAATTGCTACTACCTTTTTCCACACTTGTGCTTCAAAGTAGCATCATGATCTTCATGATAGAGAGTCTCCTATTTTGTCAGTTTCATTTAACTAGTGGATATTCGTTATGCACGACCACTTAGTTTTCTTTTTGAGCTTTCATACACTTATAGCTCTAAGTGCATTTGTTGCATGGCAATCCCTACTCACTCACATTGATATCTATTGACGGGCATCTCCATAGCCCGTTGATACGCCTAGTTAATGTGAGACTATCTTCTCCTTTTTTCCCTTGCACCTCCTTCTTTTTCTATTCCACCTAAAATGCTATATCCATGGCTCACGCTCATGTATTGCATGAGAGTTGAAAAGGTTTGAGAACACCAAAAGTGTGAAAAAATTTCTTGACTTGTTCATCGGGGTTGTGCATGATTTAGATACTTTGTGTGGTGAAGATGGAGCATAGCCAGACCATATTATTTTGTAGGGATGACTTTCTAAGGCCATGTTATTTCGAAAGGACACGACTACCTTGTTGGTGTGCTCGAAGTATTACTGTTTTTATGTCAATATTAGACTATTGTTTTGAATCTTACGGATCTGAATATTCGTGCCACAATAAAGAATATTACATGGATAAATATGTTAGGTAGCATTCCACATCAAAAATTCTGTTTTTATTATTTACCTACTCGAGGACGAGTAGGAATTAAGCTTGGGGATGCTGATAGGTCTCCAACGTATCTATAATTTTTGATTGTTCCATGCTATTATATTATCTGTTTTGGATGTTTTATATGCATTAATATGCTATTTTATATTATTTTTGGGACTAACCTATTAATCTAGAGCCTAATGCCAGCTTTTATTTTTTCCTTGTTTTTGAGTTTCGCACATAAGGAATATTAAATAGAGTCCAAACGGAATAAAACCTTCAGAATGATTTTTTCTAGAATGAAAGGAAACTATGAGACTTGAGAACAAGGCAGAGGAGCCACCATGGGGCCACAAGCCCTAGGGGCGCGATGAGGGGGTAGGCCTCTTCGGGTAGGCTTGTGGGCCCACGATAGCTCCCCTAACCCTAATCTTCGACCTATAAATTCCCAAATATTCCATCATTATCAGAACAAGCCACGAAAACACTTTTTCGCCGCATGAAGCCACCGTTCCCGAGAGAGCCAATCTTGAAGCCTTTTCTGGTAATCTACCGGAGGGGGATTTGATCACGGAGGGCATCTACATCAACTCCATTGCCCCTCCGATGATGCGTGAGTAGTTCACCACAGACCTACGGGTTCATAGCTAGTAGCTAGATGTCTTATTCTCTCTATTTGCTTCTCAATACCACGTTCTTCATGATCTTCATGGAGATCTATCCGATGTAATACTCTTTTGCGGTGTGTTTGTCGAGATCCGATGAATTGTGGGTTTATATTTAGATTATCCATGAATATTATTTGAGTCTTTTCTGAATTCTTATATGCATGATTTCATATCTTTGCAAGTCTCTCCGAGTTATTGGTTTGGTTTGGCCAACTAGATTGGTAATTCTTGCAATGGGAGAAGTGCTTAGGTTTGGGTTCAATCTTGCGGTGTCCTCACCCACTCACAAAGTAAGGTTAGCGATGCACGTATTGTATTGTTGCCATCAAGGGTAAAAAGATGGGGTTTTGATCATATTGCTTGAGTTTATCCCTCTACATCATGTCATCTTACTTAATGCATTACTCTGTTCTTCATGAACTTAATACTCTAGATGCAGGCAGGAATCGGTCGATGTGTGGAGTAATAGTATTAGATGCAGAATCGTTTCGGTCTACTTGTCACGGACGTGATGCCTATATGCATAATCATTGCCTTGGCTATCTTCATAATTATTCGCTTTTCTATCAATTGCTTGACAGTAATTTGTTCACCCATCGTAATACTTGCCATCATGAGAGAAGCCATCTAGTGAAACCTATGCCCCCCGGGTCTATTTTCCATATTATACTTTCAGATCTAAAACTACAAATACCAAAAATACTTGTTGCCTTATTTTTACTTTTAGTTTTACTTCCCGTTCAAGCATCCTATTATATCTATATCTATTAGATCTCATCCTTGTAAGTAACCATGAAGGGATTGACAACCCCTTTATAGCGTTGGGTGCAAGAGTTGATTCTTTGTGCAGGTACATTTATTGATGACTCGCTTGTATCTCCTACTGGATTGATACATTGGTTCTCAAAAACCGAAGGAAATACTTATCTACTTTGCTGCATCAAACCGTTCCCCTTCACGGGAAACCAACGCATGCTCGAGAAGTAGCAGTACGCCGTGACCTTCCCAAGACACGCGCGAAGAGCAGCGTCGCGGTGTCGGTGGTTCCCAACGTCCCCACAGAAAAGCTCCTGCGCATCGTTCCCAAGATGCACGAGACTAGCATGCTAGTGGGAGTGGCGTGCAATTGCGTGACCATGACGAAGTTCCTTCTAACACGGTTAGGAGTCAGAGCACCTCGCATTCCTCGTGCCATTCGCTGCCGACTACGTCGAAAGAAGGAATGGCATGAGCATAGCTACTCCTGAACTTCCCTCCTGTTGCAGAGAAGCTCGATGAATGGAGAGCCACCATTTAGAGCCTCCTCAGCCTCGCTGACAAGTTTTGGTCCACCGAGCCATCTCACGCCTATGGTGAGAAGGCCGGAGGTCGAACACGATGCACTCTCCTCCACAGCAACAACACCGATCACCGACTCGACGGACCGACGCTTACAATGGTTACTCGGCGGCACCGTATGATCCACGGACTCGCCGCGATCAGTGTGAAGTTTTTCAGGAACAAAGCAAGGAAGACGCTCGAACTACAATCGAGCGACGGTGGGAAGCATGCCATCAATCTGATAAGAACGCAGAACCCACTATAGACAAGCCCCCGCTAGGGTACCATGTCAGCCTACCTTACGAGGTGGGTTGTCTAGCGTTTACCCGTGAGCTGCAGCAAGTCCAGTGGCCCAATTCCCACACGTTCAAGCCAAAGGTCCTGGAGAAATATGACGGCAAGACTCACCCGTCAGAGATCCTGAGCATCTACACCATTGCGGTGCAGACTGCTGGGGCTCGCGACGACAAGATACTCACCAACTACTTCCCATTGGTGCTTAAGCCCAACATCAGGTCGTGGTTGATGCACTTGCCTGAAGGATCCATTTCTTCATGGGCAGATCTGTGCCATGAGTTTGTTGGCGCCTTTACCGGAGGTCATCAAGCTCCTGGTCAATAATGTGATTTACATCTCATCCCCGGGAAGGAGGGCGAGACTTTGCGCAAGTACATCCAGAGATTCAGCCACATACACCACAACATACCAGACGTTCATCTTACCACTGTTATCAGCGCGTTCCATCAGAACATGCGCAACCGCAAAATGCGAGAAGAGCTGTCGATGAACTAGGTCAGGGATGTTGCCCAGCTCTATCCTCTGGTAGATAAATGTGCTCAAGATGAAGAAGGGAGGAGGCTCCCCGGCGAAAATGCTGGTGTAGGGGTCGACGCTGAGTATGAGGACACCGCCGCTTCTACAAAGAAGGGCCGGCGGCGTAACAAGAAGTGCAAGGGCAAGGCCGTGCTTGCCGTCGAGGGATCCGACAACCCCGACACCGTCAAGAAGGCCAAGGCTAATGACCCTGGCAAGGATGTTGCCGGGGGCATCTCCCGTCAGGCTTTGGCGGTTGCCGACAAGCCAGAAGGCTCTGTCAAGCAATATTGCAAGATCCATCACACCAAAGGCCACGATCTCCAAGACTGCCGGCAAGTCGAGCAGCTTGCCGAGAAGCAAAAAGCCAAGTACGAGAGGTGAGACAAGGAGAAGGGCCAGGAAGGTGCGGAGGGATCTAGCAAGAAACACGGTGGCCAAGGAGGTCGCCGTGACAAGGCCAAGCCACAGAAGGACCGGCCCACTCGCAGTCGCGACAAGCAAGAGGGGGGGGGTGATGATGACGTTGAAGAGAACGACGAGTCCAATGAGCAAGAATTCCAGAGACCTACAGACATCATGTGCGTCGACGGAGGTGCCTTGTTGCTTTCTTCCAACCGCCAACTTAAACAGTGGGCGCGTGAGGTTAATGCGACTGAGCCATCTGTCGGTGTTCGGAAACCTTTCAAATGGTCCAACACGCCTATCATTTTCGATGTTGAGGATCACCCTGATTGCGTAACTGTGGTCGGGTGTTTGCCGTTGTTGGTCTCACCAATGATTCGCAACCTCAAGGTGACGAAAATGTTAGTTGATGGTGGGGCCGGCTTGAACTTCATCTCGCCTGTGGTAATCAAGAAATTGCAAATTCCTGATGGAGATCTCGAAGAAACAGGCTCGTTTCAGGGGGTCAATCCGGGAAGGAGCCAGCCCAAGGGAAAGATCACACTTCCGGTAACATTTGGCAGCGATCTGAACTTCAGGACGGAGAAGGTTGTTTTCGACGGGATCCTTGGCCATCCAGCATTACCCAAGTTCATGGCGGTGTCGCACTACGCGTACAACGTATTAAAGATGCCCAGGCTGATGAGTGTCATCACTATCAAGTCTGACAAGAAGGACGCGCGTATCTGCGCCGATCAACTCTACCGGGAGGTAGTAGCAGCATCTGCCGCCAAGGCACTTGCTCTTGCCTCTGAAACTCCCGGGAGGAAGAAGCCCGGCAAGACCTCTCACACATACTCTAGCAAGCGCAGCTCCTCGGAGTGCTGCGCTCCTGTTGATGACGTGCCAGAGGGTTCCACCGGCAAGAGCAAGAAGTCCAAGGAAGCTCCGCCAGAGACAAAGAAGGTGCCCACCAAGGAGGATGGTACGGGAGGAACTTTCACCATAAGTTCCACCCTTAACGAAAATAGGAAAGCGCGCTCGTTGCCTTCCTACGGGCGAATGTTGATATGTTTGCATGGCTACCATCTGATATCCCCGGTGTTCCCAGGAAGGTGATTGAGCACCACCTTGCCGTTTGTCCACACGTGCGGCCCGTCAAGTAGAAGGTCGGGAAGCGGGCTTTGGAGCGGCAACCGTTTATTACCGAAGAAATCAAGAAATTAGAAGCGGCTGGCTTGATCAGAGGAGTACTTCATCCAACATGGTTGTCCAATCCAGTTGTAGTGCGCAAGGCAAATGGGAAATGGAGTCTATGTATTGACTTCACAAATATCAATAAGGCTTGCCCCAATTATCCTTTTCCCTTGCCGTGCATCGACCAGATTGTGGACTCCATCACCGGCTACGACTTGTTGTCTTTCCTTGACACCTATTCAGGTTATCATCAGATTTTCATGGCCAAGGAAGATGAAGAGAAGACCACATTTATCACCCCATGTGGTACGTATTGCTTTTGCGTATGCCTTTCAGGTTGAAAAATGCTGGTTCTACATTTGCAAGAGCTGTCCAGATTGGTTTTGAGCCCCAGCTAAATAGAAATATGGAGGCTTATATGGATGACATAGTGGTCAAAAACAGGGACAAGGCTACGCTCATATTAGACCTAGAAGAGACATTTGCAAATCTGCACAGGAGCAACTTGAAGCTCAACCCTGAGAAATGTGTGTTTGGTGTCCCATCCGGCAAGCTTCTCGGGTTCTTTGTATCTCAACGTGGAATTGAAGCGAATCCCGACAAGATCAAAGCACTTGAGCAAATTGAAGCGCCAAGGCGTGCCAAGGATGTGTGTCGTCTTGCCGGCTGTGTTGCCGCTCTGAGTAGGTTCATATCAAAATCTGCTGAGCGCACCCTGCCCTTTTTCAAAATCTTGAAGAAGGTGGGTCCGATGAAATGGACTCCGGAAATGAAGGCAACGCTGCGGGATTTGAAGAAGTACCTCTCCTCTCTGCTAGTCCTAGTCGCGCCAAAACCACAAGAGCCATTACTGCTATATCTAGCGGCAACAAATCAAGTGGTGAGTGCTGCACTAGTGGCTAAAAGAGAAGTTGATGAAGAAGCAGCGGCAAGACCACCAAGCGACAAGCCAGAATATCCCCCGACAGAGTCTGGTGCCAACAAAGCAGGATCTGCACAATCGAATGAAACAATTCAGAAGAAGAAGGTGGTGCGGCGTCCAGTCTATTTTGTCAGCTCCCTTTTGTAGGGGGCTAGGTCAAGATATCCTGGCATGCAGAAGTTGCTCTTCGGACTCCTTATGGCCTCGAGGAAGTTGCTCCATTACTTCAAGGCACATGAGATCACCGTTGTCACTCGCTTCCCGTTACAGCGGATTTTGCGGAACCATGATGCTACCGGCAGGATTGTAGAGTGGGCTTTGGAACTGTCAAGATTTGGTCTCAAGTTTGGAAGCACTTCGACCATCCAGAGAAGAGCCTTGGTGGAGTTCATTGCGGAATGGACTCCAACGCCAGATGAAGAAGTTCCAGAGTCAACTCTCCCCGGCAAGGAAACAAACCAAGAGTGGATCATGTATTTTGATGGGGCTTTCTCGCTGCGAGGCGCAGGTGCCGGAGTGCTGCTTGTCGCACCCAACGGAGAGCACCTCAAATATGTGATTAAGATGCACTTTCCTTATGAGAGGTCGACGAACAATACTGCATAATATGAAGGGCTGCTTGCTGGTCTCGGGATCGCGGCATACCCTGGGATTAGGAAACTTATTGTCAGGGGTGATTCTCAGCTTGTTGTCAGGCAGGTGAATAAGGATTATCAGAGTCCGTTGATGGAAGCTTGTGTAGATGAAGGGAGAAAGTTGGAAGACCATTTTGAGGTTTGCAAATGCGCACATTCCGCATGCAGAGATCAACGTTGTTGATGGCCTATCAAAGTGTGCTGCCCTTAAGTTGCCTGTGGAACTAGGAACTTTTGTGCTCCGACTGACTCAACCATCCGTGACACCATCAATTGGACAAGAGAAAAGAAGAAAGTTGAGTTCCGGCAAGTATTTCCCGACAGAGCTCCCAGAAGCCGTCGGCGAGGAAGTTTCCCGGGACAACGCCAAGCTTGCCGGTGAGCGGCACGCTCCAATAGAGCCTCAGGGGGCAGCAGGCTCCCGCCAAGCTTGCCGGGGGCAGCAGGCTCCGGTAGGGCCTCGAGCCCTTGTCGTTGAGACAAATGCCTCCCCGACAGAGGATATGCCTTTAGTCCTTGTTGTCAAGCTCCAGGCTCCAGCATGGGCACAACACATCGTCCATTTCCTTCAAACAGGAGAACTCCCCGAGGAACAAGAAGAAGCTGAGAAAGTAGCCCGGCGGTCTAATATGTTCCAGTTCGTGGACAATGTTCTGTACAGAAAGAGTCCGAATGGTGTGAAACTCAAGTGTATTTCTCGAGAAGATGGACTGGAGCTGTTGGCAGAGATACATGGAGGCATATGTGGCTCCCACATAGGATCAAGAGCGCTTTCCCGTAAGGCATTCCAGCATGGCTTCTTTTGGCCAACTGCACTCCAGGATGCAACTGTGCTAGTAACCAAGTGTGAAGCATGCTAGTTTCATTTGAAGAAAATGCATCAACCAGCTCAAGCTCTTCAAACAATCCCTATCTCCTGGCCATTTTTGGTCTGGGGGCTCAACATCTTGGGCCCCTTTCCCCGTGCTACCTGGGGCTTTGAGTACTTGTACGTCACGATCGACAAGTTCACAAAGTGGCCGGAAGTGGAACCAGTGAGATAGGTGACAACACAGTCAGCCGTCAAGTTCTTCAAAGGACTAGTTTGCCGCTTTGGTGTTCCGAACAGGATCATCACTGACAACGGCACACAGTTCACGAGCCGCACCTTCATTCAGTATGTCCAAGACCTTGGCGGCAAGATCTGTTTTGCTTGTGTTGTCCACCCAAGGAGCACCGGCCATGCGAGAAGGGCTAATACTAAAGTGTTGCGAGGTCTCAAGACAAGAACTTTCGATGGTCTGCGCAAGTGCGGAAGACGCTGGATTGATGAGCTGCTGGCGGTTCTTTGGTCAATCAGAACGACATCAAATCAAGCCACCGGCCAGACACCCTTCTCCCTAGTATACGGGGCATAATCAGTTCTCCCCACGGAATTCACATACGGGTCACCTCGATTGCTCGCTTATGACAAACTTGAGCAAGAGTAGTTGCAGGAAGATTACCCGACACTCCTTGAGGAAGATCGTCTTCAAGCTGCCGTGCGAGCTGCATGCTACCAGCAAGCTTTGCACCGCTATCGTAGCCGCAAGGTTCATGCCCGAAGTGTTGAGAAAGGCGACCTTTTTTTCGACGTGTTCTGTTCGCCAAGAATTCAAACAAGTTGATGCCAAAGTGGGAAGACCCTTATCGGGTAGTGTGAGTCACCAGGCCTGGCGCAGTCCGCGTGGAGACCGAAGATGGCATCCTAGTGAGCAACTCCTGGAATATTGAACATCTTCGTAAGTTCTACCCATGAGGCACGATTGTCAGGCCTCCTGACAACCACCTTTTGTACAAAGTCTTGCCACCGAAGTATGTAATCCTTTATACATAGTTGAATAAAGCTAAGTGCTTTACAAATCTTGTTGATGCTCATGTTTACTTATATACATGTTTGTGTGAGATATTGTATTGCGCTTAGTCCCGACAAGAGCTAACGGACCGCCAAGGTTCCATATCCCTATTTTCTCTTCTTTCTTTTTTTCGAAAGGACAGAAGATTACCTCGCGTGCAGCTTTGCCAGGGGGAATGGTGGTATGGATACTGATGGACGACGTTCAAGGAAGACATATTCCCGGAAGGAGTAAGACAACGAAAAGCTAAGTTGCAAAACCCTAAGTGAACTCTTACTGTGAAGTTATTTTCCTTGGACGATTTTGACTTTTGTATGGAAAACCTACATGCCAAGGAACCTTGTCGTGATTCATGGCGCCCTTGCTTTGTTTCGAGTCTGCTCAACGGCTTAAGCGGCTGGGCTTGCGCCCCTGTTCCGTTTCGAGTCTGCTCAACGACTCAAGTGGCTGTGGTCGCGCCCTTACTATGTTTCGAGTCCGCTCAACAGCTTAAGTGGCCATGCCAAGAATGTCGAGGTATCTTGTCGGTAGTGGCACCGCCAGCAGGCTGCTAAGGACCTGCTCCTCGAAGCGCTCGCGGTAGGGCTACACATGCCAGCAAGGTTTTACCGAAAAAGCGTAGGGAAAACACTATGCAAAGAGGAATCTAACAAGGAGAATAATATACAGTTTTTCAAATAGGGTGAAATTTACATGAGATGTCACCTCTTCCTATGTACATCTTTATTTAAGTTTCTCCCTAGGGGAGATTACAAGAAGAAAAGGATGGGAGGAGGAGGCAGATTACAAGAGGAAAAGATAGGAAGAGGCTCCCAGCAGAAGCCTAGCCTAACCCCTCTAGACCAGCACTACGCGAAGGGGCAGGGCGTCCAGAAGGGAAGACGAGGGCCTGGCCCCTCCTGGGCCAGCATTGCACAGAGGAGAATACCAGTGCTGTGTGGACGAGGGGAGGGGCCTAGAAGCCGAAGTCCACGGGCCTGCCGGAAGATGCAGCTGGAAGATGAGGCAGCGCCCAGGACAAGGACCTCCGGCAAGATCACGCTGCCGGGAGGAGGAGAGGCGCGAGGCTGATGGTGATGGTGCGGCCGATGGTCAGTCTGAGTCCGGGTCATCGTATTCTGACTTGATGACCCGAAGATCGGACTCATTGTCGTCGTCTTCACTATTGTCCTCCTCGTCACTATCGCTCAAGGAGGAACCTTCGGCTTCGCTCGAGCTCTCTTCGCAACAGCTAAGACGGACGCCTGAGCGCCCATAAATCTTGACGGAGAGCATATTGGCCTCCGTAATTTTGAAATGAAGGACGTGCCTATCCTGGAGGTTGTGGGCGCGGGTGAAGGTTTTCCAACCATGCCTGAAGAACATGACGTGGCTCTCCAGATACTCGACGTCCACCCGCGTGGCGCCATTGCAGTAGCCATGCGCCCGCAGCCACAAAACGGGCGGCTCGTTGGCCTCCATCACCCTGGCAAAAGGATGAGGAAGGCGCTGATGGCTCCGAAGGGGATCGCACAGTATGAGGAAAAACTCAAACGCCGTCCCCTCGGCGTGGGTCTCTTCGAGGAAGGGGCCTGGCGTCGGGGGGAGACACTACTTGAATTAGGACATTTGCCGTTTGCCATGGCAGACACCAAAGGGCAGAAAGCAGACGGAAAAGACCTTTGCCGTCTGCTAGCGGATGGCACAATTTTGGGCCCAGTGAACTCCGGCAAAGGGGTCCTTTGCCGTCTGCTTCGGTCAAGCGGACGACAAAGATTCTTTGTCGTCCGCTTGCAGACGGCAAAGGAACTGGACGGTGTATTGCTGACGGTGCCACCGTTAGGCGGCTAACAGACCCCAAGCGTTTGCCGTCTGCCCCCCAGCTAGTCTTTGCCGTCTGCCGCGGATGGAAAAGAGGCCATTGCCGTTTGCCTCCAGCCCCTCTTTGCCGTCTGCCGCAGACGGCAGAGAGGCAAAGCGCCCAGCCTAGCAACAGGCCATCCTTTGCCGTCTGCCTCCAGTCCCTCTTTACCGTCGGCCGCGAACGGCAAAGAGTCTTCCTAGGTTTACAGGTGGCCGCCACGTGGCAACTTTGCCGTCCGCGGTAGACGACAAAGGGGCTGTATTGCCACTTTTTATTCTGTTTTTTGTTATATCAAAGAAATTTCAATGCAAATATATGATATATATATATTTCACATAATAAGGCAAACAATAGTCTCATCCAACACATAATAAACTTTATCCAACACATATACCAAATCAAATATGCAAATCATATCCAACACATATACCATATATGATCATCCAACACATATACCAAACCAAAACATACGCAAGTTCCACCATATTACAATAGTTTCACACTGTTCATCCTACAAAATCAAAACAAAAAAGGAAGGACAAGGACTCCATGAACGCAAGCTTCCGTGAAGTGAATCAAATCTGCAAAATGGCAAATAAGAAAGTTAGAAGAAGAAGAAGAGAAGAAGAAGAAGAGAAGAAGAAGAAGAAGAAGAAGACTAGAAGAAGAACAAAAAGAAGAAGAAGAAGAAGGAGAAGAAGAGAAGAAGAAGAAGAACTTCTCCTTCTTCTTCTTCTTGTTATTCTTCTATTCCTTTTTTTCTCCTCTTCCTTGTTTTTCTTCATCTTATTCCTTATTTGTGTCATTTTAGAGCTAACCTATGTAAGCACGCCATTTTTTTGTGCTAACCTTGGAAAAATTAGGTAAGTATAGGTCATTTTTGTGCTAACCTAAGTAATGATGCCATCTTTGAGCCAAATTATGTAAGTATAGGTCATTTGAGAGCTAACTTAGGTAATTATGTCATTTTGGAGAATAATAAGCTAAGTATATGACATTTATGAGGTAACCATGGTTGTTATGCTATTTTTGAAACGAATAAGCTAATTATGTCATAAATGGACTAATTAAGCTAATTATGTCATTGTGGAGGATAATTAGCTATATAAGTATGTCTTTTTTGGGGAAAATAACCTAAGAAGAAGAAGAATACTAGAAGAAGAAGAAGAAGAAAAATAATAATAATAATAAGAAGACTAGAAGAAGAAGAAAAGAGGAGGAATAAGAAGAAGACTAGAAGAAGAAGAAGAAAAAGAAGAAGAAAAAGAAGACTAGAAGAAGAAGAAGAAGGAAGAAGAAGAAGAAGAACAAGACTAGAAGAAGAAGAAGAAGAAGAATTATAAGAAGACTAGAAGAAGAAGAAGAAAAATAAGAAGACTAGAAGAAGAAGAAGAAGAAGAAGAGAATAAGAAGAAGAAGACTAGAAGAAGAAGAAGAAGAAGACTAGAAGAAGAAGAAGAAAAAGAAGAAGATTAGAAGAAGAAGAAGAATAAGAAGAGAAGAAGAAGAAGAAGACTAGAAGAAGAAGAAGAAGAAGAAGAAGACTAGAAGAAGAAGAAGAAAAAGAAGAAGATTAGAAGAAGAAGAATAAGAAGAGAAGAAGAAGAAGAAGACTAGAAGAAGAAGAAGAAGAAGAAGAAGAAGACTAGAAGAAGAAGAAGAAAAAGAAGAAGACTAGAAGAAGACTTCTTCTTCTCTTCTTCTTTTTCTTCTTCTTCTTCTAGTCTTCTTCTTCTTCTTCTTTTTCTTCTATTCGTTTTTCTCCTCTTCCTTGTTTTTCTTCAGCTTATTCCTTATTTGTGTCATTTAGAGCTAACCTATGTAAGTATGCCATTTTTGTGCTAACCTAGGAAAATTAGGTATGTATAGGTTATTTTTGTGCTAACCTAGGTAATGATGCCATCTTGAGCTAAATTATGTAAGTATAGGTTCATTTTAGAGCTAACTTAGGTAATTAGGGTCATTTTGGAGAATAATAAGCTAAGAATATTACATTTATGAGTAACCATGGTTATTATGCCATTTTTGAAACGAATAAGCTAATTATGTCATAAATGGACTAAATAAGTTAATTATGTCATTGTGGAGGATAATTAGCTATATAAGTATGCTTTTTTGGGGAAATAACCTAAAAGCAGAAGAAGACTAGAAGAAGAAGAAGACAGAAGAAGACCTAGAAGAAGAATGAAGAGAAGAAGAAGACTAGAAGAGAAGAAGAAGAGAAGAAGAAGAAGAAGAAAAGACTAGAAGACAAGAAGAAGAAGAAGAGAAAGAAGAGAATAAAAGACTAGAAGAAAAGAAGAAG